>CM014272.1:67785357-67836452 GCA_004135705.1 Alloteropsis semialata | reverse complement strand
GATCACCAATCGCATAGGGAAGCAAATTCTAAGTGCACAGAAAATATGAGATGATGGTCCAAAAATAATATAATGCCGTTCATCCTGTAGCTTTATTATATCAAGATATCAAAAGTACACATACACATAAATATACACATGGTCTAGAAACATTCAGTAAAATTTTTTGAGTTCCTATTGACTTGACATGCATCTAAGTAACAAAACTGGATAAGGGAACATTTCATATTTTCAATTGAACTAAGTGAGAGTTAGTTAACCAAATTGGATGCAGGTAAATATTTGAACTCTAGTTAACAGAATACACAGGTAAATATTTTCCACTGTCAACAAACAAGATTAAGTAAACATTTATGATAATTTGAGATTTCATAGCATTTTTAAGTCCACATGTACAGTCACCATCGATGGTAGGAAAAATCATATGAAATAGCCCAACACTAATTTGATAGGGAAAATATACATTACTTTGGGATGGAAACATCTATTCTTGGTCACTAGAATTACTTAAAATTAGTGGATTCAAATCCAACAAAATCAGAACTCACCTTCTGTAATTGCTCTATCATTTATTCGTTCAGGACGGGCCCTGCAGTGGAGCGGCGCAGGAGGGACGGTCGGGGCCGCGGGCTCGGGGCGCGTGCGTCGGGGTGGCGGCGCCGAGGCGCAGACTCGGGGCGGCGGGGTCGGGGAAGAGGCGTCGGTGCGGCGGGGTTAGGAGGAGGCGATGGGGGTTCGGGGCGGACGCGGGGAGGCGGTTCGGGGCGCCGGGCTCGAGCGGACGCGGGCCGGCGCAGGAGAAGGCTGAAGGCGTTGGGGAGCGGCGGCGCCGGCTCTCCTGCGCCCGGTCCCGGAAGCGGCGTGATGGAGCGGCGTCGCCGGTTCAGCTGCGTGAGCCGGCAACGGGGATCACGGTAGGCAACGGCTCGGCAGGCGTCTCAGGATGCTGCTGGGGCTGCGCTCTCGCTGCCTCACCTTTGGCCCTCATGGAAGCACCGGCGCCTCCGCCTTTACCGGACGCCGAAGCCGAAGAGTTCGCCGCCTCCTTGCTCTTCTTGACGCGGGGCTTGCTGGTGGCTTTGAGGGCATTGGACGCTTTTTGCATCAGCTGCATCGGTGCTGGGCAACGAGGGCAACAACGAGCTCACGGTGGGGTGGAGGAACGGCGGCACCGGCTTGTCGAACTACTGGGCAAGGTTTCGCGGTTCGCAAACGTCGGAGAGGTTGCCCGTGACGTGGTAGCGCAACGACGGGAGATCGCCCGTGACGTGTACGGCGACATGTCGCCACGTAGGCATAAACCACCCAGAAAACCACCGAGGGACTCACGACAAACGGGATTGATATTTCAGGGATGGAAAATATCCGGTTTTAAACATGTGGGATAAAACTCGGACAACAGCAAAACACGCCGGACGTCGAAAGCACTTCTGATTATCCGAATAGACCGTAATGGGCTCCCATGGGCCTGGTTTTTACTTATTGAGAAGGCCTTCTACGCCCTCCCCTGCTGCCGCCGATCTCCGCCCAGTGCCTACCGCCGCGCTGCGCGTCAATGCAAGCAGAGGCAGCGACCTCTGAGTGAGAGGGAGCCGAGAGGGCTTCTCGTTAGGGTTTCCCTTTCCTTGCGTCCTCCGCCGCGGCTTGCGAGGTGCGTGCCGTTTCCTTTTCAGGTTTCAGTTCCCTTGCGCGAATGCGCGATTGTTGATGTGATCTTGGTCCCTGGACGAGGAACGGATCGAGTTTGTTGCAAGTTGCTGGTCCCAGACTTCGGAGTAGCTCCTAGCTACCGCCTTATAATTGTAGTACTGCAGTAGGAAATAAGGAATAGCTAGGGAGCTCCATCGATTAGTGTTTCTTCCCCAAATGCCATAGTCACTGAAGCTGTTCTTTTTTGATAAATATAGGGCTGGAACTATGTTACATTGGAAGGAATGCACCCCCCATGTTACGTAAATTAAAGGTCCCTGAGAAATAAAAGATTACAAAGACAATATCACTGCCTTTTATTTGCACAAGTTTATTGATATTAACGACAATCAATGAATACCAAGCTTGCAGTGGTTATAGACCCATTTGCACATGGTTCTTTCATTTGGCTTTGAAAATTACACTCAGCTTGGAAAATAGATAGGATGTGGATATACCATAAATTCAGAATGCCAAGATTAAATGTCGTTTCAACTGTTTGTAATACCATGCTCTTTGTTACTCGCATGATGACTTTGGCACAGTTTCTTTTGCATTATCATTGTCATATGAAGACGGAGCTTGGGTGACGCAAAATCCCTCATACAGTCATACCAGACTGATCTTTCACGTATAGCTGTATATATTGTTAGCTTTACATTAATCAGCTATTAAGTTAATAATTGATTATTAGGATTTGGAGCATAATTTGTTAGCATGCCCTGATGCCCCCCTCTTAGTTTTGGTTCAAGCTCTGTCAAAGTCATTGGACGTGTGGGGTTCAGCCTGATAATTTCTTGTACTCTGAAAATCCTCCTGAATTAGATAATACCTATATAATCATTGGTACTCTGGAGATCATCCCATTCCTGAACTGTGGCGAATGTGGATGATTGTTACACAAAAATAAATATCTTTAACCACTCCAGTCCGGCAATGGAATTACATTTTCACTAACTTGAACCAGAACCATCCATAAGGCATAAGCGTTGGTGACATTATAGATCACCGCGCCACAGCTTGGCTTGCCCCTTTTCTGTCAATGGAAACATCTGCTTATATAAACTAAATACCTAGACTGAATTCCTGTGATTATGTTGATACGAATGTGTACTATACAAATTGAGATCCTCTTTTCGTTGTCTATAAAGCTCCTGCAGAACTGAGAAAAATTGCCAATCTCCTGCTGAATCTAGCACCAGGTCGACAAGGATACATGCTTAACTGAAATGCCTCAAACCAAGACATATAGCTTATGAGGTATATGTATTAAGCAATCAGTTACACAGTTTCACTGAAAATAGGAAATAGAGTTCTTGAAATCTAAACTTAAAAAGACCATATGCCATTCTGTACGAAAGGTACCTAACATACACATGCATGCCACTGATATTGAAGGGTGACACAATAAAGTTGGTAAAGGTGATACAAGTGTAGGGAGCATGGTGTTCGGATAAAAAGCACTGGCTGAAGATAATGACGAGCATTATGATCTGACTGTTGCTCATGTTTGTTTTTTGTACCTGTTATGATGCTCCCGAGCATCTAGGAGTTATGCGTGATAAGCATAGTGTGTCCTTCCATTGTTTAGATCTAACTGAACGGTCTCTATATAGCTGACTTATTACATGGGCCATGTTCGTTTATTTCCCAACAAAGAGGCTGTTGTTACCGTTTTGTTTGGTGGACATGCCTTGCTCCTTAAGTTTGATTAAGATTTATCAAAGTAGCTGTAATAATCTCTCAGTACATTTAATACCATTCCTATCAATTAGTTCTTCCTCTGCACGAGCAGTCTTTAATCAGATGCTACCAGAAATCGTACTAGTGTAGACTGTACAACAGTAGCGAAATGTTTATCGTACTATTATTGGCTTGGCAGAAGGCTTCAGATTGGCTGATCACCATGACATGATGATGCCGATTGAAAGCAGCATGGCCGTGTGATGCAGACATTTACGGTCTGTTTAGTTCGGTGAGAAAGTTTGCGAAATTTATTGTAGCAAAACTAAATCAAAGATTAGGAGGACTAAATATGATCTAATTATAAAACTAAATACACGGATGGACGGGAAATCGCGAGACGAATCTATCAAGCCTAATTAATTCATCATTAGAGATTGTTTACTGTAGCAAGACGTTGTCTAATCATGGCCAAATTATGCTCATTAGATTCGTCTCGCGAAGTTACTCGGGGTTATGGAATAGATTTTGTCATTAATCCACGTTTAATACTTTTAATTAGTGTCCTAACATTTGATGTGACAAGTTTACAAACTTAGTTTGCAAACTAAACAGGGCCTGCATCGGGACAATTTCTTTCTCAAGGTAGGCAGTCAGTGCTCTAGCTTCCCTGACCCTCCACTTTAGCAGCATGCTGCATATCGTACCGTCCTTTGATATCTTGTCATCGAATTGTCGCGCGTTATGTGTTTGGTAGTCCTTGCTCAGAATTTGATACCTCTGATAACTTCAGGATCAAGATAACCTTTGTCCACAAGCAGGTACATGCCCTCCACTCTATCGGGGTATGGGACAGCAGCTTCAAATCGAAACCCTCGTGAAAATGAAACACAGGAGCTGATTTTTGCATTGATGATTTGATGCATCGGCCATGGCTTTACCTGACCCAGAAAGGGACTCAAACCATTGGAAGATGTGGCACTTCACATCTCACAGGGTGACTGGGGAACATTTTGCCCTCTAAATGTGCCACAGATGGACGGACCGGGATCAATGATGCATGACGTAGGGGTCTATTTCTTTGCAGAATGCAGTGGGTCCTTGCTCCGAAAGCGACGGCCATGGACTCATTGCAGCTCCCAACGGCTGCAAAATCTTGTGGACTCATCAGGTGACACCTGCATCTGCCGGTGCAGTTGCAGTAGCACACAGCAATAATTCAGCATACATTATGTAGATGGGGGCATCTTTGGAATCTGAAAGTATAAGCCAGAAGGATCCAGCAGCAGTGTTAAGATCCATAATTGACCAGACTCCTTGCACCGATTGCGATCCTGAGTGACGGACTCTTGTGTCTTTAATTGCTTGTTTCTTCAGAGTTCAGAAATGAGGCTGTACCTGCTTCCGGTTGCTTTCCTGAGGATGGGCCAAATTATGTGTCTGACTGTTACTGTTCAGCATTGTTTGGGCCTGAAGAAAGCCAGTTATCGCGTGACGGTGCTTTAATTTGCTTTCAGTTATTGGGGAGCTTTGCACTTAAGCAGGGTAAAGCCTAATTCTTCCTTTTGACGTTGTGGTGGCATTGGAAAGCTTACTAGGTCTGCTGATGATGGATATGTGCACTCAATGACTTAATTGAGTAATGATGAATGTACTATGAAATTGGTAAGGTTCTTTTTTGCACTTTGGAGTTTGGACTAAAGAATTGTTCTGACATAGTCAAATATTTCTTTTCACTATAGTAGGATGATACAGTTAGTTTGGTGGCAAGATAATCTTCTCCTTTTAAATAAATAGTTTATTTATGTTTCCTATATTCTTGGATTATGTCCCTTTTAATAAATAAATAGTTTATGTTTCCTATATTCACATTGATTTCGCGCTCGTGGACTTCTGTGATATTTTGATCGAGGTAAAGCAGGAAAGGAACACTAGTGGCAGATCTCATGACTGTAACATATAATGCTTTTATAGAATCACTTGACGTGGCCACTGCTCCTTTATTCTCCTCTGGCTTTTCATCTGTCTCATATTCTCCACTTTAATTTACAGAGAGATCACTGTTGCTTACAGAGCATAATTATTAATTTGGATGGAGTTATCAGAGGCATTATCCATCTTATCACATCCTGTTGAGTCATGCTGTGGATGTTGATATTTGTTCTGGTCTTAGTCTTTAGACAAGTAGACCTGCTGCTACATCATCATGATTCACGAATTCCACATCCATGGCTGGCATGGCAGGTACTGATCTGAACTCTGATGTTGGCTTCCATCTGAATCTTGTGGTTGCCTGCAAAACCTGACTCAACTAGTAGTTAACGTCATGAATGATGGTTGGTGTTTCCTTTCTGTATGTCTTGACTCTCGACACTTTCCGTAGGCAACTAATCCAACTACTGTTTGGTCAAATTCGAAGTGATCAATTATGTGGGTAGGAAGAGTTTGTCAGAATGTATATTTGTGGAAATAGCAAAGCTCATATATTTGCAGGATCAAAACTCGCCTCAACTTGACAAATGAACTGGATCAACATCATGTGGTTTACAATATATGGATTACTCCCTCAGGTATGTAGTAGTCTAGAAAATTATTTTAAATTTCTGCAAAATTCATGTGAAATTCCTATGGTGGTCGTCTGGTCTATCTCATGATCGTGAGATATCATGTACGTGGGCAGTTCCTAATCCACTAGTGCCAGGATTCTTGGAAGCAGAGACTAAAGTCATCAAAGCAAATCAGTACCCTAACCATTCAGATTTCCCCATTCCCTACACACGTTGACATGGCAAATCTGAACCTCTATGAGTTGCTGATGTGGAACTTAATTGTGCCTTATCAGAGTCTTTGAGGTATGTGGCAGTGACACATACTGAGGCTCTATCTTGTGTGGTTATTCCCTGGGTTTGTATTGACAGGGTGAAAAGATAAAGGATGATGGACGTAAAGATCGTGCACCCGAAAAAAGGGGGAAAGAGACACGAGTGTTGAATTAATCTGCCTGCCCTAACCCCACTTTTTTCTACCTCTTAGTCAAGCTTGATTAGGATCAACAGGCAAAGGTTTGTTAATCCCACTATGCCACTTGTATT
This sequence comes from Alloteropsis semialata, assembly GCA_004135705.1. Lineage (NCBI taxonomy): Eukaryota > Viridiplantae > Streptophyta > Magnoliopsida > Poales > Poaceae > Alloteropsis > Alloteropsis semialata. The sequence goes on along the minus strand of CM014272.1, from coordinate 67,829,988 downwards.
TTAGTCTTATTCTAGGGAGATGATCTGCTACCACATTCAATTCTCTAGCTAGGCATGTTCAGTCATACTGTTAAAAAAGTTAACTAATGGTAGTAAAAAAAATGTAATAAGGATATGGATATGCGCAAGTATAATAAATAGTTCTTTCACATAATACTCTGCTACTGTTTTCTTTAAAAGCAATCAAATTATATTTGTCATAGCACAGATTTTTGTTTTTGGTTGGATATAATCATTGCACCTTCTATAACGATGCTATATATATGTCATACGTTCAGTTGAAATGCAACAGTTTAAAGAAAACAATATAAATCTCATGTACAAATTCTTGGTCGCAAGGGGCGGCCTAGCCTTTAAGGCTAGTTGTGCTTTCTCTGGAGTTAAATATGCTAACTCTCTTGTTTCTTTTCAAGCCAATGGAGTACGTGTTATCATCCATCCATGGTCGTCACTTTCACCAACTTGGTCTTCTCCCACTGCTTATCGAAATCAATGTTGCCGGCCGATCACACGACACACGAGATCTAACCAAGTCATCCTTTTCGTTTCCTTGTGCCACCTCGCTTCTATTTTTGTGCTTCCCAAAGTGACTTAGCCATTGGAGCTTTTGTGTATCGGTTGCATGTTTTGTATAGTTTATTAAGGGTACCTACGTAGTAAAATATTCTATTCCTTGCGTGATACATTAGAGTCTAAAAAACATTTGGAAAGACCTGTACTGAAAAGTTCCTGGGTGGTCTTGGTGTGTTCGTAGATCTTTTTTTTTTGTGGGTGAGGAGTTCATAGATATGACAGAGGCAACCAAGCAGTTAATTACTATCAGAACCTTTCAATCCTGCTATGGTTCTATTCAAATTTGTCATGACCAGGAAATAAAAGCACAACAGGATGGTGACTTCGTTTTCACTGCAGCTGTGTTTTGAAATGTGATGTGTTATTTAAGTTGATTGGATGAGGTAAAAGAAAGTCTGTGCAACTTGATCCACTAACTTGGAATTTTAGCTAGAGATTATATTTTCACCCTGAAGTTGACATGCACAAACTTCAATGGATTGCATAATGAGGTGCTTGTAGGTAGGGCAGATATATCTGGAAGACATTTGTTGTGCTATGAAAAATATCGCCATTTTTAGTCTACCTTGCTTTGATAAATAACTGTCACTAATAATGCCTCCATTGCTCAAAGTTTAACCATTTTAAGTATGTGTGCAAATTGTTATGAATGTGTGGTAATGTACTTTTTATTGGAAATTTAATGTTACAATTTGTTTCTTGAATATAATAGGCAGTTCTCCTGACTATTCATTTCAAACAAAATTTTGTGGCAGTCCTAAGTCCTGGCTCCCGGAAAGTTTATTCACTAATTAACACTTAGAAGCAATCAGATATCCTTCTTGTCACTCAGTTTCTTGTGTTCAACGCTCACCTTTGCTGTTAATTTATTTATTGTGCATTGTGAAAGAGGATTTGGCCTGATCTGGTTGGGAAGAGTGAAAGAAGGCGCATGTAGACCCATTGGATTGAGAGTAGCTCGACAGGGTTCTGTCCAAGACCAGTTTATTGTGTGTCGAGTACACTTTATCTTGTGTGGTCATTTTTCCTTCATCTTGCAACTGCCAGAATTCCTGATTCATCTTGAAATTTGCATGGTGTTCCTACAATGCATAGTGGTAATGTGGTATACAAGAACTTCCATATATTTAAAGACGCAATCAAAAAAATTGCCCTGCAGCACATTTGCACCCTGCCATTATATTCTCATTTGAAGCTAGCTTTTTTTTTTCAAAGTTCATACATCTAAAATATATCAAAATAAACCAATAATATAACAGGATATATGTTTTTGTCAGGTTAAAGGGCTACCTTTATTTTTAACACCTTTTTTCTATTTATACCTTTTCTTTTATGAGATCTGAATTAATTTTTACCATTGAATTTGTACAGGTACGCCCTATCGTTACATGGTTTTCTTAGAAATGCAGACATCATGAAAAGGGGAAGATGACAACGACATCAATATGAGCTGAAATTTGCCCTTCCTTCCCATTAAACATATTTAAGAAAAGCAATATGCTGAGGAATCGGAACTGTCCGAGGTGATCTAGGGGCATCGACGATCTGATCTGCCTGTTGTTCTGCACCTGCGTGCATCCAATGATTCCCAATCATGGTCGACGGAGCAAGTTGTATGCTTTATCGGACGTAAAGATGAATACTCCATTAGACCTAGCCGGTATACCAAGTAAAAGCAACGGCATGTTAACCTGTTACCTTCCTCCTGTCCTCTGTATGGCTTGATGAGACGAGCCGGTCAATGGATCTCTAAAGCCGGCCCATAGCTTTACAGAAAAGTTCTCTCTGATCGATCATCGCCAAACTGGGTGCAACAAAGCCTGTGGATTCTTGTTGGATTATTCATGTGTGCTGTGAAAGAGGAATCGATCCTCGGACACAACAAAGGTGATTATTTGTTACGAGGCTATGCCAAACTGTGGAGGCTTGAGTTGTGCTTGTGCTCTTGTGACAGACCTAAGCTTGGTGGCCTAGAGATCGACTACGAGGAGAGATAAAAGTTGACTAACTCTAATGTTTATATGTTTATCTGTGACAGCTAAAGACTTGCACAGCAGCCTTGAGAAGCAGTTGGTCCTGCACTTTCCATTTGTTTTGCCGCCACTTCCTTCCCCGGGAGCAACGGGTGAAGCTTTTTAGCGCCAAAGATGGTGACAAACCTTATCCGCGGGAAATCCTCTGGACTACTGCACTTCAATCCACAGGAAGCACGCCGTCGCTGTCCACTCTAGAAAACTAACAACAACGTACAGGCACACACATGCATGCTTACAGCAAAAAGATATTCGCAGAGAAGAAGATATTTAGCCTTGGCGGCAGTGCTACGTAGCAATCCTATCCTTGGACAACGTTGTAAAGTATTGCAAGTTGCATGGATTTGGTTGGTTGGAGGAGGGCAGGACCGGATATGCATGGATGCCAGGAGGCATAGCAAGCAGCCAGGTCAAAAGAATGCTTGCTGAGCAAGTACAGTATATGAATATGTAGTGTGTAGTGCAGCACTGGATCGGATGTGCTCTTTTGAATTAGTTTACTAGTTGCTCATGTGCTTTGACCCTACCATGACAATGATGCCATGAATCGATCTGTTCTTGATTATTCAATCGATACCTTAGCTTGATGTGAACTGCAACTAACGTCCATCGATTTCGCTAAATCGAGGACCTGGTCTTGGTTTATATACTCACGGTTCCATAGTGATCCATGCATGCATGGGCCATGGCTGAATTATAACTATATATATGTAAGTAGGAATCGATCTGGTGGCGAGGATACTTTAATTTCCCTGGTTTGCTCGACTCAACTGCATCTTCGCACGTCGATTTCGCTGGCTTATTTTCTGAATCAAACGGGTGGCAGGAGCTGTCCAGCTAGTGATGACAAGCAAACGAGCGCTGAAGTCGTGTTTCCTGATCATATCTCGGTTTTGATCGGCGAGATGGTTAGCGTCAGTGTGTTTTCTCCGGGGATCCCTTTCGGAGATGGTCACCGTCGCCGCGGGCAGCCGGGCACCGGACAGGACGCACATCTCGCGCGATCGGTACGCAAGGGGCTGCTGACTTTTTTGTGGGTGACGGTGAGCAGGGCAAATTAAACGATGTTCATGCCTCGTTTTTCCTCGCCTCCTGTCCAATCCTGAAGCCGATGGATGGGAAAGAGGTTTCAGAAAACTCTAGAAGCGCTGGCGATGGTCGGTCGGGACCATGCATGTGCAGGGCAACAGTGTAGTTGCACACGTTACAGTCGAACTACTTGACCACGTGTTGACGCAAAATACGGTCAACACACGAGAGCGCTAGATCGCGTGGGTCACAAACGGACCAGATCGCAGCTGCCCTGCGCTGACCGGTCAGACCGGTCAGATGCACCGGTCTGACCGGTCGCCAGCGAGCTACGGGGTAAAACCCTAAAAGCGCCTCCCGGAAGGATCCGTCAGGGAGAACACCGTCAGGGGTGCCATAGGGTCGGCAGGCCACCTAGGACGCCTTCGGACGTCGCGGAGACGAAGGAAGAACAGCATATGGGGTTGGAAAAGCTAGGGTTGGAGATACATAAAGTAAAGGATAAAAAGTAGTAGATTTTGATAGATTCGATTGGGTTGCCCTCAATCGGCCGAATCCCCTTATATTTATAGGGAGGGTAGGTCTTGTCCCGCAAGGAAACCAAGTTACAACTCGTTACAACCTCGGAATCCTAATTTTAGAGTCCTAGTCGAATTACAAAAGAGGTGACCGGTCTGACCGGTCCCCCGCACCGGTCAGACCGGTCCGGGCGTGACCAGCTCCTCACGCCGTCTTCTGTCTCGCTCATGCGCCGTCTTCTATCTTGCAATCCTTCTGGACCACGTGCCAATTTTGGTTGTCAACACCACGTCCCTAATTATAGTCCCCTAATTATATGGCCAAAAACTAGTTAGTTTATGTTACTGGAATGAAAATTTCCTTAACAGCGGAAAACACATGGAACCAGGTTGCAAGTTTTCGTCTCGTCACGGATATCGTATTTTCATGCATTTAGACCCCTCGATAGTGAAGCGACAGGGAAATGCAGAAAACTGAAAATAAAATTTAATTGTGGGATCATTGTCCAAAATAGTTTTCCTGTTCACATGAGAGTCAATCTCCGTTGGTCCGAAATAGACCTGATCATTTGTCGCGTCGGGTCGGGTCATTTCGGGTTTCCGGGTCAAGATATTCGGCCCGTGCCCGGCCCGAGCCGACCGTCGGGTCGGATTTTTTTGCCCGTGCCCGATCCGTCGCATGACCGGGTCGGGTATTTTTCGGGCGGGTTGGGTCGGGTTTGTCGGTCGGGTGGCCCATGATCAGGTCTAGTTCGAAAGTTATTACCTCTGTAGTATCAAGGCTCTTTGGCGGGGTTATTACACTCTGTAGTATCAGGTCTTTTTGGCAGAATCTTCCTTCTTCTGCATCTTCTCCCCCTTCCCCCCTCAACACACTTCACGAGCTCCGATAGAGCCACATCACGCCCTCTTCTCGCGCCGCCTCGCTCTTCCTAATCAGTACGGTTGCTTGCCTTGCCGCCTACCCCGTCCATCGAGGGTCCTCCTCCGCCTGGCCATACCGCCGCTTCTGGTCTTCCTCTAAACCCGTCGGCCATGAAATCCTCAAACGGAGAGAACCCAATCGCTAACCCGGTCTCCCTGCTAGTGGCCTCTCCGCCCACCTCCCACCGTGTCCCTCTCCCTCACCAGGCTCGGCTCTGCCTCATCTCGCTTATGAAGACGGCAATGGATAAAGATGCGACCAATCAGTATCTGACACGTGGTCCGTCTGCCAACTGTCGCAGCGATCGTTCACCCACTAGTAGAAAACCACCTTCGGTTCGAAACCTTTAGTCCCGGTAACAATTGGACCCGGAACTAATGAGAGCATTAGTACCGGGTTCAAACATAGGGGTTAGGAAGGGCCTTTAGTCCCGGGTGGTGGCTCCACCCGGGACTAAAATTGACTTTTAGTCCCGGCTGGAGCCACCACCTAGGACTAAAATTGACTTTTAGTCCCGGCTGGAGCCACCACCCGGGACTAAAGGACAGCCTACCTTTTAATCCCGGGTAGTGGCTCCACCCGGGACTAATAGAAGACCTTTAGTCCGGGTGGAAGCCATCCACCGGGACTAATGCTCCAACTCTCCGATAATTTTTGTAAGTGCTCGGATCTAGGATGCACGGTCCCCCTCTCTCATCTACTACCACATGCAGTGCCTTATCCTCTTCCTCCCCTCCATTCCTCTCCTCTTCCCCTCAAATCTGCTCTCTCTCTCTCTCTCTCTCCCCTTATCTCCATGTCTCCTCTCTCTCAGGCGAACGACAGGGCGAAGACAGTCGTGGGGAGGGGAGGGGGTGGGGGGGTGCAGGCCACTGTAGGCCACGGGAGAGCCGCCCTGGGCCATGGGAGCTGGCCGCCGCAGGGCCGCCGCGGGTAGTTCGCGAGGAGTCGTGGTGATTTTTTTGCCTTTTCATTCTTTTCTGAAATGGAGATGCAAGAGATTGATATATTATATCCGAATGGTTGTGATTGTGATCATTTTGTGATGGATTTTTTTATGATTTGTGGGAGGTATTGATTTTGTATGAATTGATTTACTTGTGATTGGAACTGTATGGAAAACAGGCATAGACAGATTGATTTTGTGTAGATTGATTTGTTGGTGGTGTTGATTTGTGGATTTTTGCTGGTTTAGATGCAGGTACATGGGAGATTGATTTGGGGATGGGGATGTTGGGGACAGGAACAGATGAAGGATGTTTTCGAGATGGGGCAGGGTTTTTTTTTGTCAGCGTTTAGTCCTGGTTGGTATTATCAACCGGAACTATAGGACCCTTTTAGTCCCGGGTCATGATGAGTCCTTTAGTCCCAGTGGCGTGGTCCCGGTTGGAAATCCGGAACTAATGTCGCTTCTCAATCGGGACTAAATCCACTTTTTCCAGTAGTGACCGTATAGAAATTTTGATGCAGCGTTTGTAAGAGATACATACAAAACCCACTGCACTTGATGTCAATACAGGAGATATTCAAAAGGAGAAGAGACCGTATGACTGTACAAATTTTTTTTAGAAAATAGAATCGCATTTCGGCCTCTGCAGTAACGCACATAGCCTTCTGGCCTCTGCGTGACTGCACACAGCCTTGTTTATTATAAATATCTAAGAAAATATCTTAAAGAACTTTAGTACATGAAAATCAGTACTAAAGACCGCCTAGTCCAAAATCTATAAGAGACCGTATGACTGTACAAATGCAGTATCACTACAGCTACAGGTCTACAACAATAGCGCTACAAGCCTAGCTACGACATGGAGGAGTAGATGCACCGTGCACGCGCCGTCGCGACCCAGCAGATCCATCACCCTTTGGACTTTGCCTTTGCACTCCCCAGGGCTAGCTGCTTTGGCTTTGGCCTTGGCCTTGGGAGCTGCATCTCCGTATCCGTCGCAGAGCGGTCGCCGTGCAGGCCCCTCGCCGGCCTCGATCGCCCGCCCGGTTCGTCTCCCTTGGTCTGCCTTGCTCGTACGCATTCGCCCACGCCATGGTCCATCCCGTTGCAGGAAAGCGAGCGCGCGAGGTCGGTGAGCGCCATTGATTGCCTCCCGATCAGGGGCACCTCCGTCCCGATTGGTTGGCTGGTTTTTGCCTAGCCAGGCCGACGGCATGCAACATACGGATGATTGGTTGCCTGGGGGTCTGAGTCTGGTTCCCGTGCTGCAAGATGTCCATCCGAGCCTGGCTCCACGTATGTGAGAATTTTTCTCGTTTCTACCGGGCCTGGCTGGCGTGAGAGCAAGTATAGTAATGCCTAGTCAGCAGGCTAAATGAGTTTCCACGTCATAGAAATCCTAGGTGGAAGAGTGAGAAGAGAAGAGAGAGAATGAGGCGGGCGATGAACGAGACGCCCGGCTAAATCACGGCGCCCGAGAATGAAGCGCCCGTTCCCAGCCCGTCGCCGGCGACTCAAATGGCGCATCTTCCTCTTCCTGATCCCGTGTGCCATCCTATCGCCGCGCGCTCTAGCCTTTGGTCAGATTTGGGAGGGGGTGTCTACTGATTTGGTATGGTCATGTAGTTTAACTACGAAGTTTGATAATAACGGCTACAGAGTTATAGACCACAGCACATCTTTTACCCATGCAAACATAAAGTACTTGCAGCTCTTCTTTTAGCCAATCTTTTAGCTAAACCACTATATGAGTTGACTATATGATTGGCTTTATATGACATGGTATCTGCATTTAGCCGGCAGCTGGCTAAATTATTAGCCTTGCTCTGAGGAGGCACATCGGCCGAGCTGAGAGAGGAGCGGTGCAAGATTTTGTTGTTGGCAGACCAACCAATCAGCTGCGGTGCTGGGGAATGCTACAAGGAGCCAGACAACCAAACAACTTGTGGTTGCACGACATCAGCCTGGGCACAGAGGGCCAGGCTCACTGGAGCGGGACACCTGGGGCTGTACGTGAAAACCAATCACGCCCCTCTGCTCTGCTCCCATCCCATGCCCGGTGCTGCGGTGCACGGCCCTGCTTGCTGTTGCTGCTCACCTCCCCTCTTTTAATTACTTCGCTCACAAGATCGCCATGACTTTCCCGGCTCACAGTACTGTGCCTAGTGCTGTTGCAACGGATAGCAGCCGGTGCCATTGCCCATTGGGCATCGGCATTCGGGGTCGTTGTCCTGTCTTTAGTTTTCGCCAAAGCAGTCGTCGGTGCCCTGGCGCTGCTGGATACATCCACCGCGCGGCTACCTGTGTATTGTTAGGGAGAAGGGTACCCCCAACCTTGCTAGTCGTTACAAGGTGAGTGTAATTAATCGCTTCGTATAGAAAAACTTCTGTGATGCGATCTATGTTTTTTATGTTTTTTGAGATTATAGTACCATTTTGGTATCAAGATTTTTGGAAGCGAGAGGGCGCACATCTCCACGTGATACTTTAGGAGTATAGAGATAACTTTTGGCAACCGAGGGTTCGGAGATCGGAGCGACCGAAAGCATATGCTCCGAGACCAATTTAGTAAGCGGGAGACATTGAATTGAGCTATTTTTGTATGGATCATCATATACCGTTCGAAAGAATTCCGTCCCATGAAACGCTAGATTATAAGATCAAAATAGAAAGCTTCCCAACTATAGCCATGCCAACCAGCATGGCGTGGGGTGGGCCTAACAAAAGTTCCTCAAAGGAGTAAAGCTTAAGAGGCGCTTGATAAAGACTCACCTTGCTGTCTCTGGGAACCCAGCACGTCTGGATATTTCCTCCTCTTTGGATGCAACAGCTCGCTCAGGCACGGCACAACCCCCACACCTTCTACTCCAAGCATGAAGTGAGAGCAGCAACCAGGTACAAGGAAAGACGCATCTAGGAGTTCCCAGAATAACAAAAAAAAAAAAAAGCAGCATCTGCTCCATGGGACCAGCACGGCACAACACCGCATCACATCACACTGGAGAATGGACCACCTATACAGGTAAAATCCCGTTGTCTTGGATTTCCTTCTTGGGCATTGCAGTTAAAGTCTTAACCATCTTGCTGACTACTGCCAGCCCGATTTTATATGCTCCTTAAAGCACAACAATTATGGTAAATTGTGTCGAATTTTAGAGGAAAGACACCGGTTGAATTCAACAGGCCAAGCACAACATGATGCTATAAAATTTTCGAGATCATCACGGTAAAATTCCAAGTAGTTCCCACAAGGTAACGAAAATCGGTGGAACCAGTTTGCACAGCCAGAACATTCGGTGGAGCCAGTTTGCGCAGCCAGAACGGTCTCGTACTAATTTTAGCTGGTAACACAACTCACAAATTACTCCTAAATTTCTGTTGATTTGCCGGACCCCTCTTGCTCGGGCGTAATTACACAAAAGCTCTGCGGCCTGCAAAGAACACATGGACGATGTTAGGCAGCAACCAGGGCCTTAGTTCGGGGAAAAAGTTTGCGAATTTTACTGTAGCAATTCTAAGCCTAAAATTAGGAGGACTAAACATGATCTAATTATAAAACTAATTACATGGATGGACGAAAAATCGCGAGACGAATCTATTAAGCCTAATTAATCCATCATTAGAGATTGTTTACTGTAGCACGACGTTGTCTAATCATGGTCAAATTAGGCTCGTTAGATTCGTCTCGCAAAGTTACCGGGGGTTATAGAATGTGTTTTGTCATTAACACACGTTTAATACTCTATACATGTAAGATTTCCTTTGATAAATAGTGAAAACAAACAATCTTATTTTTTGCAGGTTATCTACAGGGCTACGCACTGGATTCGTACATGGGCTACCCTACAACAGCCTACTTCCCAGGAGGTGCTTGTTGCGGCCTCTCGGTGGTTGGAGCGGGTGGCAAAGGACTTTTCTACCCAGGCACATGGGTGGCGTTCTAGTCTCAGGATCGAAAGTCATTAATGTGTCTGTTAAGCTCAAACTTTATTAGGCTGTGTGCTCTATGGGCAGAGGCCGGGAACGGTTTCAAGTTGTTGTATCCACTCGATGTAACTTCTTGAAATTAATAAAATGTTCTCATTTCAAAAAAAATAGTAAAATTTGATGAACAGTGAAGTTTGGGATGGGAACTAAACGGCCTAGCCATCCGGACCTGAATTCAATCAGTCCCATGATTTGTGCACTCGAGAGCCCGAGAAGTAGTAATCGCACGCGCAACAGTGACCACCGGCAGGTAATCGATTGACGTCGCCGGGAAGCTAGGCGCCAACGGACTCGGCCCTCCGCCCCCGGACAGCGACCGCTCCGACAGCTCGCTCGGTACTACTAGAAGCAGACCACCTCACTGCTCATCGTCGCCGCCGCCGTCGCCATATTATCCACCGCCGGAGCACGACGATAGCACAGTTAGTTCAGAAGATTTTTTTTTCTTCTTTTGCGACTTGCGAGGATCAAAAGATGAATCTTGTTTATCTGTGAGGTTCCGAGATCACAGTTAACAGCCACTAGTGATGAACACATGATGGATGAAGCAAAAAAAATATACTGTGACTAACAAGGGCGGGTTTAATTCATTATCAGCAAAAATAGTACATGGTACAAGGTAGTACATGCTTCGTAAGCAGCAGTAGATCAGTAAGGAAATCAAAATACATTGGGCAAAATATAGAGCAGTAAATAACTCGTCGATCTTGAAGGATAATAACAGAATCAACGGTGGAATAAGAAATAGACATCGACTTAGGACGTTCTGGAATCGCTCGCGCTCGCGCAAATTAGAAGCTCCGATCACCGGCCAGCCGGCCGGCGAGGTCACCGGAGACGGGCCGAGATGCCGGCAGCGCGGATCAGGATCCGCTTCAGTCTTGGACTTCTTCAGTCTTGGATCGCCGCCATGATCGACTCCCATGCTCCACCTCCACACAAACACACGCATACACCGACACTGTACATCTACACAACCCATATACATGGTCCTTCGCCATATCTTCTTCACCCTTCCATTTCTACCATGTTTTGTTGGCAACTTCTCTCTCCTCCCTCCACTGACATGCCACCATCTGAAGCCCCAAAACAAATCAACCCTTCTTCTCCTCTCTGCTTCCCCCCCTCCTCCAACCATCCAAGAATATTCACATAGGAAGGAAGAACATATGTACAGGGATGAGGGGAATCTCGGAAATAAGAAAAATAAATAACTCTTTTTTTTGTTTTTCTTCTCCTGAATTTTCTTGTGCTGTGCAGCGCTGCCTCCTCTGCCCACTTACCATGAATGGACACAGGAGCCACGGATGGTGATGGTTTCTCGAGTTCCCTCAGTTGATGAGGTCGGAGACCCAGCCGACGTCCGGGGCGGCGGCTGGGGCCGTGCCCTCTGCGTCAGCAGAGGCGGCGCTGTCGTTGGGCACGGTGGCTTCTTTGCTGAGCCGCTCGAACACCTTCTCGCGCAGGGCTCTCCCGGACTCCACCCTCTCCATCACCGGCTCCTGGTCCCCGATGAGTCCGAGGTTGAGGCGCTCCACGGTCATGACGGTGGCGCCGGAGGGGGTGGTCACCGTCACCGGGGACGGTCTGGTCGGGGTGGACGGGAGGCTGTACAGCGCGGCCGGGGACTTGGGGGACCCGTACGGGTAGCCGGCCAGGAACGAGCCGCCGGATGGCGCCGACCTCGGCGAGCCGCCGCCGCCGAGGCGGAGCTGGCGCAGCGAGGCGAGGACCTCGTTGACGGGCGAGCCGACTCCCGGCCAGGAGCCGCGGCGGAGCGCGCCGGCGGCGTCCGGCGACATTGGCGGGGACTCAGAGGGCGGCGACCTCGGAGGCGAGACGAGCGTGCTCGTCGGGGACGACGATGTCATGATGCCGGTCTTGGTGAGGTAGCTCTCGAACGCCTGGCGGCGGAGCGGCGAGCCGTCGTACGACTCGGCAAGCGGCGAGGACGCCGAGGCGGCGCCCCTGGGGCTGGACTGCTGCGGCGGCAGGACGCGGAGCTGGTCCGGCGTGTGCGCGAAGAAGCAGACGCGGCGTCGGCAGGAGGTGCCGTCCTTGCAGGGCTGCGTCCGGTAGCGCGCCGGGTGGAGCCAGCACTCGAACACCCCGTGCGCGAACTCGCACGCGTCGCCGCGCTTGCAGCCGCCCTTGCGGAAGTCGGGGCACGCGGCGCCGGAGTAGTTGTACCGCCTGGGGTCGCGGCGGCGGGCCTTCTCCCCCGGGTGCGCGTAGGGGCAGTCGGTCCAGTCGTGGCTCCGCCCCCGCGAGCACCGGCGCACCTTGAACTCGTACATCCGGAACTCGTCGCAGGCGTACGCGTCCACCGCGGCCGCCGCCGCGAGGGCCTCCTCGTCGTCGTCGTCATACCCCGCCACCGCCGCCTCGTTCGACGGCAGGAAATGCTGCAGCGCCGCCAGGAGGCTGTACGGCGACGCGTCGTCCGCGTCCATGCCGCCGCTGGCAGGCGGCTGCTGCCACGGCGGCGCGTGCGCTCCCTCTCCCATCATCATCATGGTCGCTACGTTTATCGGAACGTCGGTGGCGGTGGCTTTGCAGTTGGTCTGTAGCTGCTGCGATCTCGAACTCTCTCGGAGGGAGGAGGCTTTTGCTCGGCCGTGGAGGGGGAAGAGGAGGCCAAGGGGAGGCCGGTTTATAAACTGGCCCGTCTAACCGGGGTTATCCGTCGGGCCGCCCTAGCTAACCGGGGTTAACTTAACCGCCGTGAACTGACGGGAAACGGGGACAGTGAGGTCATGTTTGGTTCTAGCATAGAGGGAATCTTTCTTGCATGGAGTACTAAATAAAGTCTATTTGTAAAACCTCTTCACGGATGCGCGTAACTTTTCGAGACGAATCTAATGAGCCTAATTAATCGATGGTTGGCTACAGTGATGCTACAGTAACCATCCTCTAAACATTCTCTAATCATGCGGTCAAAGATCTCATTAGATTCTTCAGGGTTCCTAATGCAGAGATTCTAGAGTTAGTTTTGTAAAATACTTTTATTTAATACCTTTAATTAGTGATCAAAGTTGTAAACAGTTTTAGCGCTGAAAACCAAACGGGCCGAGAGGGGCATGTGTCTTGCGGGAGCGGCAAACTGACGCCGTCTCGCCTCGGTGGTCTCTTATCCTCGGGTAGGCAGGTAGGGAGGGGAACACTGGCACGTGGGGCCTTCTACACGTGGGCCCACGTGTCGGTTTGTGGTGGCGACGTGCAGGTAGGACACGTGGAGGGTGGGGAGGGGCTGCGAGGGGCAGACGCGGGGCGAGGTGGACCGCGGGCGCGCCGGTCCAGGGACACGTCGTGGGGGACACGGGCCTGCGTATTTGGGAAGGCATTGAGGAGGCCCAGCTGGGAACTGCTACGTGCACCGCGGGGCTTTCCACGAGATAACTGTTGTTTGGCAAATGTAAGAACTGTTTCTACTGTAGGAGTATTTTAAAACTAATATGGTTATTGATTTAATTTACTTAAAATAATTTGTTTTATTCATATAAACTATATTTATATGATTTATTTATTGATATTTGTTTCAATTTTTATTAAAATATTTTTATAAAAATATGTTTAGCTAATAATCTTGTGTGTGTGCTGTATTATTAAAAAATAGAAAATCTTACTAAATACTATCACTCAAATTAAATAGATATTCAAATATTATCCAAATTTGAGATATCTATTTACAATTCAAATTTGAGAATTCGAATTCTCATTTGAACTCAACTTGATATTTGTAAAATACGCTATCCGAATTCGATACCAACCGAATCCGATACGATTGCCATCCCTAGAATGTAGTGTTGATGTGCCTGTTCTTAATAGAGTGAACAAATCAAAATTCAAAAAGTCAGATCACAAGAATGCTGGAGGTAGTAATAGGTTAGTTATAGCACAAGATTAACTTATTAGATTCATTATTAATATATATCTATCAATATTAGATATAATTTATTTATGTAAGATAATATATTTTATAAATATTGCTCTTCTAAGTTAGGAAAGTTTCATTTGGATGAAATATAAATAAACTTGTATTTGTTGCGAAATAGAATATGTTATTTCCAGTCGGTGTTTATCGTATTTTGATTTATTCATATCAATATCAATTGGGTTTATGTAGGTTTGATTAGGAATTCCATGATATATAAGAGAAATGCACTCGTGTTTGCTTACCTCATATTTTTAGTAGTTTAATAATACTCCATCCGTTCCAAATAAAAGGCATCCAACTATTCAAAATTTGTCAAAAAAATAAGGCATTTTACCTCATTTAGTATGTGCGTGTGTGCATGTGAACATGCAATTGTCAATTAGCACTAAATATGGCTAATAAACAAGGGTAAACATGGTCATTTTAAATTCTTATTAATCTGTCCTAGAATTCATAGGATGTCTTTTTTTGGACGGATGGAGTAGTAAGTAGATATAGAATATCAAATGTCCAGGTTATTATGTAATTTGGGACAGAGGGAATAAATTCTAGAAATTCTTAAAAAACAAAAAATCTAGGGATTCACCTATTGGTAGGCTCTAATCGTTAATATTTATTATCTATAAAAAATACGCATCTCTACCATCATGAAAAATACTCAAAGTAACCCCTATCTTTAACAAAATTCACCTACTTCATTATGAAAATAACTTTACGTGGTTCTCTAAATTTACATCTAAACTACCCCACCTCGCCATTATCATTAAAAATAAATCAAAATAAATCTGTGTATAAATTAGCTACTACAGTCATTATTTAAAAATTGTTTCAAAACACTCATATATATATATATATATATATATATATATATATATATATATATATATATATGTGTGTGTGTGTGTGTGTGTGTGTGTGTGTGTGTCTACCATGTTCCAAGTATGCATACATGTATTACGGTGATCATATCTATTTACATGTCAAATATATAGCTCAAGTAGCTAATGTTTTGAACTAAACACATGTCAAAACACACGAGATACAAAATGGAAAAATATAGAGCACTTTGTAATAATGTATTATAAAATTAGTTGATAATAAGAAAATTTCTACGTGAGTATTAGAGTGGCCATAAAATATACAATTTTGGTTATTTACCTGCCATTTCTAGCAATTATGTCTCACAAAATAACTAGGCTTACGGGTTCATTGGCTCTTCTAACAAGGATGCCTGCAACATTTGGCTTCAAATGGGCATGTATAATTTATTTATTTATTTATTTATTTATTTATGGATTATTAACCTGTACCTGATCATGGCTTTACTCCATTGTTTGAAGCGAATTGACGCAGCCGGTTTCTAATAAAGGGGCTGTTTGGTGGCCGAATGCTAATGCTAGTTACTGTTTATAACTTTGACTATTAATTAGGGGTATTAAATAAAGACAGTTTACAAAATCAGCACCACAGCCCCTGCGCTAATTCGCGAGACGAATCTAATGAGGCCTTTGACCGTATGAACAGAGGATGGTTACTGTAGCATCACTGTAGCTAATCATGGATTAATTAGGGTCATTAGATTCGTCTCGAAAAGTTACACCCATCTGTGGAGAGGTTGTTGCAAATAGACTTTATTTAGTACTCCATGCATGCAAGATTCCCTTTAGTGCTAATTTTTAGCACCGGCCTCCAAACGAGACCGGTGCTAATGCTAATGCTAGTTACTTGTGACACTCCTGGTGTCACTATCGTAATTAAGAACTATAATGAACTTAATTAAATCAATAATGGCATGCATCATCTTATGGTCGTATCGTTTTGTTTGTGCATATGTGTATATGGGTGACCAAGGTCAACTACCATGTAGATGTAAAACCTTAGCTCTTCAAAAATTCAAGCAAAACTAATTTGAAAAAGGCAAAAGCCTCATTGACAGCAAATTGCGGTGCTGGTTAGATAGGTCACCGCAATAGTCGGTGCTCCATGGCCAGTGATCAAGTTTCAACGCCAGAGCAGGAAGTTGCGGTGGGGAAAATAGAGTTGATCGCAACAGTCGGTCGCCGGGGAAAAATTCGAAATTACTCTCTAGATTGACGGACTATTGCGGTGGTCGCGCCCAAAGGCACCACCGCAACAGTCCGTGGCCGCGAGTTTTCAAATTGAACTTCATCGGCACAGTAATCTTGACACCACGGACTGTTGCGGTGGGTGTTTTACCCCACCACCGCAACAGTCGGTCGCCAACCACCGCGCCGGTATGGGCCTTCCCGGCGGCAGTACGGGACGTTCACGCCGCTTGGGACGCGTGTCCGCGCTCCCCTGTGCAATTCGTGTGGTGGAGAGCTCAGTATTGTGCCACGTCCGAGTGGGGAGGGTCGGTTCAACCACTTCGGTAATTCCTTTTCTCGAGCTCAACGTCCTCCGGCCGAATCCATTCCCCCCTCGCTCGCTCATTCTCCGATTCACCGCGCCCAGAGCTCACCCACCTCGCCCTCTTCGCGCCCGAGCCATCCCCGGCCATTTTCCCCCTCTTTCTCGCCCTCTACCCGAGCTGCACTGCCGCCGCCGGCCATCACTGAGCCGAGCTCGGGCTCTGGCTCAAAGAAGAAGAAGGCCAGGAACCTAGGGGTAAGCGGGTTGAAAGGATAAAGGGTTTTCTATGGAATTCTAGGACTTGTGTGCAAAATGATTGTTTGAGTGATGTAGTGCTTCGTGTACTAGTGTATGATAGGGAGAGTGATTATGGTTTCATAAAGCTTAGGCATGAACTTAGGATGCAACCCACTTCTAATGGTGGTGTTGTGGATATAAGTTGAGTGAGTAGCTAAATAGCTCGAGTGTATCCATGAATTGGGGAAAAAGGGGCTTGGGTAGGTTAAAGTAGTAGAATGAGTAATCCCTGTACACCTACTCAAGGAAACTAGGCACTTTGTTAGGACTGCCCTGAAGTTTAGGAACCACACAAAAAGAATTAGCTTTTGATTACATATAGTTTGGTAGTGGTGATTTGGATTTTTGTTACTTTTAGTAATGTGTGAGGCCGGCCGGACCGGTCAAACCGGTCTCAAAACCGGTCCAACCGGTTCCCTAGCTAATTGAACTTCTTGGTTGTTTACATTCCCTAAATGATCGTCCGGTGATAAGAGTTGTAATAGATATTCCTATAATCGATCGTTTGTACATTCATGCATCTTATGCATTCATTTGCAACTCATGTAGAGAGTACCATTACCGACGGCGTGTACGAGATTGAAGTCGAGCCCGAGGGTGATTCCGCCGCCGCTGAAGTGAACTGGACTACTGCTCAAGACCCGGACCAAAATCCGGAAGGGCCTAAGG
Source organism: Alloteropsis semialata (assembly GCA_004135705.1). NCBI lineage: Eukaryota > Viridiplantae > Streptophyta > Magnoliopsida > Poales > Poaceae > Alloteropsis > Alloteropsis semialata. The sequence goes on along the minus strand of CM014272.1, from coordinate 67,812,698 downwards.
CCGTAGCTGACCAAGAAGGCAAGCCCCGGAGCATAACCCGCTGTTTGACTAACACTCCTTGCTTGTGCCTTATTTTTGTGCATTAAAATTTTAAGGAGTTGATTGAAACCTTAGTTGCATGATCCTTAGATACCCATGTCCTAATACTAGTATGGGTAGGTCGTATAGAATGCTATGCTTAATTAGGACCGGTAGAAGTCGAGTGATTGCTTAATCACCCGCGAGATATAGGATTTTACTTTATATCAGTTATGATGTTCGGCAAGCGGGGCTTGTGCGAAACTTCTGTTAGAGGACGGTTCCGTTTGCACAGAGGATGTTGGCTAAGGCATTGCTTGGGTGGCGTTGTTGGTCAAGCTTTTGAAGGTACTAATCGTATGCCGGGAAATATGGTAAACTGGTAAACCTAGTACTTGATGCAAACTGACGTCTGACGGACACTTCCACTCCATTGGGCGAGGGGTTGATGGCGAGTGTAGCAGTGGCCGCGGCACAGGTTGCCTGGGGCACCTGGGGTTCGTTGGGGCGTGCACTCGGGTGGAGTGGGCTCTGATGGCAGACGGCAGGGAGAGATGGGAACGGTTGCCCCGTGAGGTCCTGGATGTCTCTCACGGGTCGTGCGATTAGGTTGTCCCATGCATGGTTAAAAATCAACTCGAGTTGTCCGTCCTTCGCGGTTACATGAAGCTGCTTGATCGCTTGTCGCACATCAGTGGCTTGGCCAATGGGTTTAGAGATGTGGTTAGTAGAGGATGGTTGATGGGTGTTTAATCAACAGTTGTTATGTTGTTGGATAGTCTATTGAATGTTTTTGGACAGCCTGGCAAATCTAGCATTGGTTAATCCCAAATTAACTGGGCTAAAATCTTGAAAATAGGATCAACTTGTAGATGCTTTTGGCAAAACAAACCCCTGAGCCAAAAAGCCTTGCATGTCTAGAGTTCAACCTGGTCGGGTAAGTCTTGTTGAGTAATTAGTACTCAGTCTTGCTGGTGGCTTAATTTTATTGCAGATAATTGTGATGGCTATGATCCCGTGGCTGCTTTGACTTGGCCGTACACTTTGCCTGATGGTTGGACCGTGGAGCGGGTGCCGTCTGAGTCCGACTCGGGCCGCGGTGACTAGGTGTTGTGCGAGGGCTCCGCATAATACCTTTTGCTTCGACGTGTAGTCTTCCGCTGTATTATACTCTGGTTTGTAAGAAGATAAAACATATGCACCGAATTTGTATAAATATCTATGTGAACCATGTGTTGTAAAAGTTGTGATGAGTTGTACTGCCTGAGCCCATCTTCGAGTGGAATTTTTTTTATTTTTTAATCCTTTTTAAACTGAAATTTTAAAAAAAACCCCACCCGAACTGTATTTCCAACAAATAACCCTTTTGGTCGCGCCACACGACGTGGCGTGACTGAAGAGGCAGTCGCGCCATAGCATGTGGCGCGACTGACCTGCCACGTCGGCCGGCCCGGCCGCGGGCGGCCAGCGCGGCGGCTGACATGGCAGGGCCAGTCGCGCCACATGCCTTGGCGCGACTCAGTCGCGCCAAAGGTCGTGGCGCGACTCGCCTGTATACAGCCGGCCGCCCGAGCCCTTTCTTCTTCCTCCTCCCTTTCTTTCTTCCTGCCCAAACCCTAAGCCGAGCTCGCCCCGCGCCGCCCCCCAATAGATCGGGCCATCCCACCACGGAATCGAAGGAGAATAGTCGGTCGTGTCGTCTTCAGCAGCTAACAAATGCTACTGCATTAGTCGCGCCGCGATCTATGGCGCGACTGATGCAGGAGTCGAGCCATACTAATTGGCGCGACTAAATTGGTCCTAAATGGCCTACCTGGCTCCTGAGTCGGCCACCTCATTGGCGCGACTACTGCATCAGTCGCGCCATGGTTCGAGGCGCGACTAAAGCATAAGTCGCGCCATGGATCGAGGCGCGACTACCGCAGTCGCGCCATGGATCGAGGCGCGACTACCGCATTAGTCGCGCCGCCTGGATTTTCAACAGCTTTCTGAAAGGATCAAAGTTCAGCAGACTTTCCTAATATCTGAAAGGATCAAAGTTCAGCAGACTTAACACGCTGATGTGCAAAGTAAGTAAAAACTGACAAACTTGTAACATAAACAGAATCTGGTTTCAATACTTACTTCTGGAAAACTAAGTTCCATAGAGAAAATATACTTTTTAGAGTTAAGTGAGAGGAAAATATACTTAGAGAAGAGGAGGCTTGTTCCTTAAGCCTTGCATTCATGAATTGGCTTGGCATATGGATAACATTTCAGAGTAGTGCAAAATTAATGCATATTCCTTCCAAAGAACTAAGCCGTTACAATCACATACAGAGCATGGAGCACCATCCCAAGCCTCAATTATGAGCAAAAACATCATAGGCTACAAGACACCAGTGTCTTGAACTCCCCGATCTCTTCATGTAATAATGTGTGCAACTTTTACCCACGAAAATCAAGTAACATAGAAGAGAACACAAGATTGGTTTAGCCATGGATCGAGGCGCGACTAAAGCATAAGTCGCGCCATTGAAGCAGAAATCCCATTAATGACCAAATCATCATCATCTTGAAGTCTGACAACCTGCTGATTCATATTCCAGATGATTGCGTTGTGTGTTGGACATGTCCTTGTGCTATGTGGTTGTGGTAATGGACCGTGTTGGTATATTGTTGTGTGATATTGGTTGCTATTTCATGACTATGTTAATTTTCTGTTGCCAATATAGGGAATGATGGTTTCGTTTGCAAAAAATGTTGCTGATTTTGTAAGCACCACCGGAAAGAACCATATTGTTATTCTTTCAAGTTTAGATTCTGGCAAGAGGAGGTTAATTGATGCATACGATTGATTCTTTGTTAAGATTGAAATCATTATTTCACATTATTTTATAATCAGAAAATTTGGTCTCAGTTGCAGCCAAGTCGCGGCAAATTTCAGCGCTAAATGTTGCTGCCAAATTTCCGAAACAAAAAATAGGGAAAACAATGGCGATATGAAGTTACAGCCAAGTCGCGCCATGTTTCTTGGCGCGACTGAAGATTAGTCGCGCCACCGAACCTGGCGCGACTCATCTTTGGTCGCGCCACCGTTCTTGGTGCGACTGAATCATGAGTCGCGCCGCCCCAGTCCTCGACTCAGGTCCTAGGGATGGGGCCCAATTAGTCGCGCCAGGTTCGGTGGCCCAATTAGTCGCGCCCCGGAATGTTTTCCAACCGTTTCCCCTTCGAATCCGTCGAAGAAACAGGGGATTTAGAGGGGGGAGTTCGGAGGGGGCGCCATGGGAGAGCCTGAGCTCGGGTGGGAGGAGAAAGAAAGGGAGGAGGGAGAAGAAAGGGCTCGGGCTGCCGGCTGTATACAGGCGAGTCGCGCCACGGCCTTTGGCGCGACGCAGTCGCGCCAAGGCATGTGGCGCGACTGGTCTGGCCACATCAGCAGCCGAGCTGGCCGCCCGCGGCCGGGACGGCCGACGTGGCAGCCCAGTCGCGCCACANCAAAACAAACCCCTGAGCCAAAAAGCCTTGTATGTCTAGAGTTCAACCTGGTCGGGTAAGTCTTGTTGAGTAATTAGTACTCAGTCTTGCTGGTGACTTAATTTTATTGTAGATAATTGTGATGGCTATGATCCCGTAGCTGCTTTGACTTGGCCGTGCACTTTGCCTGATGGTTGGACCGTGGAGCGGGTGCCGTCTGAGTCCGACTCGGGCCGCGGTGACTAGGTGTTGTGCGAGGGCTCCGCATAATACCTTTTGCTTCGACGTGTAGTCTTCCGCTGTATTATACTCTGGTTTGTAAGAAGATAAAACATATGCACCGAATTTGTATAAATATCTATGTGAACCATGTGTTGTAAAAGTTGTGATGAGTTGTACTGCCTGAGCCCATCTTCGAGTGGGAGTGCTGCTATTTCGTTTCGGTCGAGAGAAAAAGGTGGTTTAATCGGGAAGGTATCCGACGGATTGCACGATTAACTCGGTTTAAGGGCGTGGAGCACTGCTGGGATAGTGGTCCCATGCTTTTAAGCCGAATTAATTGGGGCGGCCTGCCACATTACCGTTCATAACTTTGACCACTAATTAGGGGTATTAAATAAAGGCAGTTTACAAAACCAGCTCCACAGCCCCTGCGCTAATTCGCGAGACGAATCTAATGAGGCCTTTGACCGTATGAACAGAGGATGGTTACTGTAGCGTCACTGTAGCTAATCATGGATTAATTAAGGTCATTAGATTCGTCTCAAAAAGTTACACCTATCTGTAAAGAGGTTGTTGCAAATAGACTTTATTTAGTACTCTATGCATGCAAGATTTCCTTTAGTGCTAATCTTTAGCACCGGCCTCCAAACAGCCCCTAAATGATCTAATTGGCTACTATATTAAATTTATTAATCGTTGCGCGGGACCTAATTCTTTATTCGATTGGAGTTTATAATAAAACACAGCGAGAAAATGGTATACACGCACTTAGAGTAGAATTTATAGACTGACAACTACGAGACCTAGGCAAGAATGGGCCCCGACGTCCACTTCAAGCTGACACTGAAAACGAACCCTTCTTTCATTGTCACAGCTTTCCTGACGTGAAATAAATTACTCTACCACGCTCCACGCAGATGCAGAGGGTCCGTGTGACCGGGCCAATAAGTCTTGGCGACACGTGGAGCCGCGAGGGTGGTTGCATCTGGTTCGTACGCTCGTGCCCAGGGTACGGCGTACCGAATACCGAGAGAGCCCGCCTGCTGGGGGTTGTTTAGATGCCGTCTTATTCATAGTGTTTTTGCGTTATGTACAGTGTTTACAGAGAGAAAAAGTGTATTAGAAAACATGCATTTTACAAAACATTATGCATAGTGCGTGAACTAAACAGGGCCTGGATTGAAATCCCTCCGAGATCCGGTGCACACCGCACGCACCGAGGGGGTGTTTAGTTCACCCCCTCTTTCCTCTATTTTGCATAATACATATTTTCCAATGTTTTTTTCCTCTGTGACACGCGACCCAATACATAAAAATACTATGTATAACAACATCTAAATACCCCCTGGAATTCACGCAATCGATCAATCAATGCTACGCCCTGTGGATAGCCCAATGTCCCGGTCCTAGGGCCAAAGGGCTATCCAGTACTTGGGAAGAAGCTTAGAAGCAATCCGTCTTCGTATACATACATTGTAGAGACAGAAATTGTATATAGTACGGTACTAGCAAGTAGTGAGTTGTGTAGAAGAGGTTATTCATCGGCTCCGCTTGGTTCAGCTTATTAAGATAACGAGCGGCTAGCTCCGCTCGTTATCCTAATGAGCTGGAAAGGCAGCTCGGCTCGGTTCATCAGTTCGTTCAAGCCAGCTCGTTTAGCTCGCGAGCTGAACATGTAATATAAATATTGACAAATAAATACAAGTACACAAATTAAATATATATATGGTACAAATAAGATCTAACATGCAAGTATGCAATAAACACAAGTACACAATCATCCACATGAGCAGGCTTACAACTTGTTGGGCTACAATGTTGCAGCTCATTTGGCTCGGGAGCCAGTTTGAATTCGTTCGTTATACTAACAAGCTGGGGTGGTTGTTCGAGCTGGCTCGTTAATAAATCGAGTCGAGCCGAGCGAGCCAACGAGTAATGAGATTTTGTCCAGCCCTAGATTCAATTAATCTTTATGACCAGCGTTTTTATTTACAAACTACGGCCTACCTATATTTTATTTGCCCCAGTGGGAGAGAGATAAGGGATGGATTGCCACTTCGCAGCATTTCATAGTTCATTTCATACCTTGCTGCCAGTTTAGGATTTGTAGGAATGTAATAGAGGCCTTGTTTAGTTACGGTCAGAAAGTTATGAAAATTACTGTAGCAACTGTAAATTGAAGATTAGAAGGAGTAAACATGATCTAATTATAAAACTAATTACACGGATGGACGAAAAATCACGAGAACAAATCTATTAAGCCTAATTAATCTGCCATTAGAGATTGTTTATTATAGCACGGCGTTGTCTAATCATGGCCTAATTGGGCTCATTAGATTCCTCTCGAAATTTCACCCGGAGTTATGAAATGAGATTTCTCATTAATTCACGTTTAATACTTCTAATTAGTGTTCAAACATTCGATGTGACGAATAAATAGTGAAAAATTGCGGCAACTAAACAGGGCCAGCGTAGAAAAGAGAAAAATGTGAGAGGAAGTCTTCGTTTCGTAAAAAGCATTTGGTATTACTCGTACAGTACTCCTAGGCCGTGTTCGGATGAAACAGATCAAAAAATTGTTCCAAGAAATCTTGCATGCATGGAGTACTAAATAAAGTCTATTTACAAAATCTTTTCACAGATAAGTGCAACTTTACGTGACAAATCTAACGAGCCCAATTAATCTATGATTTGCTACAGTAATGCTGTCAAAGGTATCATTAGATTCGTCTCGTGAATTTATCAAGGGATTATGGAGATAATTTTGTAAACTAACTTTATTTAATATCTGTAATTAGTGACTAAAGTAGGGTGCAAAAAATTTGCCCCCCATTCTGCACACGGCCCTAGTACTCTACAGATGCAGGTCCTGACACTGGGTCCGTGGGACCGTGCCAATAAGTGCTGGCGACACGTGGAGCCGCGAGGGTGGTTGCGTCTGGTTCGTACGCTCGCGCCCAGGGTACGGCGCACCGAGAGAGGCTGCCTGCTTTGGCCTGGATGCTGGATGGCTGGATCGAAATCCCTCCGAGATCCGGTGCACCGCACGGACCCGTTCGCGCCACCGATCAATCAATGCTACGCCTGTGGGATAGCTGGGTTTTGCAAATAGACTTCATTTAGTACTCCATGCAAAAAAGATTTCCTTTTGCAAATTTTTGCAAAAGGCATCTAAACACGGCCAGGGGCCACAGGGCGCTATCCCACCACCTTTGCCGCTGTCGCTTTTCATTTCCTCTCTCTCTTTGGAGCAACTTTGTTTTTTTTTTCTGCTGGTGTAGAAGCTATCCGAATTCATACAGTGCAGAGGCGGAAATTGTGTACAGTAGTACATTTACGTTACTACGGCACTGTTTAGTAGAAAAATGCATAAAGTTTTCACATAGAGAATCGTGTCAGTTTATTTTTTTTCTCTCTGTACACGTGACCCAATACATAAACACTACGCATAACAGGTGTATCTAAACACTCCCGTTAGCAGCAAATAGCATTAGTGAGTAGTGACTGAAATGCAGTAGACGACGGCAGCCGAATCTAGGGCACGAGGGAGAGGGTGGGCATACGAGTAGGCGAAAGGCACAGCTCGGCCCCAGACGTATATTAGTAGGCGTATGCGAGATGCGACGGTGGCGGCCCATCACAGCCTGTTCGCTTGGCTTATCAGCCACCAGCCAACAGTACTTCAGTCTCACAACAAATCAGCACCAGCCACCAGCCACCAGCCAGTCAGCAGTACTTTTCTCTCACAACAAATCAGCACCAGCCACCAACCACCAGCCAACCGAGCAGGCGGGGGGACCCGCGCCTTCTGACGTGGTCGAGAGCCAAACAATCCAGACACCAGAGGCGTGGTCGCGTGGAGGCGCCTGTAGTCCTATGTTGGTGCTCCCCGCCTTTCAGAGTTTCCGATTCCGATAGGGAAGGCGCCCGCGGTAGCAGTTGTCGTCTTCCCTCCCTGACGACGCTTCACGGCGTCCCGTCGGTTCGCTTGTCCAAGAATTTCCTCTCGGGTCACCGACGTATGTACGACCACCCTCCATGGGCCCGCCCGGCGGCCATGGATGGATCAATCTGTGGGCGCGGCGGTGTGAGAACGCACCCTCGTCTCTCTCTCCACGCATGCAGGTGTAGGGATAGGGCGAGGCATGGAGGTACGGGGGAGTACTGCACACAAGGAATAAAAAAAGCTGGCGCCCGGCGCGGGACACGTCATGGTGGAAGAGGCCGTGAGGCGTGCGTACGACCGGCGAGTCTGGGGCGACCGATCCGGTGATCCATCGAGAAGTCGGGCGAGGTGGTGGGCGACGGTGCGCGCGCATGTGGCTCGCGCGCGGGCGCGGCGGCGTGGCACCGTCGCTGGGGCCCCGCGCCTCCCGGCGGCCGCCACGCCGCCTCTCGCCATGCGCCCCTGTTACTACCTACTGTACAGTTGAGGGGCTAGCTACTCTACCGTTTATTGTCGCCTTGCGTGCCGGCCGCGGCCGGGCTTGCCCACCCCCCCCGGACTGCGACTCTTGCGTGCCACCGGGCCGTCCGTGAAAAAACGAGGGACGGACGGACCGGCGTCATCACTCATCACCGGACGGGACGGCTGCCCTGCATGCGCGCGGCCGGGAGGTGGCGTCGGCTGTGTGCCGGGCCGGGCTGCCGGTCGACGCCCGTTGGGCGGGACCACTCTCCCACTCGGCTCTTTCCGTGACACGGTGGCTCTTTTTCTTTATCCAAACTATATCTTCAAGTATACTCCTTGTACTGTATGAACGGGAATGCATGCACGCACCTCTCATCTTCCTAAAATGCATGCTCTGCGTTAGATTTTGATGCCACGGTACGTAACGTACCTGCCTATTTGCACGTACATTTGCCCCCAAAATTCCGCGCTACTATAAGTTGCGTGCCACCTGCAGATCAGTATAACGCAAAAAAAAAAAGTATAACGCGAAGGCAGCGCTGCTGCTGCACGGCCTGCTACGTGGCTTCAACCTGCAGGCCGAAGGAGCTACTAGCGCTTACTATAGTGCGATCTGTACGGCCCGTTGTTGTGGGCCGATCGAACCGGCCACATGCATATGAAAGCCATGGGGTCAAGATAACGCTACGTACTATGTGCGCCCCCATGGAAGAAACATCTGAAACACAGAATTAACAGACCGATCTACTCCTATCGCCAAAACTAATCAAGGAGTTTTTCTGTGCACGCATCTGAAACATCACATGGAAAAAGACGACTCGTTTTGTTGCGTTGGCAAATAAAGATCCAGAGCCGGCCGGCCGGCCAGTACTGAGTGTTGACGGCCACATTTACGCAAGGAATAATGATACTTTGCTTGCTAACGTTCGAAAGTGAGGGGCCACGTATAGCATCATCGAGACTTAATTAGCTACTGTATATATTATATAGCTCCTTGATTAGCGTAGAAGGTTATTTGACTAGTAGTTTTGCACGGCCTATGTGGACCTAGGAGGGCCACAATCATCTAGAGTCGCATTCTGCAATCTGCATTGTACCCACTGATCAGGAGCCAATATCAATGGCTTTACTGCCGACTTTGGTCCTAAGCTGGCGTCCATCGCCGTCAGTCGTCACATGCATGACTCCGGTTGCTGTTATATTAACCGATGTTTCAGGACACGTACTCCATATATAGGCCTCAGTCCATAGGATTACTATACAAACCAACAATAGTACTCGCTTCGTTTCAAATTCTAGTTTACGGTTGACTTTAAAATACAATTTTGACCATTCAATCTTATTTAAAAATTTAGTACAAATAAATAAAAATATGAGTTATTCTTAAAGTATTTTTGATAATAAAAAAGTAATAAAGAGATAAATGAAGCTAACGTAAATTTTTTTAATAAGATAAATGGTCAAATGTACATTAGAAAAGTCAATAGTAAACTATAATTTGAAATGGAGGAGTAGGAAATTATTATTAGAGCATCGATCGATGCCCGTGTTCAGATGCTTGGAGACAAAAAAAAAATTGTTCTCAAGGAATTTTGCATGCATAGAGTACTAAATGAAGTCTATTTACAAAACCTTTTCACAGATGAGTGCAACTTTGCGTGACGAATCTAACGAGCTTAATTAATCCACGATTTGCTACAGTAATACTACAGTAAACAGTCTCTGATCATGCGGTCAAAGGCCTCATTAGATTCGTCTCGCAAATTTGTCGGGGGTTGTGGAGGTAGTTTTGTAAACTGACTTTTTTTAATACCCCTAATTAGTGGTCAAAGTAGGGTACAAAAAATTTGCCCCCCAATCTGAACACGGCCGTGTTCAGATGGCCAGGATAATTTTTTGTCCCCAAAGAATCTTGCATGCATGAAGTACTAAATGAAGTCTATTTACAAAACCCAGTCACAGATGAGTGTAACTTTACGTGACGAATCTAACGAGCCTAATTAATCCATGATTTGCTGCAGTAATGCTACAGTAATTATCCTCTAATCGTGCGGTCAAAGCCCTCATTAGATTCGACTCGCGAATTTGCTAGAGGGTTGTGGAGGTAGTTTTGTAAACTGACTTTATTTAATACCCCTAATTAGTGGTCAAAGTAGGGATCAAAAAATTGTCCTTGCCATCTGAACACGGCCCACACGCGGCTGGTTGATGACAAGACAAAGACACAGTAGCGAAGACGCTGTTGCTGTGAATGATTTTCTGGTTTCTGGTGCTCGATCGTCATTTTGAAGAGATTCGCTCATACGGTGTACGTGCAACAACGTGTGCTAGCTTATTGTCTACGTCTCGTAGTTGACAGACGACTGCCTCGCTCCCGCATCGATCTCCTGCCGCCTGCCGGTATGTGCCGTAGTATCATCTGGACTATATACATGAACTAGTTGTCAAAACCAAATACTCTATACAATAACAATATATTGTATCTATGGCCATATTTGTTTCCGCTTATATATCTAGCTAGGCCACGAGCTAGTAAGTGTTTGAACCATCTTATTGTCGGATTATACCATTTGACAGAGCAGTCAGCACGCACTGCTGCCTACTATATACGTGTACGATACGAGCTCCCTTTGGTGTCTGTCAGCGTACGTACGTACGTCTCGCCCATGAGTCATGAATGTATCCTTGCTGGCATGTGATCATGTGCAGGCTTGGCGACAAATCGCCATGACTCATGATTGGATTGGAGGGGCCGGGGACGTGCCGGCGCGGTGCCGTTTTTGGAGCGGCAGGCCGGCACGCAACCATGCAAGCGCGAGAGTCGCCAAAATAGCCGGGCTCGAAGACACGTGCATGTGCATGTGCATGCATCCGGCAGCAGCAGGGCAGGGAACAGCACCGCACAGGGAGCAGAGAGAGCAGTTATACGTGTGCGCATACGTGTGCGCGCGGCAGCACGGGCTCGATCCTTCTCTCGCATGGGGAGAGGCCGAGAGGGGACGGCGACGGCCCGGCCGGGGCCACGCCGGCGAGGTGCCAGGTCGCCGGAGCGCGGCACGTGATGGGGGCCGGCTGGGGAGGGACGCCGGACACGTCGCCGGCCGGTCGAGGTATCCCTTCCGTGTATGGTGGGCGTGGTCCGTCCTTGCATGGGGTTGGTGTGAGACCGCCTTGCCGTATCTTGTGGCTGCATGCGGGCGAATGCGGCCACAACTCGCCACGCCATGGATGTGCCTGCCACGAGTGCTGTGGCTGCTGTTTGCTTTGCTTTTCTCGAACTGCTTATGCTGTACAGAGTAAAGGAAAATCTCGCCACAGGGTGTGGCGGACAAAATCGACGCCACACCCTATGGCGGAGGCGGCTGTGGCTTGGCTTACCGTGGCTGACAGCCAAGCACGCCAGCAACAGCGATTGGGACCTAACATATCATGAGTATGCAGATCTAGCTAATCGTCCAATGCAATATGTGGCTAGGGCTAGGCCCTCAGTTTTTGCCTTAGAGGACCCTACATTCTAATAGACCTTACAATTCAGCGCAAGACCTGAATGAGCCCTAGCTAAAGCCAATAAACGAGAATAGAGGTTAAGTTATCCTTATATGCTTATATCATACTCTATTCTCATCACATAATTAAGTACAAGGATATAAGCATAACGATATAAGCATAACTTAACCTCTATTATATTAGTGCAGTGTTTCATACACGAACGCCTGCATAATGACAATTGAGCTCGATCGCTAGCTATGCACTAGTACCGCCGACCAGGTTATTACAACCTTGCCAAATAAAAAAAAAGAAAAGGCAAAGTGAAAGTTGGTGCCTGGGCCGTACTAGCTAATTACTCGCTGGTTCAAAACTGTAAGTAATTCTATTTTATTTGAAAAATCAAAACATCTCAAATTTGACTAAGTTCTTTACAATAAAATACTAACATTTAGTATATCAAATAGGTACATTTTGATTTATCATTAAATATAGTTTCATAGTGTATCTATTCGGTGCCATCATCTCTGTAATTCTCTTTATAATTTTTGTCTAAGTTAAAATGGTTTGACTCTTAAAAATGTTAGAATAACTTATAAATTAATACGGAGGGGTGACTAAGAGCCCGCCGTTGTCCCGCACTTTAGGGAAGGAATGATATACTTTTACTTCCAAATGTTTGAAAGTGAGGGGTCCACGTGTAGAAGATCATCTAAACTTGGTTAAGCTGCTTGGTTAGTGTACAAGGTTTGACTAATTATTGTACGAACGACATACGTGGATCAAGGATGGCCTCAATCATCTGTTCCTTGTTGGAACGAGTTGTAAGCATAAACTAGGACATCGGTAGCTTAATCGACGCCTTTTTACTTTCGGTCCAGGCCTAGCTGCTACAAGTCATTGCCGTCGCGCATGACCGTGCTTGTTTTTTTTTCCTTTTTTTTTTCAGAGACCGTGCCTGTTAACTAACGTTCTAGGACACGTATGGATACCGAGGTCCGCGCTAGCCAGATCTTGGGAACCACCCCTTTATTTCAAAAGTCGCGAGAGTTATTTCAAAGTCGCGAGAGTTTGTATGAATCTAGATGTTCTCACACGTACGCTCACTTATAAAGAACTTAACCAACTAATTTACATTTAGTTCGTCTTGGTATCTCACCTTATGTTAGTTTATCACATGACTTCCAACAGATAATTTTATTCTTGATCTCGCTAGCAAAATTACCTCCCATCAAAGATAACTCCGGTGAAACCTATATCTCAACCGATAAATTAACTCCATGGCTCTTGTTACAACAAACCACGATAGTAAAATCTGTCATTCACATTTCTAAATGATCAGTCATGAACAAGCCGTCTAATATGAGCTTTTCTAAAATTTAGATGTAGTCTCAAAAGTTACTTTATGATATTTTTGATAATGACATAGGTGGGTAATTCAGATGAAAATTTAGTTGCTAATTCATATATTGATATAAAGGATTATTTTAGACTATTTTCACAAAACAAAATAGATCCAACATTTATTATTTTTAATGAGTACTAGAGTATACCGAATTGATAGCCACATCTGAATACATTAATCTAGCAAAATTATGCTTTGGTACTCGTAAGTGAGAAGTGATTTTGTGTTTAGCATGCAGATTCAATTAGTCTTTTGATATTAACTAGCCGTGTGAGTGACAGAGGTGGGTAGTTTAGAAGCTAATTTACGGGATTATTTTAAATTACTTTTTTTTTATAATGGCATAGGTAGATAGTTTAAATACAAACTTAGGGTATACTTTATATTATTTAATTTTTTACAATGGTATATGTGCATAGTTTATACATAGTTTTAGGGGATACTTTAAATTTGAAAAGGTGATTTTTTAAGGAAAACATAGCAAATCCAATGTATATTGTTGCTACCGATGATTAGATTTTACTGGATTGTTAACCAAATGCCTTCTGATTGTTTGCGAGGATATCGAAGACATTATTTTTTGATTTATCTCATGAGGACTAATATCAAGGATCCAAAAGAAGTATCCAATTACATAATCAGTAATAACTAATAAGAGGTAACATTTCAATAAATAATAATCCTAGATAGATAGACGTCTAATTCGAAACCAAATTCGTACGTGAAAAAAATACTCTACGCCCATGGGCATTGGCCATTCCGTAACCAATAGCCAAAGCCAGCCCAGTTCTCGGTGCTTGAGAGCATGGGCTCAGCCAAGAATTTCATCCCGCACAGTTTAGGCCCATGAAGCTGTGCAAGTGATGACAACCATGTACACAATCCTCAAAGGCTCTTTGGACGATAACAGACCACTCTCTCTGCGTGTGTTCTCATTGTCTCTCTCGCCATTGCAAGCAGGTTAGAGCACCTTTCAGCGAGAAAAGAGAAATGGTTTTTTTTCGTGTCGCAAGAAAAAAAAAGGAGAGATGACGGAGAAAGAGAATGGACGGTTGTTGGCGACCAACAATTTTTTTTTCACGTGAAATAGAAATCAATAGTTGCCAACTAGGTTACTTATAGTGGAACCTATGCATATAGAATTTATCAGGCACTATATTCATGGTGGGCGACGTGTCCGTCGACAGCAAGACATCTATGTTGAATCGTCTTAAATCTCTAGATTGCTTGGTTGAATCGTCAATCTCAAGATTGGAACACTCAGCCCAATTTTTTGGAAATGCTCATTGGGTAGAGCCGTAGGGTTTGCGCGTGTGTATTCATAGTAACGAGTGTGCGAGCGTTTGCATCTGAAGTTTTTTAAAGAAATCAATACTTGGAGCCATCAATTGTTGACGTGGCAATATTTTATTTTTAGGAACCATTTTTTTAGATGAGTTGTTTTCTCTCTCCCAAATGATCTTAGGCAAGATCTAAAACTAGTTTTTTTTTCTGCTGACTAAATCACTGCAGAACATAGCACTGTACGTATCATGGAACATGGACCTAAGTTTCTGCAACTGATCCCACTCCTGAAACCAAACACTAGTACTAGAAGACTAAACAGCTTCATATATATGTTAGAATATAAGATTTTATGTAACAAGATGAATCGATCTTGAACTCTAGATATAATCTGTTGTGACGTGGTCTAACTCTGGTTGGTTAGAGATAGATTAGATAGCTTATTTCTCAAGTTGTAAGCCACCGGAGATAGATACGATCCAACTGATATATCTCTTGTAAATTGTTTTTGCCTACAGGCTATATAAACGTGCAACCGTGGTATACCGAGATAGGTAACCACGTTCCCTCAAAATTACATGGTAATCAGAGCATCCTCTTCCACAAAACATCCACAGCCCTCGAAGCTTGCCCATGGCGTCGTCTTCATCGTCAATGGCGCAACTTGGCGTGGTCTCGGAGAAGTTGACTCGAGACAACTATCTTCTCTGGAAAGCTCAGTTCCTCCCCGCAATCCGCGGCGCACAACTCATGGGAATCCTAGATGGATCTACCCCAGCTCCGCCCAAGACCATGGAGGTGGCCAAGGCGGACAACAAGAAAGAGATCGCTCCCAATCCCGAGTATCACTCGTGGGTTGCTAGAGATCAACAAGTTCTGAGCTACTTGTTGAATTCTCTCACCAAGGATGCATTGGCGCCGGTGGCTACTATGACCACGGCAGCAGGAGCCTGGGAAGTGCTAGAGGAGATGTTCTCAGCAGAATCCAAGGCGAGGGTGGCAAATCTTCGGATGCAGCTTGCTACACTCAAGAAAGCAGGCATGTCCTCGACAACATACTACAACAGGATGTGCTTGTGACATTCTGGCCCAAGGCTTAATAGGATTGATAGAATACTCATACCAACAAGTTGCAACTTCTTTTCCGGAAGCTCATCTGCAAAGAACTCTGAGGTTAAGCGTGCTTGGCCTAGAGCGATGGGTGACCGACCGGGAAGTTCTTCCCGGGTGCGCATGAGTGAGGACAAAGTGCGCAGAAAAGACATGTGTTGGTCTGTGAGGTGATTCTTGAGGTCCTAAAGAGCTGCCAGGCGTAAGCGGGCCCGGACCCAGGGGGTCGGGACGTTACAGTGCTCCATCAGAGATGAGCTTGCTGCCATTGGTAAGCTTGTAGATGAAGATGAGATGATAACATATATTGCTAATGGTCTTGACTATGATTACAATCCTCTTGTATCATCTGTTCTTGGCCAAGCGGGAACATTTACCTTGAGTGAGTTTTTCGCGCAATTGCTTGCCTACGACACCCGTTTGGAGATGTTTCAGGAGAACGAACAGTTCCAATCCTCTGCAAATTGGACTGGCCGGGGTCGAGGAGGCAATCGTGGTCGCACCAACAATGGTCATGGCCGAGGACGTGGAGGTCGTGGAGGCCAGAAACGTCCGAACAACAACAACAACTCTTCACCAACTGCACCCAAGGGGACTCGCAATGCCAACCCAAGTGTCAGATCTGCAAGAAAGAAGGACATGAAGCTCCAAGGTGTTGGTATAGATACGATGACGATGAGGAAGACCAACAGAAGACAGCGGGTGTGGCGTCCACAGGGTATGGTTGTGATACAAACTGGTATGCAGATACCGGTGCAACAGATCATGTTACTAGTGAGCTCGAGAAGCTAACAGTACGTGATAAGTACAATGGCAGGGACCAAGTTCACACGGCAGGTGGAACAGGTATGGCAATTAGCAACATTGGTCATTCGATTTTACATACCCCTAGAAAGAATCTAAGATTGAAAAACATCCTTCATGTTCCTAGTGCTAGCAAGAACCTTGTTTCTGTACATAAGCTTGCCCATGATAATGATGCTTTCCTTGAGTTTCATCCTACCTTCTTTTGCATTAAGGACCAGGCAACGAAGAAGGTTCTACACAAAGGTAGATGTCGTGTCGGTCTCTACCCCCTGGTGTCATCATCAGAAGGAAGTCCTCCCAAACAAGCTTATGGAGTCAATAAGCCGTCGACAGATCAATGGCATAGCAGATTAGGTCATCCCGCTCTACCTATTGTAGAACGGGTTCTTAAGATAAATCATCTTCAGTGTGATAGTGAAATTAGTCCAAAAATAGTGTGTGATTCGTGTCAGATGGCCAAGAGCCATCAACTTCCTTATGCAATGTCAGAAAGTATCTCTAATTCCCCGCTTGAGTTAATTTTCTCGGATGTTTGGGACCTGCACCTCTTTCTGCTGGGCGAAATTCCTATTATGTTAGTTTTATAGATGACTTTAGCAAGTATACATGGATTTATCTTCTAAAGAATAAATCTGATGTCTTTCAAGTTTTTCGAGATTTCCAGCAGTTAGTTGAAAGGAAGTTCAATAAGAAGATAGTTGCTATGCACTCTGATTGGGGAGGAGAATATGAGAAATTAAATTCTTTCTTCCGGCGTATTGGCATTACTCACAGAGTCTCATGTCCCCATGCCCATCAACAGAATGGGGCGGCTGAAAGGAAGCACCGTCACATCGTTGAAGTGGGACTTGCTTTACTTGCAAATGCATCTATGCCTTTGAAATTTTGGGATCATGCTTTTCTTACAGCCACATATCTCATTAATCTCCTTCCCAGCAAGGTAATCAATTATGAGACACCTGTTGCTCGTCTCTTAAAAGAACAGCCTGATTATAATTCTCTTTGAATTTTTGGATGTGCTTGTTGGCCTAATTTGCGTCCATATAATTCTCGCAAGCTTTCTTTTCGATCCACTCAGTGCACCTTCCTTGGCTATAGCTCCATGCATAAAGGTTGATCTCACAACAGGACGCATCTACATCTCGAGAGATGTTGTTTTTGATGAAACAATTTTTCCCTTTGCCCATCTTCATGCTAATGCTGGTGCCCAACTTAAGAAAGACATTATTCTTTTATCTCCACATCTTTTAAATCCAGGGGATGTAGATCGTAATGTTCCTACTGTTGCTAATGCCACTAACAGTCCTGATGATGCAGTGAATATTCAGGATTTTTCTGCAGAAGATTTGGAGTCAGGAGGTGTCTCTGGGCACTCAGGCACATTCGGCACAGAGGATCCGGGCTCTCCTTCCGAAGGTGATCCTCCGACAAGATCTGGCCGCAATCCCGGAGTCGATCGGGGTGCGACAGAGCGTCGGTAGCCTCGCCGTCAGCGCCGTCCACCCGGAGTCCGCCNGTGCGCACGTAAGAGCTCTCCACGGCGACAAGTACAGGAGGATCTTCTGCGGCTATTTCCGGATCCAATGCGGCATCGGGTGATTCTTCACCGCCACCAGCTGTTCTCGAGTCATCAGCGGTGACTGTGTCCGATCCAAGTCCAAGGAAAACAAGGCTACAAGGAGGTATTGTTAAGCCAAAGAAATATACTGATGGAACAGTGCGATATGGGCATTTTTGTGCAACAGGTGAACCTGAGAACTTAGAAGAAGCACTCATGGACTCAAGATGGAAGCAAGCAATGCAAGAAGAGTATGATGCCTTACTCAGAAATCAGATATGGCACTTGGTTGAAGCTGAGCAAGGTAAAAATTTAATAGATTGCAAGTGGGTGTTCAAAGTTAAAAAGAAATCAGATGGTACTATAGATAGATACAAGGCTCGTTTAGTAGCTAAGGGATTTAAGCAACGTTATGGAATTGACTATGAAGATACTTTTAGTCCAGTTGTCAAAATTGCTACAGTCAGGCTTGTATTATCTATAGCAGTCTCCAGAGGATGGTGTCTAAAACAGTTGGATGTTCAGAATGCGTTTCTTCATGGTATTCTGGAAGAGGAGGTTTATATGAGACAACCACCTGGGTTTGAAAGTTCCAAGAATAAAAATTTGGTATGTAGACTTGACAAGGCTATCTATGGTTTAAAATAGGCGCCTAGAGCTTGGTATGCTAGACTGAGTTCGAAGTTGCTAGATCTTGGCTTTGTTGCTTCAAAATCTGACACTTTCTTATTTATTTTCAATAAGTCTGGAGTAGTCATTTATATGCTTATATATGTGGATGACATTATTGTTACAAGCTCATCAAATGAAGCCGTGGCAGCATTGTTAGAAGATTTGAGAAAGGATTTTGCTTTAAAGGACTTGGGAAACCTGCATTACTTCCTTGGAATAGAAGTGACAAGAGATGATAAAAATCTACTTCTGAAACAAGGGAAGTATGCTCAAGAAATTCTTGAGCGAGTTGGGATGAAAGACTGCAAGCCGTCTGCTACACCCTTGTCTAGCGTTGAAAAACTTTCTAAGCATGAAGGAGAATTGTTGGGGCCCGAGGACAGTACAAGGTATAGAAGCATTGTTGGAGCATTGCAATACCTTACACTTACTAGACCTGATTTGGCGTTTGCAATTAACAAAGTATGTCAATTCTTACATGCTCCTACAACAATACATTGGACAGCGGTCAAACGAATTCTAAGGTATGTTAAGCATACGTTACATCTTGGTCTAAATTTTGTCAAGACAAGTTCAACTTTGTTAAGTGCGTTTTCTGATGCTGATTAGGCTGGAAGTGTGGATGATAGAAGGTCAACAAGAGGTTTTGCTGTATTTTTTGGTCCTAATCTTGTTTCCTGGAGTGCTAGGAAGCAGGCGACGGTTTCCAGGTCTAGCACAGAAGCAGAATATAAATCCATGGCGAATGCTACTGCTGAAGTTATTTGGCTTGAGTCGTTACTTGCTGAACTTGGAGTAAAATTGAGTGATACTTCAACTTTATGGCGTGACAATTTAGGAGCTACATATCTATCGGCAAATCCAGTTTTCCATGCTCGAGCAAAGCACATTGAAATTGACTTTCACTTTGTTAGAGAGAGAGAGTTACAAAGAGATTGCTATAGGTTCGGTTGATTTCTACCAAGGAGCAAATTGCGGATGGTTTTACTAAAGCTTTACCTGTTAGTAAACTCGAAGATTTCAGAGTAAATTTGAATCTCAAGGCAAAGGTGAGTTGAGCATTGAAGAACAAGATAGGTGCTGATCAAAGGACGTTCAGATCGCAGGAGGATGTTAGAATATAAGATTTTATGTAACAAGATGAATCGATCTTGAACTCTAGATATAATCTGTTGTGACGTGGTCTAACTCTGGTTGGTTAGAGATAGATTAGATAGCTTATTTCTCAAGTTGTAAGCCACCGGAGATAGATACGATCCAACTGATATATCTCTTGTAAATTGTTTTTGCCTACAGGCTATATAAACGTGCAACCGTGGTATACTGAGATAGGTAACCACGTTCCCTCAAACTTTACAATATAATCTACATCTGCTTGACAGATTATACAAGTGCTTCTATCCTAATCCTCTCCTCTTGATGCTTGCTTTCCGTGTTTATCTATCCTCATGATGTCGCCATTCTCTAGTGTCAAACATGCTTTATTAGGTTAGCGGCCTGATCATGGTCATGGCAAATAAGAGGAATATGTCCCCTCAACTTGCATCGCATCAATCCAACGATGAAATGTTTCCTTGCTTCATTACGCAAGTAATCCTTAGCCGCCACCTGTTAATTCATACTTGAAGTGGAACTTTCAGATGTTTCACCCAAATCTCATCCTATCTCGCGCGACAACGACATGCCTTATTATTCACTAAGCAACACAACTGCGACATCTCCTGACCTCTGCAGCCAGGTAGGTGTACCATGTGTATATGCTAGTGATCAGTCAGTGTCAGGGAGAGATGACAAACCAAGGAGAACAATGATTGATAGATCTTTATCTTTATTGGCAGCACACAACTGGTAACAAATCACACAAGCATGTAGAACCGATTTGGATGGCTTGCAAAATGGCTCTATGCATGCAGGGCTAAGGTAATCTACAGGGACATGATCATGTCTGTATGCAGAGCTGGAGGTTCTGCCTGTCCTTGTCAGTGATCTCTGCAAGTGCAAACTGAATATTATATACTCATCTTTCACCTTCTGCAGGCCCTGAAATATGACTAGCAACAACTTTGCCGTGGCTTTGTGTCAACATAAAGCTAAGGCGATAGGAAAAATATGATAGCAAATGTAATCCACTGTTTCCCTTTGCCTTTTCTTTTCAGTGTGTGTGGCTGATCAGGCTAGTAAACTAGTACATTGCAGCTTCTTTGTGCTTGTGTGGCCTGATCTTCTAGATATCCTTTTCTGGCTCCCTCCGCCCCTTTCTGACGAGAACCGAGGATCGAACAAGATCAGGTTACCCTGACAGTCCCAAAAAAAGGTGTGCTCCTGGATGGACCGGGCTGGTCGGATAACCGGGATGTCGACATCTTCAGCTCCAGGTCAGGCATCTGGAGCTGCACCTGAGGCTTGGCTATCAGGTTCATGGCAAATGGGTGCTGTGACAGTGATGCACCACCACCCCCACCAGCACATGGCGATGTGCTACTCATCAGGTTCAGGCATGGAGGCAGCACCACAGCTCCCTTCGTCCTTGCCTTGATCGACCTGGGCAAGAGGCCCGAGAATTGCAGCTCAGATACTGATGCTGTCCTTGGCATTGCTGCCTTGTTGGCACACTCAACCTGCAGATTGTGAATGTGACAGGTTAAAATTACATGGCACACTGTCATGGAATGAAACAAAAGGCGCGTTCTTTCAGACAATTCAGGTCAATCAGTTACCGCATCAAAGAGGCTGGACCTCCTCTTCTTCTGTGTGAGGCTGTTCTGCCTCAGGAAGTACTTCTGGGCATGGCTGGCCACCTGTGTTGGGGTCCGTGTTGTGACGAAGTGCCGGGAAATGCCTCGCCAGTCGCCCTTCCCGAGCTTCTCGAGGCCGGCGAGGAACTTCCGGTGCTCTTCCTCGGTCCATGTAACTCCTGTCGGTTTCATCATCATTCAGGAGTCACAGAGGAATATGAACAATTGAACACCCTGAAGCAAGGTGTACAGGTCGTTCACGGCTTAACAATTCATTAGTTGTAACAAGCTGACAGTGACAATATTTTATCATTAATCACCTGATAAGTGCACATTTCAACCAAGAATGAGTCGACTGGTAACTGTAAAAGACAAAACATACTGTTCTCTAGAAGAAATTCAGTTCTAAACTTGCAAGAAACTATGACAATTATCTAAAGTTGCAGATTCTGAAACGAAATCTAACTAGTGTGATAAATTCATTTCTGTGGTCCTAGCTTTAACTAGTATGACAAATAAACTCTGACATAGAAATTGGTGCCTGCAAATTAACTGAAGTAAGCACATTAGTTTGTTCCAAACTTCCAGTCTCACCTTTCTTCCTCTCCTGAACTCTACACATGAGCCCATCCGACATGTACCCACTGGAGACCCTCTCCACGTTCTCCTCTACTGACACAAGCGAAGACGAAGACGATGACACAGAAAGCGACAAGTTGGAGGTGGCGGCGGCGGCGGCGGCGGCTGGGGTAAGGCACTCCATGCTGAGGCACTTCTTCAGAGGAGGGGAGCCTACCTTCAGCTGCACCCCAAACAGCCTGAAGCCACCACAGCTAGTGCTTGCGCCGCTGTTACTGCTGGTACTAAAGCTGTTCTCATGGCCTCTGTGACCACTGCAAGTTCTGGAGTTGTGGCCATTGTTTCCACAACTGGAGCACTTCCTAGCCATAACCAATTGTGATGGCTGCAAGTCTGGAACAAGGGAACAAGATGTAGCTAGCAGTGTAGGAGGAGCGGCCAAGAAAGAGAGAGAACTTCTGTGTGGCTAGGTAAGATGGAGTAAGGTGTTGTAGCTAGGGGGCTTAATAAAGGAGGGAGAATTGTGGCAAGGGCTATTTGGGAAATTATCAAAAACTCCTGTGTAATAGAAGGGGACATGTATAACTCTTTGATGGTTTTGGCATACAACTGCATTTAGAATCCACACAAGTATCTGTTGAGCCTCTGCCACTACTACTTGATGTCACTATCAGTACACAGCATATAAGTCTCCACTTCCACATATTTTGTTAGTTATGCTTAATCTTTTGCTGATAAGATAGATATGTTTAGTTCATTAAGATTTTTGCAAACTAGATTTCAATCACAGAAGGTCAGATGATTGCAACAGTGTATATTCCTTAGTTACGTGTATATCACAGAAATTGACTAAGGATTTTATAAAGCACTCTAGATGCTGATGTGTTTGTCATAATTGGAGGTTGATTACTGCATACAAGATTCATAATACTAGAATACTGCCGTGTCCATGTTGTAATGTATTGCTCTTGAGATAAAATAGATCAATGTCATTGCCCGAGGATTCAGCAATAATGTTCTGCTCCAGAGAAGCAGCAACAGTCCTGGCCCAATTGTATGAGCGAGCTGTAAGTGATACGAAACTTTGTTACACAGAGGAGAATTTAAATCAAGGGATGTCCTCCGCTAACAACAGATAAAAAGCTCGCATATAGTTGTCTCCATTATAGTATTACTCTTGACCTGCATCTTTCTTGACATTTTTTTGTGGTGACCAACAGAAACCTCTCCTTCTAAGTAACTTCAAATGGACACCAACATAATCTATATATATGGGGCTCAACACATGATAGAATGAGACAACTAGAGGTTACATAAAAGCAAACCATGGTTAAATGCATAGTTCCCTGAAGAGTAAACCTA
Source organism: Alloteropsis semialata (assembly GCA_004135705.1). NCBI lineage: Eukaryota > Viridiplantae > Streptophyta > Magnoliopsida > Poales > Poaceae > Alloteropsis > Alloteropsis semialata. The sequence continues at coordinate 67,789,590 of CM014272.1, read as the reverse complement.
GTCCTTATGGAGTCCCTTTTAGGTTCATACACTCCAGTGGTTGCACTTTCCTGACAAAAGCAATCAGTTAGCACTCTTTGATGCTCTGCTTTGTGTCGACATATCACATATTTTTTAGTTCCTCAGTGTGATCATGTGCTACAACACATTACTGAAAACCATGCCGCCTATGAGTAATCTCAAGAAGAATGTCATTTAAGAAGTACTATGTTTGAGGGATTCATTGGGTGATCAGAGCTCTGAAACATAATAGTTCTATGAAACATCTATCTACCAGCAACGAATATCTTGTCAGCGCTAACCTCGATTCCTGCAAAAGGGCCAGCTTCAGTTTTTGTTACAGCAACGATATTTTCTTGACAACCTATTTTTGTTCCTTGCGGATGTATATAAGAAACAGAGACGAGGCTTGGAGGGATATCCATATCTAAAGTTGATGGCAAGTGGGAAGTGTTCTTGGTTCACTGAAAAGGGACCAGGAGTCCAGGATAGTACAATTCAGATAGACATCCAACGACATAATTCTGAATCTTTTGGTGCTATCTCTACTTTCAGTATTCACAGCCCTGAAACAACAAAACTGTGCATGATGAGAATCCTGTCTGCTCGACTTTCATTGATGTAGAACAATATATTGGGTGGCAAGGCAACCACATCCCTTGTCAGTGCCTTCTTTACCCTTTGATTCAAAATTTCAAATCACACCATTCTAATGCAGCAACTATATGAATGATCGGCAATTTCTGATCACGAAAAATTGGCAGCAGATGCGGGCATGCGGCAACTTTCTATTTTCTTATCTTCAGTGCCATGCCTGAATCTAGATCAGTCACTTAGATGACTCTTATGCTGTTTCCTTTACAGTCATCAAACAATTAACTATCCAATATCTCTGAATATAGCCATCATAAATTTATAGCATACCACAGTTATAACTTACAAGGCAAACCAGTATAGAATCCAGGAAGGTTATACTCCACTACTGGAAACCCCTCATTTGCCGAGTGTCTGAGACACTCGGCAAAGGCCCAAAAACACTCGGCAAAGAGCACTCGGCACTGCACTGGTCGGCAAAGAGCCTCTTTGCCGAGTGTCTTCCTACGGGCACTCGGCAAAGGCTTTGCCGAGTGTCCGGGGCCACACTCGGCGAACTAAAGTGTCTAACGTCCCCAGACGGCGGAGGACGGCGGACGGCGGCCCTTTGCAGAGTGTGGGCCGCGGGCACTCGGCAAAGAAGCTGACGTCACGGTGACGTGGCTGTGACCCTTTGCCGAGTGCCTCCAAAACACTCGGCAAAGCTATTTGCCGAGTGTTACACTGGCACTCGGCAAACATTGTACCTGTTTGCCGAGTGCTTGTGCTGACACTCGGCAAACGTGACCATATCGCTTGTTTGCCGAGTGCTTGTGCTGGCACTCGGCAAAGGTGCCATAACTGCCCCTATTTCATTTGTTTGGTCTGGTATAACGTGCCCCCACTTTACAGACATTACAGGCAGTTCATATAGACGACAATACACATTAAATCCACAACCACAAACTCACAACCATAGATCTCCACAATAACCATAACAAATAGTATAGCAACCATAAATCCACAATAACCATAACAAATAGTATCGTAACCATAAATCCACAATCACACATAGTTCGACAACACAACCCACAAGCACAATAAGGTTTATTCGTTCTCATCCCAAAGTCCGCGGCTTCACAAGCATAAAGAGCATCATTGAGGAGGCCGTGACGGTGGGCTGAACAGGCTGCGGCTTAGCCGTGTCGGCAGATCTTCGTCCGCAGGAGGCTCGTTCGACGCAGCCCCCGATCCAGCAAAATTCTGCACAAGCTATGGTTGTGTAACAAAGTTTGCCAAGGTTGTCATTGGTCGAAATGAATTTATAAAGCTGTCAAGTGACTCACAGGAGGAGATGCTGGAGGTGCCAACGTTGGCGGGGCGAATTGCATCGGTGGCGGACTTTGCCCCATGTTCTTTGCCATGGCACTAAACCAGTTATACCATTCCATCATCTGCTGCGACCGGAGCCGCTCGTTCTCCTCCGATCGCTGCCGCTCAGCGTCTAGCCGGGCCTCCAGGTCCTCCCTTCTCCTTCTCTCCTCTTCTAGCTGGGCCTGCAATATTCCATCAAAGTGTTAGAATCCAAAGGTATGAAAAAATGAACAAAAGTGTAATAAAGCAGAAATAACCTGGATTGTCTGCATATGAAACTGTGCAGCGGTCTGTGGTTGGCGTATGTCCGGGTTAGCGCTACCAGCTCGGATCTGGGAGAATGTGGGGGTAGTGGCCGTGTCGAGTGTGCTGTCGCCGAGGGCGTACCTCCCATGCCTCTTGCCTCCTCCCATCCTCATGATGACTTCTCCATCAAGCGGCTGGACGGCCGGATCCCACTCAGGCCCATGCTTTTGCTTCCCCATCTCCGAGTACGTACTGAGGCGGTTGTAGACCATGGGATTGCTGTACGCCTCTGGCCCGGCTTCGGGGTTGTACCGGACGTCGGACGTCGCCTTGCCCATGTGGGACAAGGCAATAGCCTGGAACTCAGTCAGCTGCTCGCCTTCATGTGACGCCGACTACAAAACACAAAAAAAACAATATGATTAGAAATATTGCAGAATTGAGTGTTAGAATAAAAAAATGATTTGTCGTACCCATCTTTCACGATATTCGTCGATGGTAAGGCTGCCCTGATGGTGTGATGAACCTGGCATCAGCAAACGGCGCTCCCGGGCAGCCAAGTGTGTCTCCATCCACTTGGAGGAGCACCACTCGTTCACCATCCTCTCCCAAGCCTCAGGATGCGAAGCACACCACCACGGAATCGCCTACACGGGATCAAGTATAAGAAGATTAGATTATACGTACTTAATCACAGAAGGAATCGTAATTAAAGTTTTTTATTTACCGAGATGTATTGTTCGTGGGTCAGGTAGATGGTTCTTGCTTCTTCTTTTGAGTGCTTAATTCCTTTATCCTTCCAGAAGTCAATGACGGCCTGGACGCGCGCCTCGTAGTGCATGTCCTTCACAAGTTTATGAGCCGCCAGCTTTGCCTGCTCACCCGCTTGCACCTCGCGTCCAGGCTCACATCTGTAGAAATCCTGCATATATATGCGATGTAGTGGTGAAAAATGTAGAAATACTACATATATATGTGTTGAAAGATGTAGTGCGGGAAACACTTACCCACAGCTCGGCAAGCACCCGCTCCGCCTTGTTGGGGAAGCGCCTGTGCTCCCGATCCTTGAGGTCGTCCGTGCCGTCGTAGTAGTGGGCGAACGTCTCCGCCGGCCCCTCGACTCCGTGGTGCGTAACTATGCCAGGGTAGTTTGCCCTGCACAGAAGACCCAGGATGCCGTTGACCTTGCGGTTGTGAGAAGCACCCCGCTCTACCAGTTGCCAACCCCTGCAAAGTGATTAAGATAGATTGTTAGTTTCTATAGTGAATTTCAACATATTAAATAAAAAATGAAATGATAACATATAAATTTTCTTACCTCGAACCGACCGGTCGGATCATCGGACGATGTGCTAAAGGTATCGGCCGCTTCGGGAGTTGTGAGGGACCGCGCTGCCATAATTTGTTAGCGGAAGCGGAACCCTCCCCCGCCTCCCCCCTCCTCCTCGGACGACTCCACCTCTCCCTCCGCCACCTCCGCGGCAGGAACCTCGTCCTCAGACGAAGACGAGGACGAACGTACAGGGGTCGGTGCCCTGGCCTTCCGTCGACCCCTGCGTCCACCTTTCCCTCGCCCCTTGCGTCCACCGCTCCCAGACCCCTCAGGTGCCTCGGAGTCACGTGACCGCCTCTGGTAAAGCGAGTTCACGTTCCTATGTCCGCCCACCATCTTGTCTCAGTCACCTACATTGAAAAAGACAACATCAACATAATTAGAAAGAGACGCAAAGTATGATGAGAAATAGACGCAAAATATAATGAGAAATAGACGCAAATTGAGCAAAATATATAAAGTAATTAACATGCATGATATTATAAAATAATAAAATAGGTAGGATCATACATGTTTTAGAAATAATCATCGTGATCGAGATTTTCTTCTTCGATCTCATCATCACTATCACGCATTTCAAGATCCTCATGCCCGTGCTCCTCAGGTTCTTCCATCTCATCATCATCACTCTCAACGCCTAAACACATTTTTTCAAGTAACTGCACGTCCTTCAAGTTAAGAACCACATCTCCATCGTCCACTTGTTC
>CM014272.1:67764653-67782943 GCA_004135705.1 Alloteropsis semialata | reverse complement strand
TTATGAATATAGATTTTTGTTTACTAGATTTTAAAAAAACGTGCCTGCGGCACGTGCCTCTCCACTAGTTTTTGTAAATAATAGATATTTTCTAAACTGGATTCACATGCCTCTTACGGACTCCAATGGGAGCATACCAGGATATATGTTCTTGCTCATGCTCATAAATGAATTTACACATAACCCATTTATATGTCATGTGAACGAGCACTCTGCCACTCTGTATATCTGCTGTTTGACACGAAATGAATATTTTCCCTAACATTACTACCGAAATATACTTTGAATAGGGACAAATAGAATCTTCAGACTGTAATAATTGTTCGCCATGCAAATCGCACGCTGGTTAAAATAATTAATTGGATGATTTATGTCAGACAGGCAAGGTATATCTAATGCACTCTCCCTGCTGCATGTTTTTTTTTTGAAACATTCGGCAGGAGCACTGCCCCATCATATAAGAAGGAGAAACATGCAGTTGTTATATAGTTTGATTACATAAAAAACCAAGATAAACTCGAGACTCAAAGGATAGAAATACATAGAAACTAAGACAGCACCGGCTGTCCTACAACTCGGACCCTGAGGTTGATTTCCTCCTTGATGAGCTGCACCACCTGAATCGGCCGGAGCTGACGCTGATCAAAAGTTCTTCTGTTCCGTTCCTTCCAAATGTTCCACGCCGTATACATCATGATTGCAGCTTTGCTTCGCCTCAGTTCTTTGCCCAGACCTTGCAGTTCAGAGTGCCACCAATGTTCAACATCAGATTGTCCATGCGGTTGCTGCAACAAGCCGTCAGACCATACACTAATGCCGTGCCAGACCTCCCCTGCATAGCTACATTGCAAAATCAGATGGGCAGCCGTTTCAGGCTCCTGGCTGCATAGCACGCAACAAGGATCACAGGGCCAATTCCTGGCTGCCAATTTATCAGCTGTTAAGATCTTTGACTGGACAAGAAGCCAAGCAAAAAACTTGTGCTTTCCCTCTGCATGAGCCTTCCAAATTGTTGAACCGGCCAACGGCCTGACTGACCCACTGAACTGCATTAGGTAGGCCGATTAGGACGAGTAAACGCCATCCGCTGTCCAGCGCCAAGCAATCCTATCTGTTTCATCAGATAGCTGCACTTCCTGTACCATGAACCAGAGCTTGACAAATGCCGCCATGTCCTCAACAGTGGGCATACGCCACAGACCTCTCGTCCAGCTTTGGTGTTCAAATTCGTCACGCACACATCTCTGTTTCCTCCAAGCAAGGGCGTACAGGGATGGGAAAAAGATCCATTGGTGCCTGTCCTTGTAACCACGGCGATTGCTAGAATTTCGCCTTCGCCCCGTCACCCAGGGTTACCACTGTGCTGATGCGAAAGAGTTGCCGGTCAACCTCCGACACCGGCGGTGTGGTGCCTACCCACGGTCGATCAGGGTCACACCATTCGTACCAAAGCCGGCGGTGCGGCTGCATGTTTTTAACATACTAGCCCTTGATTCATGTTTCTACCTATTTACTAATTGTATTTTTAAAAGGAACCATCACATTCAAACCATGTATCAATTCCATAGTTAGGCAAAAATAATATATAACAATTTGAAGTCAGCCAATTTAATTTATTTTGTTATACCATAATATAGAAGACAAGCTAAAAGAACAATAATGTAAGCTATAGCTTCACAAAAAAAAACAATGCAAGCTATAGGTAGAAAGAACTTGGTAGCCATAGAAGTATCATACTACTTGAATTTTTTTTTAGAAAATGGAAGCTTCCCGCCTCTGTGTTTTCGCACACAGCGTATACTACTTGAAATGTCCAGTGGTATTAAAGTGAACTGAAATGTTCAGTGGCATCTTTCTAAAAACCGCGTCCTTTTGGTGTCATAAAACTAAAATTCTTTTTTTCAGTGGATATATTAATTTAATCCCCTTTAATTTTCAAAGTATCATAGTCCGCACCACGAGTCATCCACGCATTCGTTGCAGTATAGCTCAAGGTCTGGGCAAAGAACTGAGGCGAAGCAAAGCTGCAATCATGATGTATACGGCGTGGAACATTTGGAAGGAACAGAACAGAAGAACTTTTGATCAGCGTCAGCTCCAGCCGATTCAAGTGGTGCAGCTCATCAAGGAGGAAATCAACCTCAGGGTCCGAGCTGTAGGACAGCCGGTGCTGTCTTAGTTTCTATGTATTTCTATCCTTTGAGTCTCGAGTTTATCTTGGGTTTTTATGTAATCAAACTATGTAACAACTGCATGCTTCTCCTTCTTATACGATGGGGCAATGCTCCTGCCGAATGTTAAAAAAAAAAACATGCAGCAGGGAGAGTGCATTAGATATACCTTGCCTGTCTGACATAAATCATCCAATTAATTATTTTAACCAGCGTGCGATTTGCATGGCGAACAATTATTACAGTCTGAAGATTCTATTTGTCCCTATTCAAAGTATATTTCGGTAGTAATGTTAGGGAAAATATTCATTTCGTGTCAAACAGCAGATATACAGAGTGGCAGAGTGCTCGTTCACATGACATATAAATGGGTTATATGTAAATTCATTTATGAGCATGAGCAAGAACATATATCCTGGTCTGCTCCCATTGGAGTTCGTAAGAGGCATGTGAGTCCAGTTTAGAAAATATCTATTATTTACAAAAATATTACTGGCAGGGATCACGAAGCGGTAAGGATGAGATAGTCTGTTATAGTGTCTAAAACCTACATATATATACATGGTGTGGCATCTGGCATCTTTTGATCTAATGTTCATGGTAAACCTTAGATCGAGTTTTTTATTGTTCATGTGGACATGCCCCAAAGCTATGTCTGTCTGTATGCCATGACATAAAAAAATGTTCTCGAGGTCTAGCGCATGTACAATGCGCCACTGGTAGAATCTTACTATTACTAATTGGAGGCTTCTTTTGAAGCCTCCGGATAAAGCCACCTAAGAATCTAGGTGGACACTCTAGAAAAAGAGAAAATCCTAAAAATTCTCATAAAAAAGCAAAACATCTGGCCATCAATTGGAACACTCAAATCATCGTAGCCATTAGATCTATTATATTTTCTAAACAATTACCCACCTATGCCATTATGAAAATAACTTAAAATAACCTCCTAAATCTAAATCAAAATTACCCACCTCTGCCATTATGTAAAATAAACCAAAGTAACCCCTAATCTTTATCAAAATTACCCACTATGCCATTATAAATAATATTTAAAATAACCTCATAAATTTGCAACTAAATTACCCACTACGAATACCTAAAAAATAACTTAAATTAACTATTTTACATCTATATTACCCACATATGTCACTATTAAAAATAACATGAGGTAATCCTACATTGGAATCCAAATCACCTTAATTAAAAATATAGACCAATGTAAGATTCTAAATCGTGTATTTCATACACTATTGATATATTATATAGTGATTAAGGTATATACGCATAATGTGCATTATCATTTATAAATATACAGAGGAAGTGACGACGATATAGAATTCTACGTTAAAATTATAGTTGAAACTTTGGGTTCATTAAATAAATTTAAGGCATACATGTAATGCAAAGTAAAAATTTAAAGATTATAATTGTGTATGAAAACACTATAGAGTAATTACTAACAAAAATCTATCACAATCAGATGAAAATAATAAGCATAAGGTATTGTGTTTGAATTTTAAACAATTGAGAGATAGCTCATAATAGTTTGGTAGAAATGTAGCCTTAATTTTTTATTTGGAGACTCCGCATTAGTTATCACGAGACATGCTAAAAAAAGACAAATTCTAGAAATTTTCACAAAAATCATAGTCATTGGCCTATTATATTTTTAAAAAGTTACCCACCACTATCTTTATAAAAGTATTCTAAAATAAATCCTAAAAATATATCTAAATTATCGAGCTATGCCATTATAAAAAATAATTTAAATTAACCCCATAATATTTATCTAATTTACTCATGCATATCATTATAAAGAATAACTTAAAATGACATTCAAAATTTGTATCTAAGTTACCCACGTATATCGTTATTAAAGAATACCTAAACTAATCACCTAAATCTAAAATTCATGTGTATTCTACCATAAAGTCCAAAAGTAAACTTATATGATTCTAAATTACGGTAATTTATCATTGTTAACATAGAAATAATAAGTATATACGCATCATGAGTGTCACCATGTAGACCATTTATACATGTACTAGCAACCTTGCCCGTGTGTTGCTACGGATGAAGACCGTTATATCATTTTTCTAAGCAAGTTAAAGTAATTAACTTGTTTTCCTAATCTGATTGTGGTATACAATGGACTACTCCTAATTCGATCAGAAGACAAGATGAAGCATGTCTAATCCGATTGTGAGACATATATGACAGACCGCGGAAACGTTTCTTCCTTTAGAAATAGGTAAAGATATATAGATAGAGATTGAGAGGTAGGAAATAAAGATTGATGGGTTCAGTTAGGACTTTAATTCAATTAGAAAACTGATGCTGACAGTTAGAACTGTGGTTACAGTTCGTCGCAATAGGTGGGACCCACCTATCAGGATGGACAAAAAAAAGGAAGAAGCAATCCTCTCTTTAGAAATAGGTAAAGATATGTGAAAAAGTAATGAAAAATATTGATTTTTATGTTAAATATAATGTATGGAGCCGCGATACAAAGTGTAAGAATTGTGAATGTGGATGAAAAAATGTGTAGAGTAATTACTAATTAAAAATCAATTTTAAATAGAAAATGATAAGTACATATCTTTACGAGCATTATGTTGAAGTATTGACAAAAATGAAATAGTAGTATGTAAATAATTTTGATTATTAGGTAGGATTTTAATTCTTGAATAATTTTAAATATAATAATTTTTAAAAATATTAGCCTATGCGGGAGCACAGGTTGATGCAATAGTATTTGTAAACAGGCATTGAGAACACGTACATACTGACCATATCTCAGTCTGCACAGCACTCAGAAGATTCGAGCTTTTCCAACCCGAGAGCCTTCTCGAGCTTTGGCCATGCCAAGATCGAGCCTAGCTTTAATTTAGGCTCAAGGCCCAGTCAAGCTTGCATTGGTTCAAGCAGTCAAAGCTTATATCCTGAGCTAGAGCATGGGCATACTGTTAGTTCGATCTCTACACCGCCACGGCCCAAAGGCCGTGACGGGCTCGGTCTCGCGCCCTGGTCGGGGGCGCCCAACACAATTCATGGTTGGTGGGCTCTCGTCGCACAGTGCAATATAAATAGAGGGGTAAGGGCTATGGCTCGGGAGACAAGGTTCACCGGCGCCGCTACAAACCCTACTCACAATCTCTACCGACCTAAGGGAGCACTGAAGCGGCGGGAAGCTCCGCCACCGCCGCCGCCGCCATCAACCCTCATCACCCGACGCCGCTGCCATTGCCCGGACCAGCGCCGCCCACGGAGCGACGCTGTCCCAGCACCGACGCCGCCTCTGCTTCCCCTGCGTCAAGCTGTGGCCGCCCCAACGACCACGACCGACGCCATGACGGACGCCGTCGCGACGACCGATGGTTTGCGTCCTCTACTCCCTCTGTCCTTAGTACTAGATATAGGATTTACAAGTTGTAATCTCTATTGAATGTTATTACCCGTGATTTATCTACTGCTAGTGATCCCGTGCATCTATCAATGGTATCAGTCGCTAGATCTAGTAGTAGATCTTGGATCCGGGGTAGTCAGTGTCGTCCCAAAAGAAAAGATCGCCCGAATTCGCAAGATCCGGGGAGGGGGGAGGACACTAGAAAAGAACAAATTCGATGCAAATCGAAGAAAGAAATCAAGAACCGAAGAAGAACTCGGTAGAACCCTAACCCTAACCCTAACCCTAAAGAGAGACACAGAGAGGACCGGGGGGAGGGGGAGGGAGAGGCCTACCTGAGCTTCTTCTCGCCGTCGCGATCCACCGCCAAGAGGCGGGCACGAACACCGCGGCAAGGCCGCTCCACGGCGGCGCGCTCAGAAGGAACGCATCACCGGCGAGGGGACCCACCACGGCGCCACTCAGGCACTCAGCGAAGGTCTGCGGTGGGGAGAGAAATAGGTAAAAGGGACAAAGGGTGCGCCGTGGTTCTTCTGGACGGCGGCGCTCGCTCTCGCCGGCAAGTCACCGGCCATGGACCTGCACCCGCCACTGCCGGAGCGCGGCGCGAAAGACGGCGCGAGAGGCGTGGGGGGCTGGAGGAGAGTGGTCTAAGGTTTCAGGCGACTGGAGCTGCCGGGTTTTATCCCGAGCAAAATGGCCGGAGGACCGTCGATCTGCAGATCGATGGCTGCCAGCTACGAGCGGCCAAGATGGGCCACTCTCGGCCCAGGCGGGAGGTGGCGCTGGGCCACTTCGCTGGCCCGGCCATTGGCTGCTTGGCTAAGGCCGAGGCGGACGTGGGAAGAAGGCCGTGGGCCGGTTTTTCGCGGGCTGCAAAGAGTGCAACAGTAACATTTTGCATTAAGTTTCAAATTTTCAGAAGCATATTTGAATGCTTTTTGATTTTATTTGCTTGTTTTTCAAGTTTATATCTCTGTTTTAAATTTGAATCAAATGATGAAATTTAGCAGAGAGTTGAATGCTTCTGAAAATAAGTATTTTATTATTTTTCCGCTGCATAATTTATTCTCTAGTTAAATTGAACCAAAGGGATATTTAATTAGAGAAGAAGAAATTTTTATGAGTATATTTATGATATTGTTATTTTCTGGCCAAAGCTGTTAATTGCAATATTGTAAACTGTTAAGTTCAAGTATTTATGTATTGATTCTATTTTCTGCCCAAAGGTGATATAGAATTAGTGTAGAAGCATGTTGTATGTATTAATCTTGACCAAAGTTAAATTGATACATGCAATTTTTTAGATATATTATGTTATGTTCTCACTTTTATTGAATTATTAATGTCAGGACCTAATGCTATGAGCTACATTGCTGCTACTCCCATATTGGTTGGAAACAACTATGCGGAGTGGCGCAGCCAGTTGAATCTGGCCCTTGTGATGACAGACATCGACGTGGCAGTTACCTCACCATGCCCAGCAGAGCCTGAGGCACCGGTGAGGGGAGCAAATGAGAGTGAGCAAGATTTCGTGGCACGAGAGCGTGACCACGCGCCTGTAAGGGCTAAGTATGACCTCGAGAAGAGGCAATGGGACATTTCCAACAAGAAGATCTTGTTGATTATGAAGACAAAAATGGAAGAGGCCATTAGGGATTCTATCCCTGAAAAGAATGCAGATAATGTCCCATATACTGCTGCCGAGTACTTAGCATTGGTGGAGAATCAGTTTACTGGCTCTTTCAAGACCTATGCTAGCACCTTGATTAAGAAGCTGGTGACAATGAAGTACATTGGAGGCGGTATAAGAGAGCACATTCTAAAGATGAGCAATATGAACACGAAGCTTGCAGCCATGAAGATGGTTTTGCCAGAGGAATTCATAGTCCATCTGGTGTTTGCTTCACTTCCTCAGGCATATTCGACATTTGAGGTCAATTACAATGCACAGGAAGAAAAGCGGGACTTGCAGAAGCTCATTGCAATGTGCATGCAAGAAGAGGAGAGGCTCAATGCTGCTAATGGTGGTTCAATCAACTATGTACAGCATAACAAGAAAAAGAACTTTTCCAATAAAAACTCCAAACCAAAGAATCAATGGGAGAGTGGCCCCTCAAATGCACAAGGCAAGACTATTGGAAAAGCTCCAATGGAGTTTGATCGCTCTCATAAGCCACCAGTAAAGAAGGAAGTCGCTAAGGGCGAATGCTTGTTCTATGGCAAGAAGGGACACTGGCAGAATAAGTGCTCTGACTGGCTGGAACACATGTGGAAGAACGGTGAGGACATCATAATATTTGTAGATGAGTCTTTATTTTTAAGTTATGCAAAGTCCACATGGTGGATTGATTCAAGTGCAACTATTCATGTTGTTAATTCTATGCAGGGATTCGTTACGAGCCGGACCCTGCCAAGAAGAGAAAGAAGAATTAAAGTTGCAAACGGCGTGGAGGCTGAAGTGGAAGCAATTGGAGAACTCCCCATAAAGCTTCATGATGGCTTCACACTTCGACTACACGACGTGCTTTATGTTCCCTCTTTGAGTAGAAATTTGATTTCAGTTTCATGCTTAGCAGATGATGGATTTGAGTACCTTTTTGGCATTGAACAATGTTTAATTCAATACAATAAAGTTTGTGTGGACCTTGCCTTCAGACAAGGCCAACTTTATATGTTATATGTGCATGATGAAGTGAATGCATGTGATGAGATTATGTGTGAAACTGAAAAAGGTTCGTCTACAAAGTAAGCAAGAAGCGCAAAAGAATTGATGACGTCTTTTCGAAATTATGGCATTGTTGATTAGGCCATATTTCGTGAGGGAGAATAGAACGTCTAGTAAAAGAATCAATCCTTCCACTGCTAGAATTTTTAGATTTAGAACAATGTATCGATTGCATAAAGGGCAAGTACGTTATGCAAATAAAGAAAGATGCTAAAAGAAGCATGGGAACTTTATAGATAATACACACAGATATCTGTGGTCCTTTTCCCATGACATCTGTGGATGGTTTTGATTCTTTCATTACATCCACAGATGATTATTCTCGTTATGGCTATATTTATTCAATCAAAGAAAAGTCAGAAGCATTGAAAAAGTTCAAGATATTTAAGGCTGAAGTAGAAAATCGGCACAATAAAAGAATAAAGATAGTAAGATCAGACCGTGAAGGGGAGTACTACGGTCGCCATACCCCGTATGGCCAAGTTCCTGGACCTTTTGCAGGGTTTCTATAGGACAATGGCATAATTGTCCAGTATACCATACCGGGTGAGCCCCAACAGAATGGAGTGGCTGAAAGAAGAAACTGTACCTTGATGGATATGGTTAGAAGTATGATAAGTTATTCCACTCTACCAGTAACTTTGTGGATGGAGGCATTAAAGATAGCCACTCACATCCTGAACAAAGTATCTAGTAAGTCAGTACCTACAACGCCATATGAGCTGTGGACGGGCAGAGAACCTTCCCTTAGGTATATGCGTGTATGGGGCTGTCCTGCTGAAGCTAAAGTATTCAACCCAAATATTGGGAAGCTAGATCCCAAGACAATGAATTGTCATTTCATTGGCTATACAGAGAAATCTAAAGGTTATTGTTTCTATTATCCTGATAGACACACAAAGTTTGTGAAAACGAGACACGCAGTATTTCTATAAAAAGAAATGATTAGGGGGAGCATGATAGCGCGAGAGATTGATCTTGAAGAAAAGCGGGTGTGCATTCCTAATCCGCTCATTCAAGAACATTTCTTCGAGCTACCAGTTTCTCTGACTCCACCAGTGCAAGGCACTGTGGAGCCAGCACCAGTTGCTAGTTTACCGGTGCAAGCAATGAATGACAATGTTGAACCTGCTATGCAGGAAGAACAAGTTGTTGCACAAGAAGTAGAACCACAATAGCTTCAAGTGCAAGAGGCACCAGTTGTGGAGGCCCCGAGAAAGTCTCAAAGAACCAGAAAGTTAGCTATCCCTGATGATTATGAAGTTTATAATAGTGAAGAAATTCAAATGCGGAATGATCACGCTACTTTTGAAGAAGCTATGAGAAGTGTTGAATCTCAAAAATGGTTGAAAGTCATGCAAGAAGAAATGAAATCTATGAGTACCAACAGAGTTCGGAATTTGGAAGAAATTCCTAAAGGAGCCAAATCAGTGGGCTGTAAATGGGTCTACAAAACAAAATGTGACTCCAGAGGGAATATAGAGAGNAAGGGATAGATTACACTGAGACTTTTTCTCCAGTCTCGTGTAAAGATTCTTTTAGAATCATAATGGCATTGGTGGTGCACTATAATTTAGAATACATAAAATGGATGTAAAGACAACTTTTCTGAATGGAAATCTGTTTGAGGATGTCTACATGACTCAACCTAAGGGTTTTGTCGAAAAAGGAAAAGAAAATATGGGATGCCGTCTAAAGAAATCTATTTATGGCTTAAAGCAGGCCTCTAGACAATGGTACTTACAGTTTGATGAAACGATTAAGAAGTTTGGGTTTGAAGCAAATATAGAGGACAACTGTGTCTATGCGAAGTTCAAAAATGAGAGATATATCTTCCTAATCCTATATGTGGATGATATTTTGCTTGCCAACAGTGACATCAGATTGTTAGAAGAAACAAAGAAGTTTCTATTCTCTAATTTTGATATGAAAGATCTTGGTGAAGCCTCATATGTTTTGGGTATAGAAATTCACCGAGATAGAAGAAATGGGGTTTTAGGATTATCGCAGAAGGCATATTTGGAGAAGATCCTAAAGAAGTACAATATGCATGCGAGTAAAACCACACCTGTTCCTATAGTCAAGGGCGATAAGTTTGAGAAATTTCAATGTCCCAGGAACCAATATGAGATCGATCAAATGAAAGCGGTTCCATATGCTTCAGTAGTTGGTAGCTTACAATATGCACAAGTGTGCACTCTCCCTAATTTAGCATATATCACCGGAGTACTTGGTAGATATCGATAATCCAGGCATAGAGCACTGGAAGTTAGTTAAAAAGGCATTGAGGTATGCGCAAGGCACAAAAGACCTTATGCTAACGTATAGAAGATCTGATACTCTAGAGATAAAAGGGTACTCAGATGCAGACTTTGCGGGAGATAAAGATGATAGAAAATCCACGACTGGATATATATTCACTCTCGCAGGGGGAGCCATCTCATGGAAAAGTTTCAAGCAGACTCTAGTTGCTCATCTACAATGTATGCAGAGTTTATAGCATGCTATGAGGCAACAGGACAGGCAATGTGGCTAAAGAAATTTATACCCGACTTGAAAGTGGTAGATTGCATTCACAGACCACTTAAGATGTACTGTGACAATGAGCCAGCAGTATTCTATGCTCACAACAACAAGTCGAGTAATGCTACCAAAACAATTGAGATAAAGTTCTACGTTGTGAAAGACAAAATTCAGGATCACACTATAAGTCTGGAGCATATAAGTACGAAAGATATGCTAGCGGATCCGCTCACAAAAGGCTTACCACCCAGTGTGTTTAAAGAGCACGTTACCGATATGGGTTTAAGGGAAAGCCTATGATCTCTGGATAGGGGCCCAAGAAGATATCCTTCAAAGTGGATAGGTGTACTGTGGCTGGTTAATCCGATTGGAATGACAGTCACGATGACCCATGCTCAATATACTTATCATGATGAAGTGGATGTTAAGCAAAGAGCTAAAGTATAAGAAAGTTTAAGGAGAGATCGAGGGGGAGAATGTTAGTTCGATCTCTACACTGCCACGGCCCAAAGGCCGTGACGGGCTCGGTCTCGCGCCCTTGTCGGGGGAACCCAACCAATCCATGGTTGGTGGGCCCCCATCGCACAGTGCAATATAAATAGAGGGGTAGGGGCTATGGCTCGGGAGACAAGGTTCACCGGCGCCGCTACAAACCCTACTCACAATCCCTACCGACCTAAGGGAGCACTGGAGCGGCGGGAAGCTCCGCCACCGCCGCCGCCGCCATCAACCCTCATCACCCGACGCCGCTACCATCGCCCGGACCAGCGCCGCCCACGGAGCGACGCCGGTCGCCGTCCCAGCACCGATGCCGCCCCTGCTTCCCCTGCGTCAAGCCGTGGCCGCCCTGACGACCACGACCGATGCCATGACAGACGCCGTCGCGACGACCGATGGTCTGCGCCCTCTACTCCCTCTGTCCTTAGTACTAGATATAGGATTTACAAGTTGTAATCTCCATTGAATGTTATTACCCGTGATTTATTTACTGCTAGTGATCCCGTGCATCTATCACAGACAACATGGATTGAGTTCTCTGTGTTGACGCCTTTCGCGGTCAACACACCGAGTTTGCGCTAGAACGCGCGGATCTGCAACGGATCGATCGACTGCAGCAGGCCCAGGCGAAACCGGTGAAACCGGTTTGTAGATCCGGTGAAACCGGTTCTACGGGAGCTGCTGCGTAGACCTAAGATCGCCGGCCCGGGAGGGACCCCGTCAGGGCAGGCGCGCCTAGGGTTTCTCTGAGATCGGCAGGCCACTCAGAGAGCCGTTAAACGCCGTGGAGACGAAGAACGAACAGAATTAGGGTTGGAAAAGCTAGGGTTTGGAGATGACAAAAAAGTAAAGGTAATAAATGTTTTGATCGATTGGATGATACTCAATCGGCCGTGACCCTTCATATTTATAGGGTGGGGAGGTCATACCCCGCAAGGAAAGTCCTATTACAACTCGGATCTACAAAAGAGTCCAAACCTACTAGGACTCGGGGAAAACCGGTTCCACCGGTTCCCAAACCGGTTCCACCGGTTTGCTCTGTCAGACGAGCAATAGTGAACAAACCGGTTCCACCGGTTTGAGAATCTGGTTCCACCGGTTCTTTCTGCCTTGCTGTCCTTGTGCCAATTTTGATTGCCAATATATGCCCCCCTGTTTATTGGTAAAGCTTGCGTACCAGAAAACATTTTAGCACAAGAAAACACTTCTAAGGGCGATGTTTAAACAGAATTCATCGGCCTTTTTATTCTAAGGGCGATATTTAAAACTATCAGCCATATAAATCAAGCTTCTTGCCAAACACTTGGATAATATCGCTTTAAGTATCTTCCATTAAATGTCCTTGGCAGCTGCTGATCTTGCAAAGTCTGCACCATATAGGAATTACCGAAGATCACTCTAATCACCTTGTATGGACCTTCCCAACTTGGAGACCATTTACCAAACTTATTGCTCTTCGATCCTATAGGTAGAATTGTCTTCCAAACCAGATCACCAACCTGAAAAGACTTTTGTTTTACCTTCTTATTATAAGCCTTAGCAACTCGAATCTTATCCTTCTCAATTTTCTTCAAGGCCTTCAATCGCTTCTCGGTCACCTCATCAATATTGTCCATCATCAAATCATGATAATCAACAGCATTAAGATCATTTTGCTTAGATAACCGATAAGCATTCAAATTCACTTCAACAGGCAAAACAACTTCTTGACCATACACAAGCTCAAAAGGAGTAACCTTAGTAGCACCATGTTTAGATATACGATGAGCCCACAAAGCCTCAGATAAAACCTCATGCCACCTCCTAGGATTCTCCTCTATTTTCTTTTTAATCAACTTGATCAAGATCTTATTACTAGACTCAGCTTGACCATTAGCCTGGGCGTAGTATGGAGATGAATTGAGCAATTTAATACCATACATATCAACAAACTCACGAACTTCCTCTGATATAAATGAAGTACCTTGATCAGTAGTCAAAGTTTGTGGAATGCCAAATCTATGGATAATATGTTCAGTAATAAACTCAATTACCTCCCGATGCGTCATATTCTTCAAAGGTACCGCTTCGGTCCACTTTGTAAAATAATCAGTAGCCACTAACACGAAGCGATGTCCCTTTGATGAAGGAGGATGAATCTGCCCAACAAAGTCCAATCCCCATCCTCGAAAAGGCCAAGGTTTGATAATAGGATGTAATAAAGCTACTGGAACCATCTGAATATTTTCAAACCTTTGACACTCTTCACATCCTTTGTAATACCGAAAACAATCAGCTATCATATTAGGCCAATAAAAACAAGCTCTTCTCAAAAGCCACTTCATCTTAGGAGCCGATTGATGTGTACCACAAATCCTTCATGAACTTCACCCATTGCAACCTTAGCTTGATCAGAATCCAAACATTTCAACAATAAATCTTCAGCTGTCCGACGATACAATTCACCATCAACCAAAGTAAATTTAAACGCCCACCGTCGGACTTTTCTGTCAACTTTATGATTAGGATTCTGCAAATACTCAACAATAGGTATTCTCCAATCAGCAACTTCGTCCTTATTAATTTTTGATTGCTCATGGACCGAAGCGCTGCTGTCAGCGGATGAACCGGTTTCACCGATTCTGGAAACGGTGTTACCGGAATTTCCGGTGGAACCGATTTCTGAATCCGGTGGAACCGGTTCTTCCTGGGCAGATGTCTCGGCTATGCAAAGTATCGGCTTTCTTTCATAAAAATTTCTTTTCTGAACATCATAGCCAGACGCTTGCTGAGCCAGAGCATTCGCCCTTGGATTCTCATCTCTTGAAACATGATATATAGAGAATTCATCAAATTGAGCAATCATGTCCAAACACTTATCAAGATATGTATTTAAAAATCCATCAAAGCATTGGTATACTTTATTAACTTGCTGTACAACCAGCAAAGAATCACCAAATGCTTCTACATGTTTTACCCCCATGTCATGCAAAATCTCTAGTCCGAATAACAAAGCTTCATATTCGGCTTGATTATTAGTACAATCATTTTCTAATCGGTTAAGAGCTTCAAATTCAGCACCACTTGATGATATAAAAACAATACCAATGCCACAACCGCTCCTACAAACCGATCCATCAAAATGCAACTTCCATGGGGTAAAAGTAATATAATCGATATCTAGATCATTATCATTAATACTATGCTCAACAATAAAATCAGCAACAATTTGGCTTTTCATTGATCTTAAAGGTTCACAAGCCAAATCATATTCAATAAGAGCACAAGCCCATTTACCAATTCTACCACTTAAAATTGGTCTATGCAACATATATTTAATAATATCGGTTTGACAGGCCACTATGCAAGTATTGGATAACAAATAATGCCTCATCTTGGTAAAAGCATAATACAAAGATAAGCAAAGCTTTTCAATAAATATATACCTCGTTTCGGCATCCAATAGTCGACGACTTGCATAGGTAATAATGTGTTCTTTCCCTTCGGTTTCTTCAGTCAAAACAGCCCCAATTACTTGATCTTCAGTAGCCATATATAATTTAAATGGAATTCCTCTCTTAGGAGCCTTCATGACCGGCGGCGAAGACAAGTAATATTTGATCTTCTCAAAAGCTTCTTGCTGTTTTGCCCCCAAGTAAATTCGGCTTCATCTTTCAACCGAAGAATAGGAGTAAAAGCATTGACCTTCCCAGACAAATTACAAATAAACCTCCTCAAGTAATTTACCTTGCCTAGGAATTTCTGCAAATCTTTCTTGCATGTAGGAGCTTTAATCTTCTTAATAATATCAATCTTCTTAGGATCTATTTCTATGCCATTCTCATGAATAATAAAGCCTAAAAACTTTCCAGCCGACACACCAAAAGCACATTTAAGTGGGTTCATCTTTAATCCATATCGACCCATTCTTTCAAAAGCAAGTCTTAAATCAGCCAAATGAGAATTTAAACCAGCCGATTTAACAACAATATCATCGATATAAACTTCTATGATTAAACCAAGCAAGTCATGAAAAATTAAATTCATTGCCCTTTGGTAAGTAGCACCAGCATTTTTTAAACCAAAGGTCATGACTACCCACTCAAACAAACCAACAAAACCTGGACATATAAAAGCCGTTTTGGAAACATCCTCTTCGGCCATGAATATTTGATTGTAACCAGCATTACCATCAAGAAAACTAATAACTTTATGTCCAGAAGCATCATTAATAAGCATGTCGGCTATAGGCATAGGATATTCATCTTTAGGAGTAGCTCTATTAAGATTTCTAAAATCAATGCAAACTCTGAGCTTACCAGAATCCTTTTTCTCAACAGGCACAATATTAGATAACCATTCATCATAACGACAAGGCCTAATAAAATTTGCATCCAACAACCGATTAATTTCTTCTTTAATTCGGTCATACATATTAGGATTAAAACGCCTAGCAGTTTGTTTAAAAGGTCTAAAGCCAGGCTTAATAGGTAGCCGATGTTCAACTAACTTGCGGCTTAAACCAGGCATCTATTGATAATTCCATGCAAAACAATCAACATACTCTTTTAACAGCTCGATTAATTCAGCTTTATAATCAGCTTTCAAGTTTTTATTTACAAACGTCGGCCTAGGTACAGTGCCATCACCAATATCAATCTCCTCTAAAGGATCAGCCGACGTAAAGCCTTGTCCTAATTTACTCATGTCATCAAAGTCTTCAATAGCTTCACACATATCGTTCTTTTGTGCCCGATAGTGCTCAAGTCTCTGCTGCAACCATTCTGAACTATTCATTGATTCACAACAAATGGTTTAACCGATATTCAACCGGCTTTAGAACAGCAGGCACAAAGCCATCTCTAGTGCAACTGATCATCTCATAATCAGAAATATCTAAACCTGTTAAGCACTTAACATGATCATGCATAGACATGGTAGAACTATCAGCCACTGCAACACAAGCCGATGTGTCTCCATGCACAACCTCAATGTCTTCGTCTACCCATTGAATAAGAAACTGATGCAAACTAGAAGGCACACATCTATTCGCATGAATCCAATCACGACCCAATATTAAATTGAAGTTACCTTGGGTCTCGGCGACCAAGAAAGCGGTAGCCAACGTCTTGCTCCCAACGGTGAGCTCCATAGAAGCAACGCCCTTAGCACTCATAGGCTCGCCTCCTCCCACACCGCTGATAGTCATGTTGGTCTTGATCAGCTCATCATCTAGTCCACCAAGCTTCTTGAACACAGAATAAGGCATCAAATTGACAATCGCCCCGGTGTCAACAAGCATCCTTGAAATCGGCTTCTCATTGATATGCCCCTTCATGTACAGCGCCTTCAAGTGATTTTCAGAATCCTTTGGCCTTTTAAATATAGCTTCTTTCAGGCCAAAGTCTAAATGAGCGATCTCATCCTCCGGAATAATGTAATAATCCGAAGATAGGTGCACCACTTTAGCGTCAACATTCATATGTTCAGGTGACGACCCATAATCAACTAGCTGTTCATCGTCCACATTCTGGGAATCCGATGACAACTTCTGATCAAACACAGGAGTGACAGAAATTTCAGAAGCAATTCGAGATAAACCTGGAGCAGCAGAAACCGGTTCCACCGGTTCTGACGCAGCAGTGGACGGCGAAGGGGGTAGAACCGGTTCCACCGGATTTTGCTCTGGAGCTTCGGTCTTCTTCCACCCCTTGCCCGGAGGAATCATAGGCCTGTACTTGTTGAAGTGCTCCTCCCTCTGCTTCTCCAGTGCCTTCTCTTTCTGGTCCTGAAAGCGAAGCCGCTGCAACTTCCTCTTTTGTGTGCGTGTCAAACCTGGAGGACACCATCTAGGCATAAGGTATTTAGTTTTATCAATTTCAACCTTCTTACCCACATCAGGCTCTACAGCAATGTTCTCCTGGACTGATGACTTGACTTCACCACCAATTATCATAGGCATTTTGCCATCGTCCTTCAAGTTTACTTGGAAGTCACCAATCTGAATAATATCAGCAGCAGTAGTTCTCTCCTGGTCGACCTCCATTTTCTGGACAACTTCCTCCATCTTTTTAGGCTGATAGACTTGCTTAGGAGGAGAAGGCTGTCTCTTCTGCGGAAACCGGTTTAACCGGTTTACAGAACCGGTTCCACCGGTTTGAGGTGGCACATCCCAACCTGATCGACGAGGAGCCGAACGGTTATCTACCAACCTCTCACATGCTGGAATTCTGTTATTACCCCACCCTGGATGAAAAGAAGGATGCTGCGCAGGGTAATAAGGCATATTCATCCCAATGTGATCCCACACCGGATATTGATAAGTGTAGTACGGAGGCATCCATGACATGTTCTGACATTGGTTCTGTTGGGGATAAAAACCTGCATTGTCACCCTTCCACCTGTTATTCGCCTTTGGAGGCGAAATTGGCTTCTCTTGGCGCATGGGTGACCTCTTTCTCTTTTTTGCCGGCCAATCATCATCAACTGGCCTTTGATTTGCATATTTGGAAAACAACTGGTCATAGGTCACTTTTGGCTTTGCAACTTTGCCCTGATCCTTGGCCACATTGACTTTCCAGGTTCCAATCTCTGGACGCTTAGGCTTCAACATTTTCTGGCGCCCCTGAGTAGAACCGGTGAAACCGGTTTCTGGAACCGGTGGAACCGGTTTGTCCTGTACAGGCTCAAACGGTTCTTTTGATGATCCTTGCCCCCCGAGATCCGTGACTCTTGCAGTAATTTTGAAAGTCTCTCTGCCATTGGGGGTCTTCTTACACACTACTTCCCTGATGATTGATTTTCCCTTCAGATTTTCAGGTTTTGGCTTCTCATCACCCACAACAATATTTTTTCCTTAGTTGATTCGACTTGATGCGGCCGAATCAGAACTTTAGGAGCTTGCATCTCAAGGGTGTTGACAGGGAAAGGCTCTTTATCCACCTGCATCTCATGTAGTGTCAAATGTCCTTCATTCAAGGCT
>CM014272.1:67749733-67763653 GCA_004135705.1 Alloteropsis semialata | reverse complement strand
GCCTACAGGATCGCAGAGATCGATGGGGACGTACTGCCAAACACGTGGAATATGGATCAACTACGCAGGTTCTACGCTTAGACAATGAAGATCGTGCACAGTTCTAGACCGACCATCAGGTTTGGCAGGTATAAACCATCGTCTGCGTCGCCTACAGCGCCAACAAAAAAAAAGATAAGTTCTATATACTCTACTCACCCTCGCTTTTATGCTCGGGGGCTGGGTTTTCTATTTTCTATTTTGTTTCTACTCTTTGTTACCATACTGCATATACTAACAAAGAGCCGGGGACTACCATGCTGAAAATTTTCTTTTCAGACCTATTCTATGCGTCCTGAGCTCTATGCTCGGGGGCTCCCCATGTGATCGGGAAGTTTCTTGCAGTTCGTACTTTTAGACTCTTTTTCAGCATGCCAGCATGACTGTAAAAGAGCCCGGGGGCTACTACGGTACTACTACCATGCAAGAAAAGGGCTTTTTAATTCAAGAAAGCTAGGCAGACGCTAAAATTACCGAACACCATGACTACAAGGAATTACACAGTTCAGCAGGCCGCCCGAGTCTCAGCAACTAAACAATTCCGGAATAGCTTATGGTAACGGGATTTTTGGCTATGACAAAGCTATCAGTTAAAAAGATCCATGAAAACACCGATCAGCTCCAAAGATTTACGCAAAAACATGCATGCATATGTTTAGCAAAACTAAATCATTTTCTAAACTGTTAAAGTCTTGTCCTATTACAGGAATTCAGCACAATGTTCAGGGTGATTCTTCCGAATCACTCAGATGGAGACCAAGTTTCTTGACAAAAGATTCAACCACTGGGTTAAGACTCTCAAACATTACCGCGGCATCTGACGCCGAACACTTGAAGCCTTCTGAGAGCACAGAAACGTCCAGATTAGGGATATGGCTCTTCAGAGCTCCAACGGTGTGAGTGGCAGCAATGCAGGAACCTTCCATCAGCCTGGTTTCCAAGGACGAACTATGCCTTTCTGATGCTTCAAGGCGGGCAGTCAGATCAGCCAGTTTCCCTTCCAGATCCGAGTTCTTCTTCTCGAGCAATTCAATGCTCTTGGAGTCAGCTACAGGATCAAAGGCAGCATATGAACGAAAGTTCAAAAGTAAAGATTCAATAAGCGAAATGTAAGCTTTAAATTACATACCCTCTTTCTCGGACTGGAGAACAGTCACCTGGGCTCCCAGTCTGATCACAGATGCTTCAGCAGCAGAGGCACGAGCGTCTAGCAAACGCCATTGCTCTTCAGCTGCCGAGAGCACGCTATAGATCGGGCCCAGGGGAGTCGGGACGGGTCCTGCAATCTCCGCAGTCTTCTCTGAGTCATCGGGTTGTGCTGTCGAATCCAGCTCGGGAGTTTTCTCCTTAACGGATGGCTTGACAGGAGGAGAGGCTGTGGGATCGGGTCGCCTGAATTCCCGAACAATCAACGTACAGTGAAAATAACATTTGAGAAAAATGATTCAAACATATTCAAAGATTGTCAAAGTTCTTACTTGGCCGTCGGAATGTTGAATTTAAACCTTTTGGCACCAGCAGTCAGCTTTGATAATGGCCTGGTCGGACGAGTTTCCTGTCGAGAAATCTCCCGATCATGTTTAGCTTTGGATATGCGATCAAAGGCTGCGAATAAACGCCCGAATACGATCATGCTTGGTACCTGGGCGACAGGACGAGGCTGATTGTGACTGGGCTGCCGACTGGCTGACCCCGGCGATCCAGAGACTTCCGAATCTGGAACTATCCCCTCCACACTGCGAGAGCGTTTCCGAGTTCGGGGGATATTCGCCTGGGGGCTGCTCGGGATCTCCTTTTCCGAACCAGGTGATAGTTCGGGTGGATTGTTGATCGGGGCCCTGGTACCCTGATCAACAGGCTGCTCGCCCTCCTCTTCAACATTGATGGCACCGCTCTGAGGAGGGGCATCAACAGTAGCTGGAGCCTGGTCGGGAGAAAAGAGAAATGTTATATCATGATCATACAAGAAAGAAGTTTTTCTGAGAAACAGTTTACCTTTGGAGGAGGGTTTTCAGCGCTATAAGGTTCTGGGACATCTTCCCAAACCGGGAGGCCAGTCCCGAACATCTTGTTCAAGCGTTCAAGCACTTCTGACTCTGGGACAACTGCTAGTTAAGAGTCATGAACTCAAATGACCGAACTAACTCGGAAAAACGACTGAACAGAAAAATAAATACTCACCATCAGGTTTCATCCTGTTCGGATCATTGACGCCCGTGAATGTCCAGGCATATCGGTCATGAGTCATGAGCGGAATGAATCTCCATCTAATGAAGATTTCCGCCACATGAACTGCCGTCAAACCTGCGTTGCGGAGCTCCACAATCCGGTCAATGTGCTTTTTCATGTCAGAAGTGAGTCTTGGCACGGCCTTGACCTCATCCTTGAGATTCGGCATCAAGTACTTCCCTTTTGCCCGCGAGGCTTGGGGAAGGGTGATGTAAAACCAGTGACGTTCATATCCTTTCCAGCTATCTTTGACTGGAAAGGGAATGTAAATCTCCCGATTTCTCAAGGAGAAACTGATGGACCCGATCATTATCTGATTCTTATAGTATGAAGGGATGTAAAAATACCTCCACAGCAGCAGTGAGGGCTTAATTCCTAACCAGGCTTCGCATAAGAAGGCAAAGACGCTAAGCATTGTCACTGCGCCAGGCTTAAGATGCACAAGCTCTATTTGGTAATATTCACAGACGCTGTGGAGGAACTCAGACGGGAAAACCCCGAATCCGCAATAAAAGAATTCCAAGAACACCACCATCTCGAGAGTGTCCGGGGTCGGAAACATCTGACCTTTGGCATGCTGCCGAGGGAAGAGTTCGGTGCTTGGGAGTAATCCAAGATCTTCTAGCTTTTGCAGGTTTTTCTCCGTCGTGGTTGATTTCTTCCAGTATTCATTCGCAGTAGGGATCGTGTTTCCACTGCGAAGTTCGCGTCCGGTCGCGGCGTTGCTTTGGTTCTCAGTGGACTCGGTGCCGGAAGATGACTGGTGCGTGGATGCCATGGCGGCTGGAGACTAGGCAAGGTTGGAGGAGCAGATGAACAATGGTTGAGAATGGCGAGTGTTTTGTGGATGAGAACAAGGAAGTCGAAGTCCCAAATAGATCTCAAGCGGCCGCGCTTGGGGGCTTTATGGTTCTGTGAGGGAGCGCGAACCCCGAAAAACCTGCCCTTGAGCCGCGCAATCCGCAGTGACTGTTGGGTCAAAAAGATTCTTTCCTTTTTCTGCGGCACACGTCGTTTCGAAAACTGTGTAGGACAGATTCAATGCATTTAGAATTGGTGGCCTACAAAGATAGCTATCAGTTTTAAATGACCGAACATTTAGTGTGAAGTGAGGAGATCTCCCGATCATGTTTGATCTGGATTAAATTTCCCGAACACATTAAAAATCATCAGTTTGTTCGGGAGAAAGAGTTTATTCGGGATGATTTGTTATGGATGAATAATTTCCTAAACAGATTGACTTAGACAAAATTTCAGAACATGAGAAATTTAAAATTACATCCATCAAGTGAAATTTCTTCAATTAAATTCAAAAGAGGGAACATTTCACAATGGATCGATAACTATTCTGAAATCAAAATACTAAAGCACCCTGATCTTGGGTTGATGAATATCAACTGCTGATCAGGGCGATGGCGTAGTCTCCGGTGGGTCATCATCTATCGCGTTCTCCTCTTCGGAGTCGCTGACGAGATCCACGAGCGCTCCGTCTCCAGGAATCCCGATCAGGTCGCGGTTCAAGGAGACGAAGAGGCGCCGGGCGAATTCCTCGTCGCCACTGGTGTCCGCCGGAGCAGAAGACGAAGATGCGCCTGCGTCCGCCGCTTCTGGCTTCAGCCGGATCCCGCTCCCTCCTTGCTCTGGCTCGTCGTCGGAGGAGAGGGAGATAGGGGACGCCGGGGCTGGAGAGGAAGGCGCAGGGCGTTTCCCGGCGGCAATGCTCGACGGAGTAGCCTCGGGAGACGGCGGAGCAGCCTCGGGAGACGGCGGCGCTATCACCGGAGCCTCCACCTCTGGTGGCTCAACCTCGACTCCTTCATCCCCATGCCAGGGGAGAGCCAGGAGCGGAGCCTGAGGAGGAGCGACGGGTGGTGTCGGCGCCGGCGGGTCCTCCGGCTTGTCAGGCGGTTGTTCGCCGGAGCTGCGAGGGGAGTTTCCAAAGAGGAGGCGAGGAAGCTTGAATCTACTACTAAGCCTTTTCTTTCCCATGGCGAGGGGAGGGGGAAGGTTTAGAATGGAAAGTTCAAGTACGGATCAATCCAGGAGATTTGATATTTAAAGACCCAGAGATGCAACGCTTCGTGCGGGATTCGAGGAGCCGGAGCAGAGCCGTACCGCGTGCACTGCTAAAGTTCCGGGAGACGTGCGGAGTGGGTTTTAAATGCACTGGGCAGCAGTTACATCACTCCTGGGGCGTTTCATTTTCCAAGACGGAACAGTTCTTTTATATTATTATGGCTGATATTTTTCTTTGATCTTATCATTCAGATGCAGGTTTCCACATTCAAGAGTTCGGGAACTTTTCTGGCTCTCATGATTGACGAGATATTCTCATATCCAGAAATCGCCCGAAGAGCAAAAAGACCCGAAGACTATTGAACGATCAACCTTTTCTGAACAAGATAAGCTCGGGGCTACTGTTGAGGCCATAATACCAGGGTGCCCGACCACAAGGATTGCCGACTACCGACTCCAAGACGACCAAGACTCCGAACAAGACACGACGATCAGATCGCAGGAGGGAAGCCCGAAGACAGTTCGAGTCCTACTAGGTTTAGGTCTGTTTTATCTTGTAAGGCACGTCTCCCTGGGTATAAATAGCGGGGTCCTGTGCGTAGAGGGTATCGAACATCCAAGTTTGTATTCCACAAACCACCCGAGGGTACTCGTTACGCATTGTAATCTGTACTCGACGAAATAATACAAGCAGCAACTGGACGTAGGGTTATTACTCGATCTCGAGGGCCCGAACCAGTATAAAAATCCCGTGTCTTTCTGTTCATCACCGTGATCAATCTTCGCACAAAGCGGGGTGTCTACCGGACAAATATCTGACGAGTACAACCTCGACAACTTGCATAGGTAATAATGTGTTCCTTCCCTTCGGTTTCTTGAGTCAAAACAACCCCAATTACTTGATCTTTAGCAGCCACATATAATTTAAATGGAATTCCTCACTTAGGAGCCTTCATGACCGGCGGCGAAGACAAGTAATATTTCATCTTCTCAAAAGCTTCTTGCTGTTTTGCCCCCCAAGTAAATTCGGCTTCATCTTTCAACCGAAGAATAGGAGTAAAAGTATTGACCTTCCCAGACAAATTACAAATAAACCTCCTCAAGTAATTTACCTTGCCTAGGAATTTCTGCAAATCTTTCTTAGGATCTATTTCTATGCCATTCTCATGAATAATAAAGCCTAAAAACTTTCCAGCCGACACACCAAAAGCACATTTAAGTGGGTTCATCTTTAATCCATATCGACGCATTCTTTCAAAAGCAAGTCTTAAATCAGCCAAATGAGAATTTAAACCAGCCGATTTAACAACAATATCATCGATATAAACTTCTATGATTAAACCAAGCAAGTCATGAAAAATTAAATTCATTGCCCTTTGGTAAGTAGCACCAGCATTTTTTAAACCAAAGGTCATGACTACCCACTCAAACAAACCAACAAAACCTGGACATATAAAAGCCGTTTTGGAAACATCCTCTTCGGCCATGAATATTTGATTGTAACCAGCATTACCATCAAGAAAACTAATAACTTTATGTCCAGAAGCATCATTAATAAGCATGTCGGCTATAGGCATAGGATATTCATCTTTAGAAGTAGCTCTATTAAGATTTCTAAAATCAATGCAAACTCTGAGCTTACCAGAATCCTTTTTCTCAACAGGCACAATATTAGATAACCATTCAGCATAACGACAAGGCCTAATAAAATTTGCATCCAACAACCGATTAATTTCTTCTTTAATTCGGTCATACATATTAGGATTGAAACGCCTAGCAGTTTGTTTAAAAGGTCTAAAACCAGGCTTAATAGGTAGCCGATGTTCAACTAACTTGCGGCTTAAACCAGGCATCTCTTGATAATTCCATGCAAAACAATCAACATACTCTTTCAACAGCTCGATTAATTCAGCTTTATAATCAGCTTTCAAGTTTTTATTTACAAACGTCGGCCTAGGTACAGTGCCATCACCAATATCAATCTCCTCTAAAGGATCAGCCGACGTAAAGCCTTGTCCTAATTTACTCATGTCATCAAAATCTTCAATGGCTTCACACATATCGTTCTTTTGTGCCCGATAGTGCTCAAGTCTCTGCTGCAACCATTCTGAACTATTCATTGATTCACAACAAATGGTTTAACCGATATTCAACCGGCTTTAGAACAGCAGGCACAAAGCCATCTCTAGTGCAACTGATCATCTCATAATCAGAAATATCTAAACCTGTTAAGCACTTAACATGATCATGCATAGACATGGTAGAACTATCAGCCACTGCAACACAAGCCGATGTGTCTCCATGCACAACCTCAATATCTTCGTCTACCCATTGAATAAGAAACTGATGCAAACTAGAAGGCACACATCTATTCGCATGAATCCAATCACGACCCAATATTAAATTGAAGTTATCTTGGGTCTCGGCGACGAAGAAAGCGGTAGCCAACGTCTTGCTCCCAACGGTGAGCTCTATAGAAGCAACGCCCTTAGCACTCATAGGCTCGCCTCCTCCCACACCGCTGATAGTCATGTTGGTCTTGATCAGCTCATCATCTAATCCACCAAGCTTCTTGAACACAGAATAAGGCATCAAATTGACAATCGCCCCGGTGTCAACAAGCATCCTTGAAATCGGCTTCCCATTGATATGCCCCTTCATGTACAGCGCCTTCAAGTGATTTTCAGAATCCTTTGGCCTTTTAAATATAGCTTCTTTCGGGCCAAAGTCTAAATGAGCGATCTCATCCTCCGGAATAATGTAATAATCCGAAGATAGGTGCACCACATTAGCATCAACATTCATATGTTCAGGTGACGACCCATAATCAACTAGCTGTTCATCGTCCACATTCTGGGAATCCGATGACAACTTCTGATCAAACACAGGAGTGACAGAAATTTCAGAAGCAATTCGAGATGAACCTGGAGCAGCAGAAACCGGTTCCACCGGTTTCAGAACCGGTTCCACCGGTTCTGACGCAGCAGTGGACGGCGAAGGGGGTAGAACCGGTTCCACCGGTTTGGAATCCGGTTTCACCGGATTTTGCTCTGGAGCTTCGGTCTTCTTCCACCCCTTGCCCGGAGGAATCATAGGCCTGTACTTGTTGAAGTGCTCCTCCCTCTGCTTCTCCAGTGCCTTCTCTTTCTAGTCCTGAAAGCGAAGCCGCTGCAACTTCCTCTTTTGTGTGCGTGTCAAACCTGGAGGACACCATCTAGGCATAAGGTATTTAGTTTTATCAATTTCAACCTTCTTACCCACATCAGGCTCTACAGCAATGTTCTCCTGGACTGATGACTTGACTTCACCACCAATTATCATAGGCATTTTGCCATCGTCCTTCAAGTTTACTTGGAAGTCACCAATCTAAATAATATCAGCAGCAGTAGTTCTCTCCTGATCGACCTCCATCTTCTGGACAACTTCCTCCATCTTTTTAGG
The DNA here is from genome assembly GCA_004135705.1 of Alloteropsis semialata. Taxonomy (NCBI): domain Eukaryota; kingdom Viridiplantae; phylum Streptophyta; class Magnoliopsida; order Poales; family Poaceae; genus Alloteropsis; species Alloteropsis semialata. The sequence continues at coordinate 67,755,928 of CM014272.1, read as the reverse complement.
CTGATAGACTTGCTTAGGAGGAGAAGGCTGTCTCTTCTGCGGAAACCGGTTTAACCGGTTTACAGAACCGGTTCCACCGGTTTGAGGTGGCACATCCCAACCTGATCGACGAAGAGCCGAACGGTTATCTACCAACCTCTCACATGCTGGAATTCTGTTATTACCCCACCCTGGATGAAAAGAAGGATGCTGCGCAGGGTAATAAGGCATATTCATCCCAATGTGATCCCACGCCAGATATTGATAATTGTAGTACGGAGGCATCCATGACATGTTCTGACATTGGTTCTGTTGGGGATAAAAACCTGCATTGTCACCCTTCCACCTGTTATTCACCTTTGGAGGCGAAATTGGCTTCTCTTGGCGCATGGGTGACCTCTTTCTCTTTTTTGCCGGCCAATCATCATCAACTGGCCTTTGATTTGCATATTTGGAAAACAACTGGTAATAGGTCACTTTTGGCTTTGCAACTTTGCCCTGATCCTTGGCCACATTGACTTTCCAGGTTCCAATCTCTGGACGCTTAGGCTTCAACATTTTCTGGCGCCCCTGAGTAGAACCGGTGGAACCGATTTCTGGAACCGGTGGAACCGGTTTGTCCTGTACAGGCTCAAACGGTTCTTTTGATGATCCTTGCCCCCCGAGTCCGCGACTCTTGCAGTAATTTTGAAAGTCTCTCTGCCATTGGGGGTCTTCTTACACACTACTTCCCTAATGATTGATTTTCCCTTCAGATTTTCAGGTTTTGGCTTCTCATCACCCACAACAATATTTTTTCCTTAGTTGATTCGACTTGATGCGGCCGAATCAGAACTTTAGGAGCTTGCATCTCAAGGGTGTTGACAGGGAAAGGCTCTTTATCCACCTGCATCTCATGTAGTGTCAAACGTCCTTCATTCAAGGCCGATTGCACCTGTCGACGGAAAACATTACAATCATTAGTAGCATGCGAAAAGGAATTATGCAACTTGCAATATGCCCGTCTTTTGAGTTCTTCAAGTGGAGGAATAGTATAAGACATTTTAATGTTTCCATTCTTTAATAATTCATCAAAAATACGATCACACTTGGAAACATCAAAAGTAAATCGCACTTCTTCTTTCCGATTCTTTTGAATTGGCTTAAGAGATGGACAAGTGTACGATTTATTCTTAGAAGGCCATACAAGTTCAGCAACATACACATCTTCATCATCGTCTGATCTACTAGAATCATAAGTAACAACATGAACATTAGAATGATGAGTCTTATACGTATCTTTGCTATTTTTAATTCGGTTTTCAGTAGCTAAAGCTCTTACTTGTACTTGATTAACCGAAAAGTGTTCAAAGCCTTCTATCTTTTCTTTAATAGAGGATCTTAAACCATTAAAGGCAACATCAGCAAGATCCCTTTCAGAAAGTGACAAATTAAAACATCGGTTTCTAGTTTCTTTGAATCGTTTAAAATAATCAACAACAGATTCATCTCTTTGTTGCTTAACCGATGTCAAATCTGTCAATTTCAATTGAGTACTCCCACTATAAAAATGATCATGAAATTTTCTCTAATTGATTCCATGAATTAATTGAGCCAGGAGTTAACGAAAAAAACTAAGAAAAAGCATTTCCAGTTAAAGACAATGAAAACAGGCGAACTTTTAAAGTATCATTGGAACTAGCTTCTCCTAGTTGAGCAATATATTAGCTAATGTGTTCCCAAGTGGTCTTGCTATCATCACCATTAAATTTAACGAAATCAGGAACACGTCAATTATTGGGGTAAGCTACAGCATCAAAATTAGCAGAATATGGTTTTTGATATAATCTAGAATTACCCATATCAATGCCAAGCTTATCCTGCGTCATAGTGGCTAACTCGTCCTTCATTTTATAAAATTCAGCATATAAATTTGAACGAGCTAGATCAGATTGCCCTGTGGCTGTACTTTGAACTGGAGCAACATGAGGCATGCTAGTTGAACTTTGCCGCAAATATTGGTCATATACATCATTAGGAATCCCACTAGAACTAGTATTTTGATTAGGTATAGGGGGTGATGTATAAACACGTGTTTTAATATAAGCAGATCCATTAACCACCTCTGGATTTCGGCTAGGGACTACCGAAAGAGAGGGTGTAGTGTGCGGTACAAGCTGCTGTGTAGCCTGAGCAGCAGAACCGGTTCCACCGGTTTCTGGAACCAGTAAAACCGGTTTCGCCGGGGCTGGCGAAACATGTGTAGGCGGCGGCACCTGTCCTGGATAAAAATTAGCCGGCATACCATATAAAGGGTTTTCAGGTGTTTTTCCTGGTGTAGCCGACACACTAGCATGCATATTCTCATATTGTATAGGTTGCATGTTTTGTGAATAGTAAGATGATTTTAACAACCTATCTTTTTCAATTTTATCTATCCTGTCCATAAGAGTGCTTACTACTTCATCGGTTTGTAAAAGCGCAGCACCAAGATCATTATCAGGATTAGAAGTAGAAGGTTCAAGTGGATGTGTAGTTACCGGAGGGATTTCTTCCACCTTTTGATCCTTCATCACGAACGCCGGCATCACGAAGTCTTGAGTTCTTGTCACCTTGCCGTGGCGATCCTTCTTGAGCCCCATCAAGAATTGAGTCTTGAAGAATTCTTGGGCCGCTTCAAACTTCAGGCGTTCCTCCTCGTTGATCTCCTCCATGGAGGGAACAACGATGTTATCCTTGTCCAAATCTGAGATAGATCCCATCTAGCTAGGGTTTGATAAATCGGTTATTAAAACCAAGATTTCCAAATTCCCCAGCGGAGTCGCCAAAAATGTGTTGACGCCTTTCGCGGTCAACACACCGAGTTTGCGCTAGAACGCACGGATCCGCAACGGATCGATCGACTGCAGCAGGTCCAGGCGAAACCGGTGAAACCGGTTTGTAGATCCGGTGAAACCGGTTCTACGGGAGCTGCTGCGTAGACCTAAGATCGCCGGCCCAGGGGGACCCCGTCAGGGCAGGCGCGCCTAGGGTTTCTCTAAGATCGGCAGGCCACTCAGAGAGCCGTTAAACGCCGTGGAGACGAAGAACGAACAGAATTAGGGTTGGAAAAGCTAGGGTTTGGAGATGACAAAAAAGTAATGGTAATAAATGTTTTGATCGATTGGATGATACTCAATCGGCCGTGACCCTTCATATTTATAGGGTGGGGAGGTCATACCCCGCAAGAAAAGTCCTATTACAACTCGGATCTTACAAAAGAGTCCAAACCTACTAGGACTCGGGGAAAATCGGTTCCACCGGTTCCCAAACCGGTTCCACCGGTTTGCTCTGTCAGACGAGCAATAGTGAACAAACCGGTTCCACCGGTTCTTCCTGCCTTGTTGTCCTTGTGCCAATTTTGATTGCCAACACTCTGCTCATCATTTTTACAGCCCTAAACTTGAGCAAAATAGCTCTCCGCTCTCAACATTTTACAGCCCTAAACTTGGGCAAGAGAAATGCGCGATTGTAACAGAACATAGTCTGGGACTTAGCAACACCTGCTGTCTCCTGTCTGTACACAGTTTAATGCATGGTAGAGTGGTGTATATCGACAAGTCACCACATGCAGGGTGGTTCTCCCTGAAATTAATAATGAAAAGAATCAGGCTCGTGATCCATGGATTACATAAAGAAAAGAACATAAAAAAACTATAATGGTACCAGTCCTGCACCATAAGAATCCTAGCCCTCCCAAGCAATCGGCAGCCTATAAATTGCCATCTCTAGCTTTCATTTCTCCCAAGCCTCACCAAAGAAAAGCACGCGCGCACACACACAAGTTAACCATCCACCGCAAAATCTGCAGCATTTTGGTTCCCACATTCACGCATGGCGGCTCCTACCCAGCCTTCCTTCGACATCAAAATCGACAAAGCTCCTGAAGCAAACGTCACAAAGTATAACGAGCTTAGGATTACCGGCCTGTACCTGCACCACGCCTACCACCCTGATCCGAGTGGAACACACCTGACCCTCCTCAAGCCTAATGGCCCTGATGGCTTTGGCGCATTTGTTGCCAACAACTGGACAATACACAATGGGCCAGACCCCACGGTGGATGCCGTCGTTGCACGCGCACAGGGCCTCAACATGAAGAGTGGCAGTTGGTATAACCTGTTCAACATAGTCTTCGAGACTGATTGGTGAGTGCTTCTTTTTTGTGAGAATAGCTTGGTTTGTTTCTAGGATTTGTTGCTTCATTATAGTTAATTTTTCTCATGTGTTGTGTGTATATATTTTAGGCTCAAGGGTTCTACACTTCAGGTGATGGGAGTTGGTGTTCAGGAAGGTGAGCAGTGGTCCATCTTCGGTGGTACTGGACACTTCACTATGGCTCAGGGCTACATCAACAAAAAGCTCCATACAAAACTTAGTGCAGGCAATATTTTAGAACTTGACATCTATGCCATATTCCGGCCAACAAAGGTGAGGATAATATTCATGGGTCAGCTTCCTTAGAAAAATAAATTCAAAAAGTCTCCTCTATGCATATGCTTAACACTACTACAAAAAAACGTTTGTAGGGACGGGTAAAAACACGTTTGTAGGGGCGGCGCCGAAATCCGCCCCTGCTTTTGGCTGCTAAAAATGGCCATTTGCAGGGGCGGGTTAATAGCCCGCCCCAACAAACGTGTTTCCAGGGGCGGGTAATGGCATGGTCCGCCCCTGAAGATGGTTTTCAGGGGCGGGTCATGATATGGTCCGCCCCTGAAGATGGTGTTTCTAGGGGCGGGTCATGGCATGGTCCGCCCCTGAAGCTTATTTTTACCGACCAGAAATAAATCAAAAAATAGCAAAAACAATTTATTTTAATGTGGGAAGCCCCCCAACCGTCCCAACGGAGGTAGTATAAAAGCATATCATGGTATCATCGACCTCCGCCTCAACAAACCTTTTCTTCTTCTTTTATGTGTATACTAGGTTCATGCCCGTGCGTTGCTACGGGGCAAATGCAAAAAATTAGAAACGCTAAAATTTTATCAAGGAAAAGATCATGTTTACCAAGAGCACCAAATATATGTAACAATATAGGTTCGTGCCCGTGCGATGCTACAGAATGGGAACAAAAAAATACAAGCGATAAAATTTTACGAAGGAAAAAAACCACGTCTACCGAAAGCACCAAGTAAATGTGACAAGATAGTAACCGAAAACAAAATGATATGAACGGATTGTATATAAAATAGTTCAGTGAACACTTAAAGTAGTAATAGCTGAATCAACTCTATTTATTAAAAGTATCAGAAAAAACTCTATTTAATTTCATAGTTTATTATCTGACTAAGATATTTTTTTTATATCAGACTATAGTAATTGCTAGTAGGCATTAGCTTCAGACACCAATACATCAATCACGAAAGTAACAAAAGGCTGCAGTTTCAAGTAACACAGGCCTAACAGAAAGTAAATTTGTTTTTCAGTAGCACACACTGCGAAATGGTAGAACTGACCGAAGCAAAGAAAACATCGTCACTTGATTTGGAATTTGGAAAGGGTATCCAGAGACAGACATGGCATATTCAGACAATCTGACACACATTTTTAACCTCCACAGTAAGCCCTTGTAGATTGCATAAAAAGAATCAAATGGAAAATTTGAAAGCTAGCAGAAATGTTTCATATGTGCACTCCATTACATTGACATTACACTGCAACGCAAATCGTTGTTTTGATGATTGAACATTTCTAAAAAGAGAGATGGCTGACCAAATACAGTTGCTAAAACAGTCCAAAAGAAAAAAAAATGCCAAAAATATTAAAAATGTAAATTACCTAACATTCTTATGTGATATTCACAAGAAATCAACATGTTTTGTCGCAAAAAACTGCAACAAAATTGTGTCAATTTTACATTGTTCCATTAAGAGATAACTCTGAACAAATAAAAAAAAGAACCCACCTGCCTCAGTGCCTCATTGGACTCAAGAAACTAATCAGCTGCATGTCTAGCAAAACAGGTGCCTATTATCCCAGCATCACTGTTGACCTACCAACGGCGAAGTTCATCAAGTTACTGAACTCTGAACCCAATGGTTTCATGTAAAGGTTCAACTGGTGCACACCTAGACTGTCAAAGGAATAAGTAGAGAATTATAATCCCAGAAGCTGCTTGTTCAAGAAAGCATATCAAAGACAACAGTTGCTCGCATTTTAAGCTACTCGCACGTAACCTCATTTGATCCCAGTGAATCA
>CM014272.1:67721439-67749620 GCA_004135705.1 Alloteropsis semialata | reverse complement strand
ACTAATATTTCTCTTAAAAAAATTGCAACCTCACTATCAGATTGAGAGGGAATGAACGGAGGTAGTATAAAAGCATATCATGGTATCATCGACCTCCGCCTCAACAAACCTTTTCTTCTTCTTTTATGTGTATATAGGTGAGGCTTGACCCAACGGAGATTGTCAAGGAGGTTTCGGGAACTGTTGGTCAAGTCAATGGCACCGATGTCATATCGTCGCTGAAATTTGTCACAAATGTCCGGACATACGGTCCTTATGGCAAACCAACAGGAAATCCTTTCAGCCTTCCAGAGAAGCAGAGCGGCAGCATTGTGGGCTTCACTGCCCGCACAGGAGATTTCGTCAATGCCATTGGGGTTCTGCTTCGCCCTTGATGCTTCACAGTTACCTAGCCTTTGGGTGTTGCAGTAATTTATGGACCCTGCTCTTTACTCCCTACATACGGTCAGTAAAAGGTGACGACCTTTCAGACATCTGAAGTGAGCTGCTAGATATGCAGGTTAAAATTCATGTCTGAAACGTCAAGTTTAATTAGGTGACCGGAGGTAGTAGCAATGGTTCTCCTGTTTCCCTTTTTTTTCCCCCCTCTTTCACCACAGTACTCCCTGTGGGAGAAATAAATTTCCCAGGGACTACTTTCCTGGGAGCTTCTTTTGGTTGTATCTCATAAGGACCTATGTGCTGTAAACTAATAAGAGTTTGATGCAATAAAGAAATATCTATACATGTTTCCAAGTTTCCATGTAAAATTTGTGTATGACTCTGTGACATGCCAATGACAACATTCTAACTTTCGTGTGATCACTAGAAAATCCAAGGGGTAACCCCTGGTGATTTTGTGCTAGTAGACCTGGCACAAATGCAGGAACAATTGTTCCAAAACGTGAAACGATTGTTCAAAACGTGGAACAAATGTTTCACAAATTTAAATTTTGTTCTAAAAAATTGAAAAAGGGTTCGGTACCAACCGCGTGCGTGGGCACGAGCTCTGCCGCCCCAGCCACCATTTTGGCCCGACCCAACATCCACCTAGCTCCTTCGTTGTTGGGAAGGCCGCCCAACCATTGAGGCCCATATGGTAACCGACTTGGCCCAGCGGCCCAGGCACGGCCTGGCACGGACTGCGGCTTGTCCGGCAACGCCCGCCTGCTCCTTTGGGCTGTGTTGGCCATCACGATTCACGCCGTGTGCCGCCGTCCTTGGGCCCAGTTACTTTAGCGAAGCAGCTCATCAGTATCGTGCGCGCGGCCAGCCCAGCTAGCGCCGTTCGTTCTGTTGCTCCGCGCCGCTGCAGCTGAACCGCAGCTCCGTTCTCCGCAACCACACCAACGCGACTCCAATAAAAAGGCTTCACCAACTACATGCTTCCAATGACAGGTTTCATTTCGCTTTATTTTTATCAAATACGCAAGAGAAATGAAGCCAATGTTCTTGCCACGCGTTTCTGGAGCCGAGCATAGATCCCCATGGGTCCTATACTCCTATTACGGGCGTGTTTAGATGTACCCATTATGCATAACGTTTATGCATTGGATCGCGTGCACAGAGAGAATAAATAAACTGACACGGTTCTCAAGGTGAAAACTTTATGCAAAATGGGTGCATCTAAACACCCTCGTGTTGACGCTTGCAACCAGGCTTATACAAGGTCTAGCCGAGTAAAGAAAAGAAAGAAAAGGCCCCAATAAGTGCAGCTGCACCATAACGTAGCACGGAGTGAGATGATGATAGATGCTGATAGAGAGATATATATCGTCGTCTTGCACATACACAAGCATTCGGAGCGCGACGTGCCATTTCGTTTCGTCGCGAGGACAGTCAATGCCGTTCGCTTGCTACCTACCTCGACATCTCAGTCCCATGCCATATCCTACTCTTGACAGCAGTGTTTTACAGCTAGCAGTGGTGGTAAATGTTTCTGAAGATTGGCACCGAGCATCCTCATACCGCAAGTATCGTCAAAGAAGGTGCAGGTAAAACCTCCCCACTGCATGGCACTAGAGAATATCTTTTCATGAGCATATACCTTTCGACTTCAATATTCCTCTTCGATATCTTCTCCCTCTTATCCGGGACAAGCTGGTGATATATTGGAGCAAAATGATATTTACATAAGTATGATTATTAATTTTTCTGCTCTGTTTTTATATAAACATACGCTGGTGGTGTGCGTGTACTAATTGTCTACTACATGTAACATTGTCGGAGCAAAAGAAACGACGATAGATTCAGTTGTAATTGAAATTCACAATCTGTAAGAAACCTGGATCCCAATAAATTATCAACTATGCATGGTTGTAAGCAGAGGCGGATCCAGCAGAGGGTCAGGGGGTGCTAGAGGACCCCTCCCCCCCCCCCCCCCCCCCCCCCATCCCATTTTTATCCATAGGTGAAGAAGAGGAAGAAAAAATAGAGGAGGGAGAAGAGGAGAAAGAGAGAAGAGAGTAGGAAGAAGATGAAATGGGGCCTCCTCCATCCGAGTTCTAGATTCGCCACTGGTTGTAAGTGTATTCATACGTGGTCAATTAGCACCTAAATATTTTTACAAAGGTGTATTTCGTTTTATAGTCGTTACTCCATTGATATATGCTTAAATGCGATAGAAAATTAAAATCATAAGTACTTTTTGAAAATGAATCTAATAACATCGAACTTGCGTTACAAAACTTGTGTTAAAAAATATACTATATGTTCACACGAAACTAAATAAACTTTGTAATTTTAAATAGAGTGAGTATATGCTAACCGTTTGGTTAAGACTGGAGAGTACTGCTAGCTCGTATAGATAGAACAACTCTGACCAATACTATATAAGTTTTTTATATAGATTTTTTTTTGCGAAAGACCAGTACGGATGCAGACACCCACACGCACGCGCACTCACCCCTATGAATACACGCACGCAAACCACCTCTATGAGCACCTTCGAGAGACTGAGCCGGCTGTTCCGATCTCGCTATCGACGAGCACGTCGCCTACCACTGAAAGAATAGCGTTGGTTAATTCCTGTAATGTCGGAGACTCGAACCCCGATGGACAGGTTTCACCACAAGGAACCTAACCAACTAAGCCACTTTTCATATAGATTTACAACCCAATAATAAGATGTAGATCTATTTTGTGCATCTGAGAGATCACGGAATCAATCCTAGCAAATCTTTATCGTACTATGACAGCATTATGCTTAACACTATGTGAGCTTCTATGGATTCCCCATTCTTGTTTAGCCAATTCAATAACATTTCAATAAGGCCATTCTTAGTGGGGGTTTCATCAGGAGTTTCATCAACATTAAATAACATGCCATATCAGCAATTTTGCTGACATGGCAAGGCTTTTATGAGGAGAGAGGAGAGAGGGTTTCATCATTTGTGAGGAGAGTTTCATCCCCATGAAACCCATCAGGCGCAGTTACCTAGTTTCCAGACTAGGTAACCGTGCCATGAAACTGTGCACTGAGACTGGTCTAATAGGAGCAGTAACTACTGCTTCCATCCACAAATATAATGATTCTAAATTTAATGGCCCTGTTTGTTTGCCACAAATCATGTTTACACCGTTTTTTGACCAAGTTGATCGTTTACACGCGTTTAGCGTTTAATTCGGTGACTAGGGCCTAAACGACATGTATACCCTCCGTTTACAGTTTAAACGCGTGTAAACGACAGTTTACACGCGTTTAGGCGAACATGATTTGGTCCATTAATAAGGATATAGTAGGCACCACTTGTTCATGGTCTGTGTCGACCTTCCACCTATCCAGACAATTGCAAGTTATAGTGATGTTATACTATATAGGCCCGTTTGGATCTATCAGCTAAACTTTACTCCATCCGTCCCAAATTAAAGGCATTTTAGCTTTCCTGGATATATGTGTTTTGCTATGCATGTAGATATACATTGTGTCCAGATACATAACAAAAACTCCTCGCAAAAAAAAAGATACATAACTAAAACAATGTACCTAGAAAAGCTAAAATGACTTCTAATTTGCGACGGAGGGAGTAGCTGGTAAACCCAGTTAAAGTTTAGCTAGGGTTAAAAGTGCACTATTTCTTTAGCTGGTTGAACCTAGCTAAAACATATTTAAAGATGAGATTACCCCTCCTAATTCTTTTTTCTCGAACACGCAGGAGAGTTACGTATCATTATATTAAGAAGAATCAAGGGGTGCGTTTAGAAACCTCGTACAACCGCGCGCGCGCGCACACACCCACCCACCCACCCTATTACATCAGATGGTGTAACTCTCTCTTGCTAAAAAACTTGACCCAGGACCACTAGACAACTAGACAGGAACTTCACATATTGGCTGGTGCTAGAGCAAGGTGGCTGGTTATCCCCTTAGCTCCGGCCAAACTCCATAGGTGAAGCTCATCCCTTACCGCAGCCAAAGCCTCATTTAGATTTGGCTGTATCCCATCAAACACACAACGATTTCGATGATTCCAAAATGACCAAGCCCCTAGAATGATGATGGAATTGAGACCTTTTTTAGCCTGCCCACTAATTCCATTGTTTGTGCTTGGCCACCATTCATCAAAGGAGTTGTTGTCAGGCTTGGGGGAGAGATCCTAAAGGCCGACCTTCCGTAGAATATTGTACCACACTTGCCTAGAGAAGACACATGACGCTAACAGATGGTCAATTGTTTCTTCAGCTTGATCACATAGTGGGCAACGCTCAGGGTGGGGCAGACCTCGTCTAGCCAGCCGGTCTGCAGTCCAGCACCTATTGTGTGCCAGTAACCACGTGAAGAACTTGCATTTGTCTGGTGCCCAGCTCTTCCATATTCTCTCCCATGGCCCAAACTGAACAGCCCCAATGAAGAATCCCTCATATGCAGATTTAGCAGAGTACACTCCAGAGCTAGAGAACTGCCAGATATGAGTATCATCTACTTCAGGTTGTAGAATCCAACCCGAGAGAAGATTCCACAGCTTAAAGTATTCAATCAAAACAGGTATTGTGATGGCACCCTGTATGTCCTGCACCCATCTCATCTCAGTAAGGGCTTCATATATTGTCCTCTTCCTTGCTTTGTTGTTGACTGAACCGAACAAATTAGGCACAAGTTGAGCTAAACTCTGGCCATATAACCACCTATCGGTCCAAAAAAATTGTGTTTCTACCATTGCCGACCTCAGATACAATAACCACTACAAAGAAAGCTTTTGCCGAGGATGTACTTGAATCTGAAAAGCTGCCCCTCCTAAAATTAATGCAGCCACTATCCTTTACTTTTCTTTTATTTCCATGAGGGGCAGCATGGTCCATTATGTTCAATTAGCTAGAGAATCCAAACAGTCTAAGGTAAAGTTTAGATAGCTCATCCTTAGCTAGCTAAAGTTAGGATGGATCTAAACAAACCCATAATCTTAATACTTTAATTTTAAAATTAAGGAGCCATCATGTTCAGCAAAGGTCTAAAATTCATCATGTTAATTGGGAATAATAATATTAGCAAATAGAAAATAGAAGATGCACCTTTAATTAGTGGGCCCATGCGCTAAGAGCGTCTAGATTAATTATCTATAATGTTTAATAAGTTGCAAAAGTTATATGTTGTTAGCACCTATATTTTCGTCCCTCTTGATTTTTTTTTAATTTTCTATATCCTCTCGGACCTCTTAGTTTTGATTCATTGCCCTAGTTTGCACAATAAAGTCTTGCGTATGTCTATATCAAGTTTAAATTGCTCAAATAAACTCTGAAAGCATGTATATATGCATGTCTAGTTCACAACACTCACTTGTACCAACATGAGAAGACCTAGAGTATAGGATTCTTAGCTCATGTGTCATCACCGCCACCGCTCACTTGAATCTTTCTAATCTATTCTTGTGATAAGTTGTAGAGATGTCACGTAACCAAAAGTAATTAACCATACCAATGAAAGCACTCCTGACTCTTCAGTTGCAATTCCCAGGAGGTTTGAAGGAGTTGCGGTAGGGTCTCTATTGGCCACACCGCCGTACCATTTCGATGGTGTATATAAGGAAAATGGACCTAGTGCTAGACCATTTGTGATTTTGGTGATTGTATGACAACATAACCATTGGGACTAATAAAGTTCGTCAAATATATATTTGAAGGTATTTTAGGTCCCAAGGATGGAATTCAAACCATGGTATTCAAATCATGGCATCCAAGACATGGCATTGACAAGACACGAGAAGAACCCGCGAAGAAATGAAGCGAAACACGAAGAAAGAGGAGCACCGCAACAGTCAGTGACCAAAAGATCTCAGCAGGAAATTCAAATACGAAGCATAGCAAGTTGCGGTCCGAGAGGAGCAGTAGCACCGCAACAATCGGTGTTAAGGCAAAAGATGAAGAAGGCTACTGGTTTGACTGACTATTGCGGTCGTAGCCATGGATAAAGGACCGCAACAAGGGTTCCCGGCGAAGAAGGTTGAGATTCAGCGATTTGGAGCCTTGGGTAAGAGAGTGATCCGAGCAAAATCTAACACAGTTGATTCGCAGTCTTTTGCAGAAATCGCAAGGATGGACAGACCAAGAAACAACACCCAGAGGGAGTATGGTGGCATGGCATCACGCTTGGGTGATAGAGATGGCCCGGGGCGATTCAACAACAATGCCTACTGGGATAGAGAGAGGGACAGATCTTTCCAAGAGTATGAGAGGGAGGATTACAGAGGCGGTTTTGGAGGTCAAGGTAATGGTGGAGGCTTTCGGGGTGAGGAAGACAGAAGCAGAGGAGATCAGATGCGTATCAATGTTAACAACAAGAGGAACTCTAATGATAGAGAGAGGTATGAGAGAGAGGAGGAGGATCTCATGTACAAGCTCAGGAGGGAACAAGAAGAAAGGTATGCTATGGACAGATTTCAGAAGGAAAATAAATAGGAGAAAAATTGGGATAACAAAGGTAAAGGCAAGAACACTACTTCTGTAGAGACTCATTGCTATAACTGCAATCAATCTGGCCACTTTAGGAAGGATTGTACTAATCCCCCATTCTGTTACTGCTGCAAGAAACTTGGTCATAGGGCCCCTGTCTGCCCTGAAAAGAAAGGTCTAAGAATATGTGGGTTTGGCTTACCTGGGCAGGGTTTCTGGAGTATTCACATTCCAACTGATCCAAATGATAAGAAGAAGGAGGTGCTGGGTGTTATGATTATAGAGTATGGATTTGTAACTGTGGAAATCATTGAGAAAGAACTCACTCATCTGTTCAAGAAAGTTAAAAAAATGGTCCATTAAGAAAATGCATGCTGATAATGAGTATATGATTGTGTTCCCAAATGAAGAAATTAGAGAGCAGTTGACAAGATTCAAAGGTTTTGATTTTGTTACTGATATTATCAAGGCTAGAGTGATCCCAACTGAAATGTCGGCTGAGGCAGATGGTAATCTAGAAGTTGTGTGGGTTAAAGCGTATAATTTTCCTCCAAGAGCAAAGAGTGTTGAAATAGTTATGAAAATCGCTTATCTAGTAGGTGATCCTGGGGAAGTTGACTTGAACACATTAAAAGCTCCTGGGCCTGTTAGAATCAAGATTGCTTGCAGAAGTGCTAAAGAGGTAAAAGGAGAAACTCAAGTGTTCTTTAATGGAGAGAGTCACAAGATCAAGTGGGTAGTTGAACCTAGAGTGCAGGAACCTTCCAAAAAACTCCAAACTTCTAAGTTTGACTGGAAGAAAGAGGATGATGAGAAAGAGGAGGAAGATTTTGAAGAAGACGACCTTTTCCCTGAACAAGGAAAGCAGCCGGAGTCAAGTAAGAGTGGTCAACATCAGTTTCAGAAAGCTGGTTCTGGAAATTATAGTAATAGGAGCTCCAGCAAAAGGCAAAAAATGGAAGACCAGAGTCCAATAGAAGGAACTGGTGATATGCAAGTAGAGAGGGTTACTACAGATGATGGAAAACCCAACTTTATTGTGAACTCTACTGCTGAGCAGGATAAGGAAAAGATTCCTTCCCTGGAGGAGATACCAATTTCTCAAACTAGTATGAACACTGAAGAGTTAGAGGGCATGGAAGAGGAGCTGGTGGATTATGGAGATGAGGAGATGCTGTCACAAGAAAAACTAGAGATGGCTAAAATAGATGTAATTTTTGAAGAAAAGGCATCCAAACTAATAGAAACTAATAGTATCAATATTCAAACAGTGGATGTAGAGATGGGGGCAGAAGACAATTGTGACAGCAAGACAGGTGAACCTGGGGCTGATCTGGGACAAGTAGAGGAGGAAATTATCAACATGTATGGCAGTAATGAGAACAATGAATTTTCTAAAGTCAAATCTAAGAATGGCAAGTCTCCTGTCATTGCACAAAGGAAGAGTGTGAGAAGCAGTGTGTCCACAAAGGGTACTGTTCAGAGCAAAGCTGAAGCAATAAAACAGAAGCACAATAAAATCTCAGGTAATAATTCAAGCTTTTCTGTTTTCAGTACCATAGATAATTCTCATTTTGTGAAGATTGCATCCTGTAGTAATATAGAGTTAGGTGACTCAGTGGAAGCTATTGAAAATACGATCGCGACTTTGCAAGCCCATGAATTATCTAAGGCTGCCTTGATCCAAGCTAGAAGGAAAATAGAGGAGGTAAAAGCTTGTGGTGAAGACGCCAATTCTAATACTTATCAAGAGAAAAGTGGCTCTGAAATAGAGGGAGATCAATCCAAGGTGGAGGATATTATAGAGGGGAAAATTACTATGATTCAGACACAGTGTACAGAAGAGGATAAAACACAGGACAAGACTAGGAAGAAAGCGGCTGCTAGCCGCAAATCAAAAAAGAAATCATGAAGATTCTTTTTTGGAATATCAGGGGTTTAGGTGGAGCTGCCAGGAGGAAGCAACTTAAAGAGTTGATGTATGAACATAGAGTGGATATTGTTTGTTTACAGGAAACCATCAAAGCGGACTTCAACAAGGGTGAGGTGAAAGCTCTAGAGGTTGGGAGGAATTTTTCTTGGAATTGGACGGCGGCAAGAGGCCACTCTGGTGGGACTTTAATAGGAGTGAAACAAGGAGACCTGGACGCGATTGACATGGACGAGGGTGAATTTTTTTCCAGCATCAAAATTTACAATAGAGAGGATAAGAAGATCTGGGAAGTGACTAATGTTTATGGACCAGTCCAAGTCGAGCGGAAAAATGACTTTCTGCAAGAGCTACACAACAAAATTCAGAGGATGGGCTGGCCCTATATTCTTGGAGGTGATTTTAACATGATTAGATACTCTTGGGAAAAATCGACTGACAACCTGGACCAAACATGGATGGATGCTTTTAATACCTTCATTTCAGACTGTGGTGTGAAGGAAATGGAGAGGAAGGGAAGCAGATTCACGTGGACTAATAAACAAGAAATTCCTATTATGTGTGTGTTAGATAGAGTGCTCATCTGCCCTGAATGGGATATGCTCTACCAGTTTGCCATGTGTGAATCTCTAATTAGAGTGGACTCAGACCATACTCCGATTCTGGTCAATACTGCTGATTCAAGAGTGAGACATAAGTATATTTTCAGATTTGAGGCGGCTTGGTTTACTCAGCAGGGTTTCAGAGAGAACATTATAGGAAAATTGCCTCATAGAAATAATATGCACATACAAGAATATTGGAAGCAACTCAAATATGTCATTAGAAGGTTCTGTAAAGGCTGGAGTGCAAACATCAATAGTCAAATGAAGAGAGAAAAGAAAGAGCTTATTAAGGAACTGGAAACATGGGATAGGGAAGCTGAAACCAATGGTTTATCAGTATCCCAGTGGAGAGTTAGATATGGTATAGAGGAGAAATTAGAAAGGATATATTCTTATGAAGAAATTCAGTGGCAAAAGAGAGGGGGTGTCAAATGGATTCTAGAAGGAGATTCTAATAGTAAGTTCTTTCAAGGTATTGCCAATGGAAGGAAAAAAAGTGTACTATCTTTTCTCTGGAGGATGGGGATATAGAGATTAGGAATCAGGAGGAACTTAGATTACATACAGAGGGTTTCTACAAAACCCTGTTTGGCAAAGGAGAAGCAAGTAGTTTAAGACTGGGTCAGAATATGTGGCAATATAGTGGTTCGCTATCTGAGGAAGAAGCGTTGGAACTTATAAAACCTTTCTCAATGGAAGAGATAGAAGCAGCCTTAAAGGAAATGGATGCTAGCTCAGCACCGGGACCAGACGGTTTTACAGTGGGTTTTTACAGAGCTTTTTGGGAGGATTTGAAAGAACCAGTTTGTGAGATGTTCCAAACTTTCCATAGAGGGGATTTGAACCTATCCAGAATTAATTATGGCCTGATCTCCTTAATTCCTAAGCTAAAAGAGGCAAATAATATCAGACAATATAGACCGATTTGTGTGCTAAATGTGGATTATAAATGGTTTACCAAGGTCTTGACAACACGACTTACAGCAGTGGCAGAGAAACTGATCAGTGCATCACAAATTGCTTTCATCCCCGAGAGATATATACTTGAGGGGGTGGTCATCCTCCACGAGGTGCTACATGAGATTAGAGTTAAGAAATCTACTGGTATCATTTTAAAATTGGATTTTGAGAAGGCTTACGACAAGGTTAGCTGGGCTTTCATGGTTGAAGTCTTAGAGAGAAAGCTGTTCCCACAGATTTGGATTGAATGGATAAAACAGATCTTAGAAGGTGGAAGAGTGGGAATTAACATTAATGGTGCTCCTGGCAACTTTTTCAAAACTTTCAGAGGATTGAGACAAGGAGACCCGTTATCTCCCTTGTTATTTAATCTGGCCAGTGATGCTTTGGCTTCTATGCTGGAAAATGCCAAACACAATGGAGAAATTAAAGGCTTGGTTCAACACTTGGTAGAGGGAGGCATTACCCACCTACAGTACGCGGATGATACAATCATTTTTATAGAATTAGAGGAGCAATCAATTTTAAACACAAAGTTAATCCTATAGTACTTCGAGAATATGTCTAGCCTCAGCATCAACTATCAAAAGAGTGAGGTGTATGTGCTTGGAGCCAGTATAGAGGAGCAAAAAAGAGTGGCTGACATTTTTAACTGTAATATAGGAAAATTCCCCATGAAGTACCTTGGTGTTATGGTCAGTGATCAGCACATGAATACAGCGGACCTAGCTTACGTCCATCAGAAAGTAGAGAGGAGAATTCCAACCTGGCAGGGAATGAACCTATCCTCGGGTGGGAAAATGATCTTAGTAGAATCTTGCCTCAGCTCTATTCCGATGTATACGATGGGTGTATACCTTCTCCAAGATGAAATTCATAAGAAGATGGACTCCGCTAGAGCTAACTTCTTCTGGCAAGGAGGCAGCTCGAAAAAGAAATATCATATGGCAAAATGGGATATGCTTGATGTTCCCAAAGAGGCAGGGGGTCTGGGCTTCACAAACACGAGAGTTATGAACAGGTGTCTGTTGGCTAAATGGATATACAAATTGGAAAGAGGGGATGATAATATATGCTGTAACCTTCTTAGAAAGAAATATCTAGGAGATGCTGGGATTTACTCTACCAAGAATAGAGGGGGCTCCCAATTTTGGAGAGGGTTACAAGATGTGAAGCACTGCTGTGCAAGGGGCTTAAAATATGTGGTTGGAGATGGGAGAAAAGTTCGTTTTTGGTGGGAGGTGTGGCTTGGGGAATGTCCACTACGCATCAGGTTCCCAGCGATCTTTGAAATATGTTTGCAACAAAATTGGACTATTGCTAGAGTGCTACAAAATGATGGCCTGCACCTATCTTTTAGGAGAACTTTTGGACCAGTGGATTTAGAGGAATGGGAAGAGCTTAATGAGTTATTATCATCCTTTTCCCTGAGTAACGAAAGAGATATGGTTAAATGGTGTCTGGAGAAATCAGGAACTTTCTCTACAAAATCTTTATACAAGGAGTTAACCTTCCCTGGAATAGAGAATAAATGGTTAATCAAAATCTGGGAGGCAAAGCTCCCTTTGAAGATCAGAATCTTTTTGTGGCAAATGTGTAATGACAGGATTCAATCGGCTGAACAGTTAGTTAGAAGGAACTGGCCTGGTAGTGAAAATTGTAAACTTTGTGGTAGAGTGGAGTCGACCAGTCACATTATGTTCACCTGCCATATTTCGATTTATGCTTGGTGCATCTGTAGAGATGTTTTCAACTGGCCGTTTATCCCTACAAATGTGGATTCCTTCCATGACATAGTAACCATGAATCATTCTATTAAAGAGCTTGCTTCCTTTATTTTTCTGTTGGGTTGTTTCACTTGGAGTCTGTGGCTTACCAGAAATGATCTGGTTTTCAATAACATTGTTCTCACTAATCCCAATATTGTTCTATATCGAATTTTGTCTTATATGCAGCGGTGGAAAATCCTGAGCAAGGGGGAGGAACGACAGGACCTGGAGATGATGGCACAGAAGCTTCAGCTGCGGACTACCGTGTTGAATGCTACTGAGAGGGAGACTATAGAGGGAGTGTCACAGAACCCGGACGGCGATCCAGATGAATTAGTCCTTCCTTTACCTGTTGGTTTAGACCTGTCCTTTCTAGAGGATGTTTAGAGTTTTGTTGGTCTGTTAGTCCCCATCTTTTTTGGTTAAGAGGGTGATTTTGTGAGTGTCTGTCTGCTTTGATCCATTTCGGATTCATGGTAGTCTTGGAACTTTCCATTGTAATAGCTGGTAATCCCAGCCTGTCACTACTTGCTTTATATAAAGCTGGGCCTCCAGGTCTGATGTCTAAAAAAATAAAAATAAAGGACCGCAACAGTTGGTCGTGGCAAAGAAGAAGCAGTTCGGCTCTGGTTTGACAAGACTATTCCGGTGGTCCAACAATGAACCGCACCGCAACAATCGGCAGTCGTCGTGGGTCCCAGTGTCAGTCGCCCAACGGCTATGTGTACGGTGGAGAAAAGGAAGTTGCGGTGGTGCACCAAGAGGGCACTGCAATAGTCGGTCATTTGCAGAAAAGCACCAACGGCTACGTAACGGCTAGTTTTTCATGTTGGGGCTATAAATACCCCTCCACCCGGCCATTTGAGAAATGTTAGAGCTTAGGGAAGCTATTGGGTGTTGAAGTTCACCAATTCATGTGCTCTATCCACCAAAGTTCTTAAGAGAAGATTAGACAATTAGCAACAAGACTTAGATTTTGATTAGTGCTAGTTTAGGCCACTTAGCGCTTCGGTTTAGGCTTTAGTCTAGATTTTAGTGAGGTTTGCATACCTCCTTGCTATCGATGCTTGCACGCACCAAGTGTTGTAAATCCGGGGCGTTGTAGTTTAGCGAGACCCTCCAACAAACCTTTGTGGAGAGACCGCCGGTGATTGTGCAAGGGAGGAAAGGCCCTTGGCGGTTTGCCGAAGCTCTGCCATAGTAAAGACAGCGGAGGTCACCGGCGAGAGGCCAAGCGGAGACCCACTCGTGTTGTGGGTATTCCCGTTGGCTATCGCGAAGTTTCTCGCCACCGGAGCATTGCCCTAAGAAAGGGGCATTTCCCAAGAAGGGGCTCCAACAAGGACTAGGGGGAGTTAGCTAACTCCTCGATACCTCGGAAAAAATCGCCATGCCAAAAGTTTGTTTTCTCTACCATTTACACTTCCGTATTTACATCGTGCCATTTACATTTCGCATTTACCTTTTGTAGAATTGTCTTGTGTAGTTGATAGGTTTGGAACCTATGGTGCAAAACTCTTTTACAGTAGAGATAGCAACACATAGAAAAGCCTAGTGCACATCTAGATAGAAATTGGAATAGATTTTTATATGCGCTTGGAGCCTTAGTTTTTAGGACGCCTAATTCACCCCCTCTTGGGGTGTCACGGTCCCTTCAGTATCTACGATCTAGATGCCGAAATGAGCAACATTCACAAACATACGAAAAGGGTCGTAGTGGAATATCTTCGCGCAAAATCCTAATGTGAGGTTTAAAATGAAAGCGCATCGGTATACATCTCGAAAGAGAGGGAGCGAATAGCCAAGAGCACCCAAAGATAGAGAGAAGCCTTATATTAGGTCCACACCACCCCGGCTAGGGGTTCATGCATGTGCGCTACTGTCACTCCATTCCAGTATCACCATTGTTACCCTTGTACTAGCCCATAAACAAAACCGAGGTTTGCATCATTGTTATTGGGTGTGAGTAGTTCGCGATCGGGAACAACGGTTGCCTAGACAGTAGGCGCCATCTGAATATAGCGTAACATGGTATAGATCAGGAAGTGTAGTTTTAATCTAGTGACACGGTCAGGGTGGCATCCCTAAAAAATGAGCAAGACGTCAAATTAGCATTTGCCTTTTGGCATAACCCAAGACTAAATTAATAAAGCTGAAACAGACTCGTGCTTCTCGTGATACTGCACATATATGCTGCCGGTACGAGCCGTGTGGTGTGGCATCCTACCTCAAATGCAAATGCTAGAGCGAGAGCGATGCTCTGTGGGGCCACTTGTCATCAGGACCGAGTACTTTGTTGTCAGTGCTTTAGGTGGCAGTGTGATCATCTATCTCTTCACGCACGCTCCTAACAGCCTGAGCCCGACAGAGGAGAAATCCAAGAAGCAATACGACGGCTCCGTCCTATTGGTTGGGCCTGCAAGGTAACCAACCCCTTCCTTTGCGGTCCTGCCACCTCCAGTTGTCCAGTTCTCCGCGGAATCGTCCTCTCCTGCCGAGATGCAAATGGGCAATCAAGTTATCATCTCTCTCCAGGTAATTGGAGCTCCATAACAGACCGCAGATCAGAAACATGGCGTTAAACATAGTGCAATAATCGTAGAGGAAACATCCTCATTTGCAAATGTCCAGCTATTCTTAGTGGCCGATTCTGACTTTGCACAAGCTTTTCTCCAAAAGTTGTTTTTTCTTCTAATAAGCTCTGCATACTGGGCCAGTCCCAGCGGTGGTTTCATGAGAGTTTCATCTACATTTAATAGTGTGACACATCAGCAAACTAGATGACATGGCACAATATTTATGAAGAGAGAGGTGGGAGGAGTTTCATCAGTATACACTGTTACCAAGGCTATGAAACTTGATGAAACTATCATTGGGAGCTAAAGAGTTTCATTTTATCCAAATGCGTCCAATCCTATGTCTCGCAATTAATTGTTGTGACTAACCTATGAAACTGTGAGATGAAACTAGACACTGGGAGACCTTGTTTCATTCATCGATTCATATCTTTTCTAGTGATGTGGCGCTTTTGGAAAGCGTGCATGAAACTCCCACTGCGAATGGCCTTATTAACGCTTCGGATGAAATGCGCCATGGACATATGGATAATGTTACCTCTAGTATCATGGTCATAATGTCATCCCTCAACAAGATGGCAAATTATAGATTGTAATGGTAGAGCACACTAGAGCTAGGTTATCGAATCTTTCTTTAGCAATGGCCCTTTGAGCATAATCCAAGACCAAATGCTGAAACAGGCTTGTGGCGTCTTACGTGCTAAGAGTGATTGCCGTGGGTCCTGAAGTGGGCCCACTTGTCAGCGGGGCCATGTGTAAATCATGCCCAGGGCTTAAGCTGGCTGTGCAATGGTCCGTGTACAGATCGATCATCTCCTGTTCCCTGTCCTAAGCTCCTAGCAGCTACCTACACAGAGGAGAAATCCAAGACGGAATTCAATGGCTCCTCATTCGTTGAGCCTGCAAGGTAAGCCACCCTTTCCTTCCACCTCCATTAGTCCAATTCTCCGCGGAATCTTGTTGAACTTGCAGCAATCTCAGCAACGAGCAATCAAGTTGTTGAACTTGCGGCCGTCTCTGTTCTGAATTCTCCCTCAGTTTGCCAATTCCATGGTGTCCAGCCTTCTCCTATGTGATTGTCCGATTCCTTGTGGTCGCAGGTCGGGCGTTTGCGCCAACCTGCGAACGGGATCCTCTCGGATTCGACATGGAATCTCTCTGCTTCCAGAGGAGCGTCATCGATCTCATCAACCTCCTCCTCCTCGCCATCTACATCCTGAGCTTGGTGCTCGCTGCTTGCGCGAGGAGGTTCAGGGTTCGCAAAAGGGACCTGCCATTGCTGTGCTCTGTCGCGTCTCCCTGCTGCGCCGTTCTTGGCGTTGCCTGCATCAGCTCCGGCGCATGGGGCTCCTCCTCGTCGTCGTCCTCTCCTGGGGCATGGCTATTTGTCAGAGGGGTGGTCTGGATTGTCGTCTCGGTTTCTTTGTTCGCCCGACCGACCAGGTTCTCCCGAGCTGTGGCCATGGCGTGGTGGGCGGCGCTCGCAGCTATGGTCACCACGTACAGCGTGGAGAAAATCGTGACGGGGAGCCCGATGGAGGTGCTTGACATCGCGTCGTGGCTTGCCGGCTTCATGCTTTTCCTGTGCGCGATCAGAGTTTGCAGAGGTGGCGCTGCAACCGGCGGCGATGGCGGCGACGAGACCCAGCCATTGCTGGCGGCGGGAGGCGTGGGACAGAGGAAGCCGGCGTTTGGGGAGGCCGGGTTCCTGAGCCGCCTCACGTTCACGTGGATAGACTCGTTGCTGCGGCTCGGGTACTCGAAGCCACTCGACCTCAGCGACATCCCGCCGCTGGACGCCGACGACGCCGCGGAGGCGGCGCGACGGACGTTCCTGCAGGAATGGCATCGGCGGAGGCAGACGGACGCCGGGACGACGAGCAACCTGGTGTTCTGGGTGCTCGCCGAGTGCTACAAGAAGGAGCTCCTTCTGACGGCGCTGTACACGCTGCTCCGGACGCTGTCCTTCTCCGCGTCTCCGGTGATCCTGTACTGCTTCGTCTCCTACTCTTACCAGCGGGGCCGGGGGATCGCCGCCGGGACCGCGCTGATTCTCGGCCTGGTCGTGATGAAGGTCGTGGAGTCGCTGTCGCAGAGGCACTGGTTCTTCGGATCCAGGCGGCTCGGCATGCGCATGCGCTCGGCGCTCATGGCGGCCGTCTTCGACAAGCAGCTGAGGCTGTCCAGCGAAGGCAGGAAGCGGCACGGTGCCGGCGAGGTCGCGAACTACATCGCCGTCGACGCGTACCGGCTCGGCGAGTTCCCGTTCTGGCTGCACTGCGCGTGGTGCATGCCGGTGCAGCTCGCCCTCGCCATCGCGATGCTCTTCTGGACCGTGGGCGCCGGCGAGCTCCCGGGCCTGGTCCCCGTCGCCGTCTGCGCCGTGCTCAACGTCCCTGTTGCCAGGATGCTGCAGCGCTACCAGTCGAGATTCATGCGGGCGCAGGACGAGCGGCAGCGCGCCACGGCGGAGGTGCTCAACGCCATGAAGATCGTCAAGCTGCAGTCGTGGGAGGACAGGTTCAGGGAGACGGTGCAGCGGCTGCGGGACGTCGAGGTGCGGTGGCTCGCCGAGACGCAGATCAAGAAGGCCTATGGCAGCGCTCTGTACTGGATGTCGCCGACGATCATCTCCGCGGTGATCTTTGCCGGGACGGCCGCGCTCCGGAGCGCGCCCCTGGATGCCAGCGTTGTGTTCACCATCCTCGCCACACTGCGCGTCATCTCAGAGCCCATGAGGATGCTGCCGGAGGTGATGTCCATCATGATCCAAGTAAAGGTCTCGTTGGATCGCATCGGCAAGTTCCTAGCCGAGGACGAGTTCCAAGAGGACGCAGTGGACAGGACTTGCATGCCTGCCTCCAGCATGGGCATGACCGTGCAAAATGGTGTCTTCAGCTGGGAGCCTAGCAAGGCCATTACAACTCTGAAAGACATCAATGTCACTGCAATGCGGGGTGAGAAGATCGCGGTCTGTGGGCCTGTGGGTGCAGGGAAAACATCCTTGCTGTGCACGATGCTTGGGGAGATACCAAGAATGTCCGGATCAGTATGTAGCACCAGTTGCACATTTGTTCAAAATGCTATCAAGCAAGTATCGAACATAAGACACGATGAACTGATTTCCTTCCCATTTCTGTTGTTCAGGTATCAGTTTCTGGCTCAGTCGCCTATGTGTCACAGACGTCCTGGATCCAGAGCGGCACGGTACGCGACAATGTTCTTTTTGGGAAGCCAATGAACAATGAGGAGTATGAGAAGGCCATCAGGTGTTGTGCGTTGGACAAGGACATTGAGAATTTTCCGCATGGGGACCTGACTGAGATTGGGCAGAGAGGCCTGAACATGAGTGGAGGACAGAAGCAAAGGATTCAGCTTGCCAGAGCAGTCTATAACGACGCAGACATCTATCTCCTTGATGATCCTTTCAGCGCCGTCGATGCTCATACAGCTGCTACACTTTTTAATGTAAGACTGACTATGAAATGGCTACTGTCACAGCTTATGATTATTTCATGATGTCTGAAGCTCCTGTATGTAGGATTGTGTGATGGCAGCGCTTGAGAACAAGACAGTCATTCTTGTGACACATCAAGTAGAGTTCCTTTCCAAGGTTGACAAGATTCTGGTAAGTGAATTTGGCACCTGTATATCACTTTGACAGCAGTTAATATCAGAGATAAGAATTTTTTTTGCCCCCAGGTCATGGAAAATGGGGAAATAACTCAGGAAGGCACCTATCAGGAGCTTCTGCAGTCTGGCACAGCATTTGAACAGCTTGTCAATGCTCACAGGGAATCGAAAGCACCATTAGACTCTCAGGATCATGGCAAAGGTGCAAAAGGACCAGGCACCTTTCAGTACCAAATACCAATGATACCACAGAACAGTGAGGCGGAGATCTCCAATGGCAACCTACTGTCAGTCCAACTGACAGAAGAGGAAAAGAGGGAACTAGGAGAAGCTGGACTGAAACCATACAAGGACTATGTTTCAGTATCCAAGGGCTGGTTTCTCCTTGTCCTGATAATACTTGCACAGTGTGCTTTCGTCATCCTGCAATGCTTGGCAACTTATTGGCTTGCAATTGCAGTTCAAAACCACCAGTTTAGTGCAGCAGTTGTTGTAGGAGTCTATGCAGTGATGGCAACTGCAAGCTGCCTCTTTGCCTATATTAGGAGTCTTCTTGCTGCTCACTTTGGGTTGAAAGCTTCAAGGAAGTTCTTTTCAGGGCTCATGGATTCCGTGTTCAAGGCCCCAATGCTGTTCTTTGATTCCACTCCAATTGGACGTATAATGACCCGGGTAAAATATTCCACATATATGTATGCTTCTTGGTAATATTAAGGCAGATGTAAATGCCATATCTGAATTTTTCATTCTCTGAATAATGCAGGCTTCATCAGATTTGAGCATATTAGACTTTGATGTACCATATACTATGACCTTTGTGATATCAGGCACGATTGAAGTGGCAGCAACCATAGTTATCATGATCATGGTTACATGGCAAGTGGTACTGGTGGCTGTTCCTGTTGTGATTGTGCTGCTATACATTCAGGTGAATACCGTTTCTGAACTCTAGATTCCTGGCTTTGGCATTGTGAGGCAAATGAGAATAACGGTTTTGTTGCAGAGGTACTACATTGCATCCGCGAGGGAGCTAGTAAGGATCAATGGAACTACAAAGGCGCCTGTCATGAACTTCGCAGCAGAGTCGATGTTGGGGGTGATCACCATAAGGGCATTTGCAGCAACAAAGAGGTTTATTCAGACAAATCTTCGGCTCATTGACACAGATGCCACACTGTTCTTCTACACAAGTGCTGCACTGGAGTGGGTACTTCTGCGTGTCGAAGCGCTGCAAATCTTGGTGATCATCACATCATCCATCCTTCTTGTCTCGCTACCAGAGGGAACTGTAGCTCCAGGTACAGAATTTAAAGTTGAGCCACAAACCTGAGCACGATGTGATATTCTGACCAATAAATTTTGCTCTTCTTACCTTTTGTAGGATTCCTTGGACTATGTCTCTCATATGCATTGACTCTTTCTTCTGCCCAAGTGTTCTTAACAAGATTCTACTCATATCTGGAAAATTACATAATATCTGTGGAGAGAATCAAGCAGTTCATGCATCTCCCAGCAGAACCTCCGGCTGTCATCAGTGACAGTAGGCCTCCTACTTCATGGCCATCTACAGGAAGAATAGATTTAGAAAAATTAAGAGTAAGACTCAAAGCACCCTCAAAACAATCCAAAAAAATGGATTTACCCCCATGTTCATACTTTATCTGTTTGCAGGTCAAGTACAGGCCAAATGCGCCAACAGTCCTGCGAGGTATCACCTGCACATTTGCAGCAGGGAACAAGATAGGAGTTGTTGGCAGAACCGGGAGTGGGAAGACAACTCTTCTAAGTGCACTCTTCCGCCTTATCGACCCATCCAGTGGGCGAATACTCATTGATGATCTTGACATTTGCACCATTGGACTGAAGGACCTGAGGATGAAATTGAGCATTATTCCTCAGGAGCCAACCCTTTTCAGAGGCAGTGTAAGGAGCAACGTAGATCCTATAGATGTGCACACCGATGAGGATATCTGGGAGGTCAGCACAATTATAAATCTGAACTCAATACCAATGCATTCTGGAATGTTCATGAAATCTAATATATTTGGTTGATAGCCATGCCATAACATTGTATTTCCTGATCCTGGTCCTGATGCACTATTCTATTTCAGGCTTTAGACAAGTGCCAGTTAAAGAAAACAATCAGTGCACTTCCTGGACTACTGGAATCACCAGGTGAGTCATAACTCTAAAGTCTAAACTGTAAATATCATCAGAAACACTCAGATAAGTTTGTAACGAATGTATAGCACCAAAAATTTTCAGGTTGCTAATCATCCTAACATTTTCAGTGAGTGATGATGGGGAGAACTGGAGCGCTGGTCAACGCCAGCTCTTCTGCCTTGCTCGTGTTCTCCTCCGAAGGAACAAGATACTGGTCCTTGACGAGGCGACAGCGTCCATAGACTCAGCCACCGACGCCATTCTGCAGAGAGTCATCAAGCAGGAGTTTTCAGGGTGCACAGTGATCACCATAGCGCATAGGGTCCCTACTGTCACAGACAGTGATATGGTCATGGTTCTTTCCTACGGTAAGCAGCTGCTTCTGAGCACTTGCAACCATCCTGGTTGAGATACAGATCCACCGACAAATAAAGCTTTTCTGAAGTATTTCAAATTGATGTGAATAAATTTCTGCTGTAACTGCAGGCAAAATGATCGAGTATGACAGGCCATCAAGTCTGATGAAAAGCAAGGAATCTGCTTTTTGTAAGCTTGTCAATGAGTATTGGTCCAACTATAACTGAAGCTGCAAGTAAACCAGACAAAATGTTGGATAATAAATTGCCACTGTATGACATGAATGGAAGGTTATTCATGTCGGCTATAAGTTGTCCATCACTTCAAACAATAGTGGAAATTGGCAAAATTGTTCAGAGAGCCATCATCAGGATTAGAGATGAAATAATGATCTGTATTGTGTGTAGGCAGTCAATCAAAATAAGGGTGCATATGCAAGTCTTTCCCCACCAGAAACAGCAGGAGCAGTGGTCCCACACATGAAAAATCTGTCGGTATGAAGGCCGAATATCTGAAATCCTGGAGAGTGACTCTTATTGTTTCTGTCAAACTATTTTGAAATGTACATTTGTGCTGACAGCTGACTACAAAACAAATTGAACAAACAAAATCCAGGTTATCTCTACTACAAGGTTCCCCTCTGCTCTTTCCTTTTGATGTACATTATATATGTTATCTTCAACAAAAATGGCCATTTTCCACGGTATATAAGCAAGTTGCGACAACCACTCCTGTCCTAGAGTAACCAGGTTGTGGCTGTCTTCAGTTTTCTGAGATGTAAAACAGGTAGTCCATTTCGTTGACTCCTTAGACTTGTTTCCTAGTGTTAGAAGTCAATAGCTACACGAGTCTTTATTGGTTTCAGCTTCACACCCATACTCTCAGGAGATAGCAGCTCAGGCGATATACAACACGGGCTCAGTGGACTGCGAGGGCTGCTACTCAGCTGATATGGTCTGTAAAGTCCATATCCCATTAGAAAGTACTCCATTGGCATCAGCATGGCATGCGGCTGCTCTTCGGTTACGAGGGAGCCACAATCCTGCACCTGCGGTTAACTCACAAAGTAATCTGAGTAAAATGCTTCTGTTCCAGATGTGCTTCTGTTAGGAGATAGCAACACATGGATCCATATTACCTCAACTAGTGCGCAGTATCTCCTGTCCAGCTTTGTGGTCATATGGATGGCATCCTCATGGAATTCCGAGTTCTCTCCCACAAAAATTAGTGTGCGGCATTGCAACTTCTTCAATGAGTCTGTTAAGTCATGCCTCCTGTAGGAGGTGGAGTCCATATGAGCATACAGATTCCAGAGATTAAGAACTCTAGCTGGCTCAATACAAGAAAAAAATGGCACACTACATACTCATTTATCGACTGGAGAAACCGCCAAATATTTTCACCCTGCTTCTCATCGAGTAACTGCATATAAAATTAATAATAAACAACCACTAGTCCGTGATTTATTACTAAAGGAATGTGCAAGAACTACTGCTATTTCTGATGTAGTATACCACTAAGAAAAAAATCCAAAGTGAAAAATAAGAGACTAACACTTTTACAGGCTTGGACGATGTCCGATTCAGGATATTGTGCATCCCCACGCACTTTCTGTAGGGTGACATCAGTGAGAAAAAACTGGAGGGCAACTATAAATATGAGTCCCAAGAAGACAACACAAGAATAGTGTGATCTGAAGCGACCTTGCTAAAGTAGCGCTGAAGCAAGCACTCCTTGACCAGGCCTTGAGTTCCGTAGTAATAAAGAAAATTTAACAATATCTGTTGCATGAGTTGTCATAATTAATTGATTGGCATTACCTGGCCAGAGAGAAAACTGCCAATTGTTACTGAAAGATGAAGTTACCTTATTATACAACCATTCACTCCAGGACGGGGCTTTGCACAGAGGGGAAACAAGCATCAGTCCTATTACCCTCTCCCGATATTTCGTCTATGACACAGTATAAAATCAGCACAGCCTCTTGAGAAAGACATTTTATATTAACTAACAATTTTACACTCATAAAAACACATACCGCAAAGAGTGTGAGCACATAGGCACCAGCTGTGACACCAAGGCACATCACAGACCCTAAACTGAAAAATAAATTGAACAAAAATGTGCGACTAAAATGAGACACCTCTGATTATCATAATTTCTATAAACAAAATTTATACAGTGAAAGAATCCGTGCACTAGGACTAATGTCACAATACAATACCTGAAGAAATCAAGCACATCTGCAACCTGATCGGCAAGATCATCAACAGATGGCACCAGCACATCAGAAGGGATTGGAGCCGCTCCCAACTGTAGGACTCTTAACAAAGGCCATGACAAAGACCATATAAGCAACTGAATCAACACAGGGCCAACAATCACGCCTAACAAAGGTTGAACCGACATTACTGACCTCATGCCCCTGAGGATTGATGTGGTATATGCAGAAATTGTGGAGCAGCAAAGAGGCAGCTTCCGGGCAGAAGAACAATCCTTGGAAACAGGACATGTCTGGAAAAGCCAAACAGGAAACAGTGGCATATGAGCCATGTTTGGATGGTGATTTGCAGAATTCAGTCATAAGAGTTATCAGCAAATTAGAAAATCTGTGACAACACTTACAATTTAAACCTACATCTGGGTAGGTAATGAGCGCGGGCTTGTCCTCGTCTCCATACACCGCAACTGTCACAGAACCATGTTTCGTCCTCACAAGATGCTCCTGGTGAAGAATAGGCACATCCATTTTAGCTTCTAGCAGTAGTCCAGCCAACATTGACCACTCCAAAGTCAAAACAAAAGAAACTTGGAAGTGGAACAGGCTAAGTTTGGCAAATTTTGGGTGACTTCCATAACAGTACAAATGAGCGTATCGACCAAATATTGGCACCAATTGCAAGAAGATACGTTATAATTATAACATAAGTATTGTCGGCACAAGTACATATAGCTACGAAAAAGAAATTGACAGTGCAGAATCTTGTCCAGCCGCGGTTGGATAAACAAAGATGGTAAAACAGTACAACCTTAGAAAGAAGCAACAAAAAAGGATTTGAAGACGTAGACTGAAGAAAACCCATTAGTACAGATGGCATTTCACGGAATCAAACATTGCTAAGAAGAAAAAAAAAAGACTCGACAATAGAGAAATAATAAAGCGGGCACAGTCCAATTACGCACTAAAAGAAATAAAATTTGAAGAAGGAAACACCCTGAAACAATTGAAAAAAGCAGAGGCGCCCCCAAAATCGAAAATCTGAAAAAGAAAAGGTATCCCATTTGGACTGGAAGCAAGAACGCTACTACTAGGTGGTTGGTTGCCGTCGAACTCGGACCTTGCCGCCGAAGGAGATGCGCTCGACATCCACCGACACGGAGGCCGACCCGCTGGAGTCCCCCATTGCTGCTTCGTTTCCAGGGCCGTCTCTCCCCTCTTCCCTCCTCGGCTCCTACCGACTCCGCCTCCGTGCGCGGGCGCGTATATATACGGCGCCGCAGGGCGAGGCCGCTCGGCTGGCTGCTCCTGCAGTCCTGCTGGGCTGGCCATCTCTTCACCGACGGACGGGGGCGAGGGGTCAAACTCACCGGGTGGGTCGTCGCACCCCTGCCGAACCGAACGCCGGCGGCCAGGCAGGCCCCCCGACTGTTTCGGATGGGATTAGTTGCGGACGCACCCGAGCTCGTCGCCTTCCGGTGACCCCACCTGTCATTGACCGCGCCTATTCAAACTGAATTAAATTATAAAAAATAAACAGAGTAAAATCTACCAAAAGTAAAAAAAACTGGAGTTTCATCAACTTCCGGATTTTTATATAATATTATTTATTTGTATTCTTTGTATGTGGTAAAATTGTAAGGTAAAATGACATAATAGACTCTGGATTTCCGATTTAATTCCAAGCAAGTGGCAGGGGGCTTCTCTATTGGTTGTAATGACTCCATGTTTAACCTTATAAAAAATTAATATTATAAAATAGAATAAATATTAACTAAATTAGGTGTGGACTAACTAATAAATTAGATAAGTTTCTATTTCGCTTGATTTTTTTGTGCTAGATGAAAAACAAATTGAAAGTGCATCTAGACCCCTTGGGTTTTGGAGAATCGATGATAAGCGATTAATGGAAGGACTAATGAGTTTAATTAAGGTGATGAAGAATAGATAACAAAATGATGCCATCATTAGAAACAAGAATAAGATCATTAGGATAACTCATGGTTTCCAAATTGATGCCTCCACCACTCTGCCATGCCCAAACACTGCTAATCTGATCTAGGGGCGGGCCAGCATAAATTGAGGCCCTGTGCGAAACTCTAAAGTGGGCTTATTATGCTAGTGAAATATAAAAATAAAATAATTGATATGATATAATGTGGTATGACTTCTCCGTCCTAAATTTTGAAAGCTAAATCAACAAAAATGGTAAATATATTACTTAGCACAGACATACTGGACCACTACTGGAATAGTGGAATCCAGACCTGGAAAAGTACATGAATGTCTTGGTCATTTCATTTTCTTGTGACAATACGGTGAATAAGAAATAAACCCATATGGCAGTTTGATATAGTTTTGGATATACTCCAAAGGGATAAAGAATGTGGAGTAGATGCAAAGTGAGGAACTGCTCTGTTGCTGTTTTGTGGTGTTCTGTTGGTCTTTGACCTAACATGGCATGGATGACAGAAATTAAACCAAACCTCTTACAGCACACATTTCCGAGTAGTAGTGGTGCTGGCAAAATTGCGACACTTTTGCACTATCTGGGAAAGGTCACTGTTACGGCATCTTTTTTCCCTCTTCATCTCGAGTGGTGCTATATCGACCGGATTGGGTTGGGTTGTATGGTTTCAGATATCAACACGGTCTTTGCCTAACCAAGGATTTTCTATTACTGACATGTGCTAAGCTAGATCATGTGGCCGTGTAAACGGAATGTACAAACCGCGTGCATGAGAAATGTGTGGAGTCTTGCAACCAATATTTTTCTTTCTGAACCAAATCAAAGTTGTAAAGAAAAGAACTCGTCGGCCACAGAATCTGAGGCCATCACCTTCAAAAAAAGGAATTTGAGGCCATTGCCAAAGAAGTATTGTATTGTACTCCTCCTTATAATTAGTTCAAAACTGAACTAATTAGCATGTCTAAAAGTCATATATTTATATTAAGAGCAGGAGTATAAAGTCAATAGTAAATTAGTAATGCCTAAAATTGTTTATTAAGTCTGAACTCAAACGGGGCTAGGGGAAAAAGAAAGAAAGAAGAGTATGGGAGGCCTTTAGACTTGTCAGTTGTCACCAAGTGTACACAATCTGAACTATGGTGGGCAGGAAGATGTGGGCACCAGAATAATTTGAGCTCCTCTCAGTCACCCTGGTACTCCACCGTGGAGTGAAGCCCCTTCCCTTCTCGTAAAGCAAATGAGAAACGCGCGTAGCTTTCTGAACTATGCAGCTTCAGATAAGCGAAGGAAAACGGGGGCATTAAAAACAGTGGGTGAGCATATTTAGAAGCTGTGTTTATGACACCAATCACTGCGTGTCCATGGAGAACGTAGCTAGGGTTCTTGTTGGGACGAGCACGCGCACCCCTTTAGGATGATGTGAATGCACTGGAGGTCAGAAATGGAAGCTCCAACTGCCGGGCAGTTACGGTACTATGAGCCTGTTCGGCTGGTAGAATAAATAGTGCTCGGCTGGTAGAATGAATAGTATTGTGTGAGAGAAAATAAACCGAAAGAAGCCAGTCGAGCACTGTTCATCGGACCAGCCGAACAGGCTCTATGTTTGTCCCAGGCTCCGGCAAAATACCTTTGTCCCAAATTATAAATCATTTCAATATTTCTGGAGAGTGAAACCATCTTAAGTTTGATCAAAACTATAGAGAGGAGTATAAAGATTTATGGCATCGATTAGATATACTATGAAAATCTCTACTCTTACTCTAAAAAGATACAAACATAGACCTTTTTTGAGTCACAATGGGCCGCCCCTGTCCCTACCCCCTCTCACCCCATCTCTCCTCTGTTCGAATCACACTGCCTTTAAATAAAGCAATCAAAATTAAAATAAAATACATAGAAAACTCTAAATTTTTTTTAAATTAGTTGATGCTATAAATCAATAATGACCCATTTTGTTTTAATCTAGTATAGTAGTAAATTTATATTTTTAATTAAAAGTTATTCTAAAACTATATTTATATTATCAAGCAAGTTGTTTACGCTCAATGTGGTTTTAAAAAAATCTTAAAGTTTGTAAGCAAATACTATAAATCAAAAGTGACCCACTTTTTTTATCTGGCATGATAGTAAATTTAGACTTTAAATTAAAAATTACTCCGTATTATGAAAAACTATATTTAAATTGTCATGTGAGGTGTTTACATTCAAAGTGTTTTTAAAAAATCTTAAAACTTTGTAAACAAATATTATAAATCAAAAGTTACCCGTTTTGCTTTGATCTAGTATGATAGTAAATTTAGCTTTTAAATTAAAAGTTATTCTAAAAAACTATATTTAAATTGTCAGGTGAGTTGTTTACACTAAGATGGTTTTTTAAAATCTTAAAAATTTATAAATTGATGCTATAAATCGATAGCGATCCATTTTATTTTGGTTTGGCATCATAACTACTGTAGATTTTAAATAAAAGTAGTTTTTGAAAAGCTATTTTAAATAAAATGTTGTCTATTGAACTAATTGATTGCCAGTAAGATCATGACGTGACTTATATATAATTTACATATAATTGTTTGCCAATAAGATTAGGATGTCATTTATATATGATTGGTATTGCCCGTGGCAACGCACAAGCACGAAGCTAGTATATTTAATGAGGAATCTGGTTGTACCTATTTGGTATCCTAAATGTTAGTACTTTATTATAAAACTTGGTTAAACTTGAGAGGGTTTGACTTTCTAAGAAAGTTTGAATGACTTATAATTTGGAATGAAGGGAGTATGAAATAGTTAACAAACTTTCAACCATCCTTTTTTTTAGGGTGTGGGTGGGGTGGGGGTGGGGGGGAGGGCATATGCCAACCCTAAATGAAGGATAAAACCAAACAAATATCAGGATGGAGTGATTTGAATATGCCCATCACAATATTTGGGCAACACCAAAATCCGCATGGAGTAACTTTGGCTCTGTGATGGTCTATAGCGGGACTAGCATTCAAAGATTGACACGTTCAGTTTCTTAACTGCATCGATGGCCCAAAGGTCGTCACGAGGGCGGTAAGGCAAGGCGGCAATGCCGCCAGCCAAGGTGATGGAGGTCAACTGAACGTGCAGTGGCAGGAAGTGGCAGTACGCAATAT
>CM014272.1:67704617-67720439 GCA_004135705.1 Alloteropsis semialata | reverse complement strand
CAGGTTTTGGTAGTGCCGGTGCCGAGAGTGTGACACCGGGTGTTCGCCAAGGTTAAGGCAAGTGCATGACGAACTTATACATATTGGCTTGGTTGCTTGCCATATGTTTATATTGATCTGTCGGATTGAGACAGTCTTGGAGTAGATGCAAACCTGATCCGCTGATGAGGATTTGTTGTTGTGTGAAGCTTTGGTAGCAACTCGAAATTAAAATTAAAAAGGATTTTGTTGGGAAATTATTGGATGTTTTCTTCAACTATCCTATATATTCCAAAGTATTCAAAACAAAGGAAAACCCATATACTGTTTGAAATGTGAAGTAAACATCCATTAATTTCACATGGGCTCCAAATCTGAAAATATATCACCAAATGGATACTGGGTTTATTTTTTACGAACGCGGACGCTCACACACAGGCACACTCACCCCTATGAATACACACACGCTAACCCTACGCTTATGAGCACCTTCGAAAAACTGGGCCAGCTCCAGCTAGGATATATTGATTTAAAGGATAATATAGCTGATATAAAACCAAGCCATTTACCACGTTTGCCTTCTAGCTAGGTTAGTGACATCTATACTTCGTCATCAAGACTCCACGCGAGAAGTCTTCTGTGTATATATTCATTCATGGATCACTTAATTTACAAGAAATACTAAACAAGAGACAATCATCAATCCCCAAGAAGACACAAAGGAACGAGGATTGGATTTATATATATACAATAGTGCAAATGACCCAACCCCAGCTAATTAACATACATATAACAAAATGCGTGCGTGACCTCCGCACACCATGAGCTGCTCGCCGGAAATAAGAATATAGGCGCATGCACATGCACAGCACCGGAATATATCTGGACGACTCTGACAATCGATCTATGTTCTGGCGGCTGACTTGACCGAAAACAAAACTCATTACCACTCGATGATTGACCAATTTTTATTCGTTGCCGCATCACATGAACCGGCTGTTGGGGATTTTGGATTCCCCAACAGGAGTAGGGAGAGAGAGAGGAGAGGAAAGGGAGAGAAGAAGGCAACTGGAGCAAGCAAAGCGATGAGAGGTCAAAAGATGCCCTCCTGGTGACCCCTTGGGTCTTATTTATAGAGGGGAGGGGAGGCTGTTTTCCTCCCAACCCTTGGTGGGACCAAAAATTACAAAGAGGCCCTTGGGCCACGTACATGGGCTGGGCCTTTTCCCCAACAGTAGCCCCTCAGGCGCTAGGTTTTGGCTGGCACAACAAAGCCTAGCGACTGAAAATTTAGGGAAAGCCCAGTACAACTTATGACTTTGGCCGTGAGGGGTGTCTCACAACCTTATCCGCATGTGCGCCTCGCTAAAAACTCCATCCCAAAAACCCAGTGGGAAAAAAGGGTATGGAGAAAAGAGCGCGCACAACTTGCAGAACCGGCTATACAATGAGACTAGCTAGAAATAAATCTAATCTATCTTGTAGTAGATCATGGGCTTGATTTATAGATGCTTCATCCTTCTGTTTCACCCTTGCCTCTCAAGTTCGGGCCTTGCTTTTTGCTTCATTCTTGAGGCTAGGCTTCATAGCCGAATGTTGTTCTTCATGGCCGATGTAGACGAAGTAATGGAAGTCGAGGCTTCGCTTTGAAGTCGAAAGTCTTCTTCACGGTTGGTGTAGTCGACGTAGTGGAAGTCGATTGCCGATGCGGCGCCTTCAAGTCTTCGCTTGCGAGTACTGGGCAAGACCTCTATGGGTGGAATGGTCCTCCATGACGCCCTCCGTAGCCTCTCTTGGCCGGTGTTCGCGAGCGAGTGGCAGAGACAAACTTTGTACGTAGTCGAAGTAGTCGAACATGTTGTAGGAGTCGCAGTTGATGATTAACTTCTTTTGCTGAACTTGGCGATCCTAGTGGTGCTCCTCAGGCCGAACTTGACGGCGAAAGTGCACATTGAGGTCGATGTTGGTTTTGTTGGCGAAGCCCCTAAGCTGGTGTAGACAGCGAAGGCACAGTCACGGTTGATGGCGAAGCCCCCGAGCCGATGTCGATGGCGAGGGCATTGTCGTGGTTGTCAACAATTTTTCGATATGATGGCGAAGCCCCTCGAGCCAGAGTAGATGGTAAATAATTTGTGCATTTGATTCGATTATTCCTGCAAAAGTTAGTCACTTGGGAACAAGTGTACTTATGTAAAGATGATGCTAACATACGAAGAGTTTTATTTTATTTCTTTCTGTATGTCAAAAGAGAGCAGTATAATCGATTTTAATCGATCCTAGCAGCTGCAACCACCATGTACAATGGATGTTAGTTTTTGGTAAAACCGTGGTTATAGATATTGCAGGGCGTTTTAGCTAACCCACAAACAGTTGAGTAATTAAAATAAAAAGTGCAGAGTTATGCATATTTTTGCTGTCATTTTCAGTGGGAGTTTAAGATAATTATTAGCTAGTAGCATAAAAATGAGCATCAATCTTGATGGCTAGCGCAGCCCCTTGCATGAGTCCTAAAGGTCTGGGTACAAATCCCGTCTGCAGCGTGTATTTTTTTCATATTTGGAGAAAAAGAAAAATAAATAAATAGATAGATAAATGACTTGCCAGAAAGGAACAGGGCACCTGGAAATTTGCGAAGAGGGCAGGCCTTTTTCTCTGGGTTCTCGCCTCCTTGCGAAGGGGGCAGGCCTTCTTCGCCTGAGTTCTTGCCTAGCTGCGAACCTAGCTGCGAAGGGGCACAGGCCTGGGCAGCCAAGGTGCGCACGCCTGCTTGGAAAGCCAAGGGAGCGAAGCGGTCCTCGACCTGGAAATCTGCGAAGGGGGCAGTCTTTGCGAAGGGAGCAGACTTGCCTCACTGCTTGTTGGCGATCGAGCCCTGTCTTTTTGTCGCGATGCCACGAAGGATATATAGCGAAGGGCGTTCGCGTCGGACGGCTTCCGTCACCAGCGAAAAGTGAGACGGCCGCCTGCAGTTGTGATTTTTTTTTCTTTCTTCTTTTTTTTTCTTTCTCTTTATTTTTTCTTCTCTCTCTTTTTTTTTACATGGATGGAATATAGGATTCAAATCAGTGATCCCTGGATGCAATCGTAAGTACACGGTTAGTGTATATTTTTCTTTGTATGATGTATAATATATGTCTGACACTATGATTTAGAATGTCGACATCTCAGCGTATCATGAAATGCGCTGCACAAAATGTTACTGAAAACACTTTGACGCAAAGGGAAAAACATGTTTGTGATTGAAATGCACGAGATAATTGTATATGGACAAAGTTACCTTGGGTGAAGTGTGAGAACCTGCAAAACATAGTTGTTATCCTTCGAATAGAAGGGTTAGTGGAAATATTAAAAATATTACTAAATCTTTAAGCTGATATAAATATTATCCAAAGGATACCAACCTGCATCCAAAGAGCAAGAATCATTTAGTGACAGAATTAGCTTTAATCTTAAATTTCAGTGAGATTTAGTGACTATTACCAAGTAAATATTTGCCGAATAAAAAAGTATACTAGTCGGAACCATTTATGTAATAGTAAAGGTCTTTGAGCCGAAGTTGGTGTCAAAGACAAACCAAATTAGATGGCGAAGCCCCATAGCGAGTCGATCTTGTCGAAAGCCTCTCGAGTCAGACTGGAAGCTAGGGGTGAAATGGGATGCCGATGTCTGCGGCGAAGCCGCTTGCAGAGCCCCTAGCGACTTTCAAGTCATCAAGCTT
Source organism: Alloteropsis semialata (assembly GCA_004135705.1). Lineage (NCBI taxonomy): Eukaryota > Viridiplantae > Streptophyta > Magnoliopsida > Poales > Poaceae > Alloteropsis > Alloteropsis semialata. The sequence continues at coordinate 67,716,742 of CM014272.1, read as the reverse complement.
TTCTTTGAGCCGAAGAGAACCTTAGCGTGTTTGTCCTTCAAAGGTCATTTTTCTTTCCTTGCATAGCTTTGTTTGCATAAGGATTATATTGTTTTGCATCAGTCTAATGTGAAGCACGATAGATACAAGCTTTCTTTTGCGGGTCGTCACCCGAGTTTTATTTAACGGAGGCCACACGAGCCTTTTTGACTTGGAATTCTTATATCCAAGTTTTTATTTTCAGCGAAGGCCACACGAGCCTTTTTGACTTGGAACTTTCTCATGTCCAAGTTTTTATTTTTCTTTGGTGACTGAGACTTTGCTCTGTGAGTCTCAGCTCATCTTTTTACATCTAAAGGCTTTTCCCCTTAGCCTTGGTGCGAGCCTTAGCTCGTCCAATGGTGCAATGAATGCAATATTTTTTATGCATGTATGATGGATGAATGCTCTCGATGCATGAATGATTTTTCGTGTGGAATGATGCGAAGGGTTACATCATAAGCGAATTGCATCATTTGTGAGAATCCCTTGGTCTATTTGAACCCCAAGAAGAGAACTCCAATGATCGTACTTGGATCAGTAGTGCCAATAACCAATAATTTGTCGAGAAGCCATACTTGGCGAAGATCAATAGCTTCAAGGATATAATAGTATGGATAAGCCATGTATTTTATTCCACATAAGCTATTGGTGAACGAGAATCCATATATTCACCAATAATTCCAATGATGATTGGATACGAAGGGTAAAAATCCATTGCCCATAGGCATTATCCTGAAAAAGGGCGAAGATTTATGACTTGACATATTCAGGCAATGTAGGCAAGCAAAGTATTGGCATGAATATGAATGGTAAGTCTTTAAAACAATCAAACATAAATAAACATGAGTAAATACAACTGATGAAATAAGCAGAGCAACTTTGGTTAACAAGAGAGCAACAAAGAGACCTTCGCTCTTGTTTTTATGCGAAGACTTAGTTTCATAGAGTCTTGGCCTTATTTTGGTGCGAAGACTGAGTTTATTTGTTTAGCCATGCTTAGGTCAATCAAGGTCACTTATAGCGAAGGCCTTGTTGACCTATGTTTCTTAATAAATGATTAATCAGTGTCGATAAATATATGTGCCTAGTTAAGGGACATGTCCGTTCGACACTGCCGTGAAACGACAATGTATCTCTTTTTCTTACAAATCTTGAAAGGTATAGCCAACACTACTGTAACATGAATATATGAGGAAGTGTGCAAACGTGGAAAAAATATGATTCATGGCAGTGACGTCTTTAGTTTATAAGCGAAGGGTAGATGCAAAGCACATTTGAAACAAGAATGCACTATGAATTTGAAAGCGAAGGGTAAACATGTTAGAATTTGTTACCTTTGCGGAGGAGAATTAGCCTGCAAGAGAAGAATTGATTTCCTTCATAATGAAGGGGTTAGATTGGACATAGATTGAGTAGGTGTTGCATGAAAGTAAAGTTCACAAAAAAGTACATAGCTAAGGCATGACGCGACTGATCCAAAAATGCACATAAGTATTTCTAGCAAAGGGTTGGTTTGTGGAACTGAAGAGATATTTATCGAGATTGAATGAACCTGCAAGTTAGCAAAAATATGCACAACAAGTATATAGAAAATGGGAAACATGCACATAGAAAATGCCTCCTCGGCGACCAATGAAAGAGTCAAAATTATAGTTCAAATGAAGCGCAACAAAGTTTAGCAGCAAGTGCCTTGGCACAAGTATTTGAGATACTGCACACTTAGTGCCTTTCTCTCTTTTCACTTCCTCTTTCTTTTTTGAGGTAGGAAACTCAGAATTAAAGGGTTGCATTCGACAAGTAGCAACTTTCAGCCGAAAAAGTTAGTTTAATAATATGATGCAGTGATGGTTCTTGAATCAAAGGGATATAACCCAACAATGGTGGAAGTCACTTGGAAAGAGTGGTATCATCTGCGAAGGTGTCCTTCAACTTTCAAGTGAAGGGTGATAGAATCTGGAAAGGAATCCTTCGACATTCATGCGAAGGGTTAGCAATTGTTATATGAGATAGCAATGTGCTATGAAAAATTTTGGTGCAAGAATGATGCAAACACACAAAGTAAATAAGTAACAAGAGTTGTCTTATCCCGAGGGTAAAGTCCTGTAAGGGAGGTGTTAGCAATTGCAACCTTTGGAAGGTTTGAAATTCCAAGTGTGAGAGATGGTTTCTCAAAGAGGTATGAAACTTGCAAAGAGGTATGCCACTTGCAAAAATCTATCCCAAAAAGGGTTGTGCATGCATAGATTACACATTAGCATGTATGAGTTGACATGTCTTTGCTATTATCAGTCACGAGTAGCTAGGATAGGAGGTACCTTGGTATGATGCATGAGTGATGGAGTCATATTCAATAGATGTGCGAAGAGCAATAAAGTCAAAGATTCATCTGAGATTGATGATAACCAATTATCTCCAAGAGACATGAATGCCAGAGAGAGAATAAGGGATCGCCATCCAAAATGCTAACAATTCTCATTCAATGACTAAAAATGAATTGCCCAGTTTGAATGCGAAGGCCATCCCTGAATTCTTGACTTAAGCATGATATCTGAATACCAGTGGTTGCTGTCATGTCATAAATTATCCGAGTGCCAATGATTATTTATTATCTTCTAATATTGGTACGAAGATGAATGGCTTATCTTCAATGAACGTAGAAAACCCAACCATGGTACTCCTGTGAACAAGTTAGTTGAGGACTCCTAACAGAAGCCATGTGCAAATATTAGAGCATGCTCTGAACTTTTCCTAGAAATTGTTGTTCCTCTGAATGCAATCATGCTGTTGTACTAATGCTGCTGCAGATTTTTTGAATAAATAATACTTTATAAGAGGTTAAAGTTCTCAATGAGGCCTGCAAAATTGTGAGCGTAAACACATTTGTTGATGGGCACAAGAACTAAACGCTCTGAAGAGCTCTGAGAGTTCCCCAACCAGCTGCTAACCAAGATGTCATGTCTTGTCTGATTATGTAAAGAATACTAAATCAGAAAATTCATGTGAACAGTCATCCCCTGCACTTGCTGCTTTGTTAGTCCAGAAGTATGTCGACCATGCTGGTGATCAATAAGATTAACAAAAATAAGCAAGTGTAACATGTTACAAAATAAATTATTATGGCAGCTTGTGCTCCGGCCACCCAGGTGCACTGTGAGAAGACATTAGGTATACCCATACTATCAACTTGTGATGCTCACTGTATGATTGTTTGAAAAAGAAATATCATCATTTCAATATCAATTTGGTTACCTGGACCATAGTTCAGTCACTTAGCAAATATTTGGAGGTAAAGTCATACCTTGATTCACTTGTTTTCAGAATCATTAACTCACGATAGTGAGGGGAGAGTTTTTATACTCTCGGGATCTTAAAAGAAGGCATGTTTGGTCTGGTGCGACGCTGAACCTCATGAGCAGGCACCTGCAAAAACAATTTGCCCCAGCATGCAGGAACATAGCTTGCCACGAAAATCATGTTGGAATATATATAGAAACTGTAAGTAGCAGGTTAGGGTGAGCAGATGTTGAACTGTCATCCTCAGTAAAGATGCATAGTCCCATTTCAGAGTTCAATGCTCAGTAATCTGCAAAAGCTTTGTGATGGATGGAAACTGATATATATATGCATATGGCATATGAGTGTATGGGGGATGAACACTCTAGCATGGTATTGAAAATGTGTGCTTCACTATTAACACTTAAGAAACATGATTACTCTTAGAAACACTACTATGATTGGTCCAGCTTTCTGAAGAATAAGCCAATCTTCTGTACATACTTGTGCAGAAGACAGTGAATTAGCAGAGTTAAGTAGTAAACTGAGGCAAAGTTGCTCTCTTTGTTGGTTTTAATCTGTGTCGATACCCATGGTAATAAGATAGGATAAGGAAGCAAAATAAGTTATTAAAGGATACACCCTGCAAAAGAGAGTAAAGTAATGTAGAATTGGAATTCCGTCACTCCTGGGTGTGCAGTATCAATAAAGCACTGGGAAATGCTTTACGAAGCCAATTGGCGTGCAAGGAGCAAAAGCATGTACAAGCTGAAAGGCAGCTAAATTGCACGTGTAAAAGCATGAGCTCATGCAACTAAGAAAGAACTGCACTGATCAAATATCCATTTCCTACTGACGGAAATTTTTATATACGAAAATATTAGCCCATATGATTCTGGAATGATCACAAATTGGTACCGATTGCAGTTTTGAGCAAACATATAACACTTGCTCCTTCTTCTCAGTCATAAAGCAATTTGATTAAGCAAATTCACAGATAACGCAATCATGAGATATACGACTGCATGCTGTTTAGCACAAGTAAGTATGATATAGTGCTAAAGAAGTCACGAAAGGGATGTCATCTTGGTTGGTCGTCAAACTGACGGTGGAAGATTTTAAGATAGGAATATATATGTGATTCATAACTCGCATGCAAATACTATTTTTTGCATATTTAGAAGAGGGGGGTTAAGAACTTGCCTGACGAGTGGCTCCCTGTACTTCCTCTTTGTGAAAGCTTTACCTTGCGAAGGAGCCTTCGCAGGTGTTGCACGAGGGTATCACGGTGTTCGCAGACGTTTCTCTTGGCGAAGAGGTCTTCGTGGCCTGCGTCGCTCCCGGCGAAGGGGTCGCTGGACGTTGCTCTTGGCGAAGGGGTCTTCGCGGCCGGCGTCGCTCCCGGGCTCCCGGCGAAGGGTGTCGCAGGCGTTGCTCTTGGCGAGGGCGAAGGGGTCTTTCGCTCGAGCGAAGGGGTGCCTCTGCTTCTGCGCTGTTTCTGGCCGCGAGGTAACCGCACGGTGGGCTGCTTGGCAGAAGAGTTGCTTGTCTTCCCTCTCAGTGAAGGCAGAACGGATATCACGTTGCGTGGTGTTTCTCTTTCTTCTCTCTCTTCTTTTTTAATCAGCTGGTGGAGCCCCAGCCCCCAGGCATGGATTACGAAGGAGGATCTCCAGCTCATGGATCTGACGGAGCGTATGCTTCTCCATTAGATCTGATCTGACAAGTTCCAGGCTGCAGCTTCCCTCTTCCGGATCTCTCTTATCCCTACGTATGAACACATAATTTCGATCCCCACGGACGGCGCGCTGTTGGGGATTTTGGATTCCCCAACAGGAGTAGGGAGAGAGAGGAGAGGAAAGGGAGAGAAGAAGGCAACTAGAGCAAACAAAGCGAGGAGAGGTCAAAAGATGCCCTCCTGGTGACCCCTTGGGTCTTATTTGTAGAGGGGAGGGGAGGCTGTTTTTCTCCCAACCCTTGGTGGGACCAAAAATTTCAAAGAGGCCCTTGGGCCACGTACATGGGCTGGGCCTTTTCCCCAACACCGGCCGTCTCGTGGACATTCGAACACCACGGAAGAAATTCATACATGGATCAACGCATGGCATGCGGGATCAAAGAGTCTCCTGATGTCACAAGAACATGCCCAATGCCACAATTTGCGTATTTAGATTTTTGTTCTTGGCTTGTAAAAAGTCTTCGGGTAGATTGTTAAAGTACAGGTGAATTGCCCACATTTATTCACTAACCTGGTCTTTCGGGTTGAGCAATATTTCAGAGCATCAGTCTCGAGTTTAAACTTTGAATGGCACAATCTTATCTTACTATTACTAATTGAAGGCTACTTTTGAAGCCTCCACATTGATCCTCACGAACTGCTTTAGAAAAAAAGATAAATCCAAGAAATTCTCACAAAAATCATAAACATCTGGCCATCCATTTGTAGATTCTAATTGTTGTGAATAGATGTCTCTTCATAGAGACACCTCCTCAAGATGATCTCATCCAACCAATCAAGGCATACACTAGATAGTTGTAGACACATCCAAGGGGTGTGTCCCTTGGTGAATAGACACATTGGAAAGACACCCATTCCGAAGAGGCACCTCCTGAATAGATAGACACCTTTCCAACGTGTCCCCTCAACATGTATATATATGTAATCAAACACTTGAATCAATACAATCATCCATTCACTCTTGTCATTTGTCTCTCGCTGTCTCTCGAGTACATTTACATTCAACACATTATCAGCACGCTCTACACTGAGCGTTGTAGAGAGAAGGAGAAGAAAATTTGCCTCATCTGTTACAAGCACTTTGCCTCTCTCCATTGAGCGCAACTGCACAAGAGAGAAGAAACAAGAGAATGCTTCGGCGGCCATAGCAGGAAAGAACATCGAAGGATTGACAAGGATGTCCATGCCGGTGATGCATCGTCTTCTTCCACGACCACCAGCAACTTTGCTCTGCAATTTTGAGAGGCGGAAAGAGATTGGTCCCCGCCGGCGGTCCGTGAATGGAAGACGATCGATGTCGGTGACGTATTGACTAGCAGGCACGGCAACGTTCGTGTTCTTCCACTTCACCATGTCTTCTATTGCTGGTGGTGCATCCATCAGAAGGAGACATCAACATCAGCAGATAAGTAACGGAATTAGATTTTTCAACAAGAAAACGATTATTACTTTTCGATTGACTGGTCGTGGATTGGCAAGCGATGGTGGTGCGACACCATAATGTCAAACGACCGCGGTCTGCGGTGGCGTACTGGCATTGATGCGTCTGCAACTACGTCGCATGAGTATGTTCCGCGGCGGCGCTGATGCACCCGCGACTGCAAGGGCTTCTGCTCAAATAGAAGCCCGGCCGTACCTACGGGACCGGTATCAGGCGACATGCGGCGACGCTGATGCACCCGCGACTGCAAGGGCTTCTGCTCAAATAGAAGCCCCGGCCGTACCTACGGGACCGGTATCAGGCGACATGCGGCGACGGCTGCTGCGGTCTGTGAGTAGCAGTTGCTACGCGTGTGGCTTGGCCAAGCGCTAAGCGGTTTTTGTCTCGCCTCGCGAGCAGCGCCTAGGCAAATGCGGGTGAGCGGCCCAGGCAGGCGCCGATACGCAGCCCAGCCGGGCGCTGGCTACCGGCCTAAATGAGCGCCACCGATTGGGCCCACCGGGCGCCGCTGGGCGGCCCAAGCTGTGCACTGCCGAATTTTTTAGATTTCAATGTCATTGATGTCTAGTATAACTGCTAAGTTTGGCCTTGTTAATTTAGCAATTTAATCTATAAATTGTATTTTAACATGTGGAATTCTTTTAATTAAGTATCACTTAATTAACGAAGAATTCTGATGCAAAATAACATATACATATCTTGGAAAGAATTTGGGATGGAGCACAACGTGATGGAGGCTTAAACATTGGCTGCAATATTTTCACTATGAAAATATTAGTCTAGAGACTATATTTATTGCAGCAAACATTTGCCCATCACTGAAAAGTCTACATCTTATGATGATTACCCACAAGTGTTCTCCTAAGTAAATATTTTGGAGATTTGATTTTGGTCTACACCTTAACGGTGATTACCAATTTTATTTTTGAAATTTGGTCAAGCAGAGGGTAGTGGAGACCTAGGCATTGGCTGCGGTATATTTATTATGAATATATCAGCCCTGAGACCATGCTTTTAGGCAGCAAGATTCTTGCCCGCTACTGGGAGATCTACTCCATTGTTTTATTACATGGAGATTATCTACATTGTGTCCACCAATTTTTCAAAAACAAAAATTACTCAGTTATGAGGCACACCTTTTGTGATACCTCCAATTCTCCAATATAAGAAGATATGATGTTTAATATTTTGCATAATTGTTACAACATCACCACTGTGGTTCTTAATTTATCTAGTGTAAAGGAACTAGTGGTTATGCCATATGTTAAAGATAATTATTTTAATAGAGTTCGATGAACTCACCTTGATGGGCTTAATTATCTTACATGTGCACCAAACATCAAGATCACTTTTGCATGTCATGGATTCCTAAAAGGTGATTAGTGAACCCCAAAATGGGGATCCACCTCTTCATTAAGAAGTGTGATGCTCTCTTTCTATTATGGTTCTACATCCATGAGTATCTATTGGAGAGAACGCATGTATTTTGCGGCTTGTTTTTCCAAGCATGCAATGAATATCAAAGGAACTCATATGGCCTAATGCTATATGAGTGGAACCATGTATGTCTCCAGAATTTTTAAACTGTTGTAGACTACAACCTTATTGATATTCATAATATTTGCTCGAAGTTGACATTTTGCAAATTGCCAGCATTATTCTCCATTTATCCAAACATATGATGAATAGTATGATGAACTTCTTTTGAAAAATCATCGTCAATGCCTAATTGTGTGGCACCTCTCATGAGGTTCATAGTGTTTAGAATAATGTTGAGAATAATAAGAGGATTAATTGATATATGTTCCTCTAAATTTGATGATCCTGGCTGGTAAATTCAAATAAAATTATAAGCAAATGTCAAATGAGCATAAGAAAGAGAAGGGCAATGCTAAACTCAAGAATAACAACTTAATTGTTATAAATGTGGTTTCAACATGCATTTTTTACATGTTGTCATATGCCCAAGCACCTAGTCATGTACAAAAAGTCTCTAAAGTGATGCAAAGTCCTCTTCGGAGCTAAGATATGAAGCACTCTTCAATCTTACATCCTAGGCAATACCAGCGGTTGGTTGTTTACTAGTGGCTCCTATATTGAACCACATAACTACCTTCTCTTTCCAAGAGGACCCTACTGTGTTGGATGACATGCTCACTAAGTACTGTTCAATTGATCCATTTGAAGATTTTAAATAATCTAAATGTTTGATCCACTTGGAGATTCAGCATAATCTCAGTGTTAGAAGCAGTAATTGATGTTCCATTTAGTGATATGGAATGTGTGCAACATCCTATGATTGGAGTTGTACAAATCTTGTTGATGACTTTGAGTTCTACAAACTTAGTATGAATCTCATGAGTTTAAGTCATACAAGCCCATATGCGTTGGAATATCATACCTCTGTATTGAATATTTAACGCTGTGTTTCTATATAGTAGATAAGAATTTTGTTACATTCTTGTCCTATATAGTATGTATGGGAATTATTCCAATTGAGAAAAAAATGTGCCTTGTGGGAGTTGCACCACAATCTCTATAATTAGGGAAACAAAATATTCTCAATTCCTTTGAAAAGAGGAGGAAATGTTTTGACAATCGCTCCATGCGATGTGATGATAGTTTGGTCTGGTCGCGCCACTATCATGCTCCCCTATAGGTACTAGAGTTATTAAGGATATTTGATTATGTCCTAATTTGACTCGTATCTTACCAGATTGTAGAGATATCCGTATGATTTTGTATCATATGTGGTAACACAAGATGACAACAACGGATATGGCATATGGATTTAGAATTATATCCTCACTGTATATAATAAACCTTTGAATTAGACAATCAGTATCATCACATGACCTAACAAGTGGTATCAGAGCCGATGGTCGGACACCTGGAACATCTCCGGGGTCACATGGTGACAAGGAGCCCGTGAACGTCTCCGTAGGGTCACACAGGGTGTGTGTGACTAGAGAGTTGGGCTCGAGGGCCTGGGATAACGTCTTCTCGGAGATCACATGTGGTGTGTGATGGAAGAGTTGGGTCCGACATGTGACAGGGGAGATTGTTAGTTTTAGTCCCACATCAAAAGTTGATAGTGGGGGAGCACAACATATAAGGTGGGGCAGTCCTCACCCATCAGGCTAGTATTTTGGGTTGAGTTATGCCCAAGGCCTTGTTGTTGTCGGCTCCGGTGGACCAGGGCTTGATGGGGCGCCAACCTGTGAGGATAGCGGGCTGGGCCGGATTCCGCTAAAGTGAATTGCAATTTTCCAACTCTATGTTGGAGTCAGGTAGTTTTACACGCTCCTGACTTATGATTAACTGCATGTATCAATTCCCCTATGCTTTGAGTACGTGGGAATCTATGAAGTATTTCCTATTTGCGTATATTTGGCATGTTTTCTGTTAAAACATCCCAATATCACCACCACAGCGTACATGTATGGGTACACAGGAAACTGGGAATCTATGTGAGATTTCACTCTCCGTCGATCATTAAGTATAGAACCTCTTTGTAAGGATCTATTTATGCCCTGTACGCTGGCTGTATTTAATCATGAGCATTTCCAGGCATTAGGGGAGATTTCAAGTACCAGAAATAATGCCAGGAAAGAAATTGAATTGCATTAAGCATTTCAGGCTCAAGATTCCGTACTAAAGCATCTGAACCCTTTTTGGTTCAATGATTTGCAACGAATCGCAAATCCACTACCATATGCATTTACTATTTGGTGTCATAAATTTATTGATCCTATATGGAATGTGGTACCATGAAAATCCACTCAACTCCCTATTGCAACGAGTGTTGTAAATAAGAGGGGGAGAAGTATGGTCATTGATTAGGATTATGCTGCTTGCAACCACTGAAGGAGAAAACCTTCTAAGATAGTAAATGTAGGCCAACATTGTTGTTGGTAGACACCTTTAGGATTGTGATTATCCTATGGATGGAAGCATCCACAACCTAGCCTAGCGGTGCACATTGCTGAGGCTGGGATATTGGAAACCCTGATTCTCGTTTTGGGAAGTCACGATGAGTCATAGGGTACAAGTGATATTTGAACATCGTATCATATAGAGAATTGATGATTACAGGGCTACACGTGTCGACACATTCTTCTCTGAGTAATTGCATATAACATTCCAAGTGATCCATAAGACCATGGCCATGGCTGAGTGCTCTCAAGCATTTGATTTGGAACTTGTAGAGTGATGCAATACAAGCAGAGATAGCTTTGCTCACCAGAAGGAGGTATTTTGGACAGCAATGTCAATACCTCGTGGTATCTTTACTGTGGGATACAAGTGTGTTTTCATCCAGAAATGGATTGAAAAACACTAGGTGGTGATATGGAGCATGGCTCGTAGCAAGGAGGGGTTTTACGCAAAACCCATGCATTGATTTTAATGCAACTGATTCTCTGGTACTGGATGTCATAAATTTCCGATATTATACTTGTTGGTAGTGAAAATCATCTATCTATGCAGTTGATAGATATGGTGACTTCATGCACCTATGTAGTCACTGGATTCTGGTGTATTTGTTGAGTTCTAAAGGAATCCAAATACCTAATCCCTAAACAGAAAAATGCAACAGATATTGTGTAATGCTTAGAAAGTCACGATATGACTTAAAAGCAACTTGGTCGAATATGGTACCATCGACCTAATCAATTCCTTCTTTAGAAGGGATACATGAAGAATTGTATGTTTTAGTGCATCTGCCTATTGCACGTTTCTGAACATACATTATTTATCGATGGAGTTTGAGATGGAGGATACAAATTGAACAGAATCTCCTTTTGAGATTTTCAATTCAAAATATCTTCTCTCAAGAATTTTGGATAAGAAGTTGTCTATATCCTGAACATATCGAAGAAATTTTATATGTGAGAATCATATGTTTATCTCTTATGGTTGTATTATTCCGACCATAGAGAGATTTAGATGAGATATTAGACAAGAGGTCTATTATCTTGGTGCTATTGAGTGCTAATATATCTTGCAAGAGCATCCGGCCGGATATCGTTTTTGCGATGATTTGCTAGCTAATGGCACATGTGATCTTGGCGTGTTCTTCTAATAGAACCCATGATCTAGTTATGGTTGGATATACTGATTCGGCTATCTATATGAGATCCCCAGAGTGCCAGATCAATGACATACTTTATTTACTTTAAGTTGGACCTGCCATTTCATGGAAGTCTTTTAACAGACATTAGTGGTCACTTAACTAGCTATTCTATAGCAACATATGTGGCTTTACAGAATAATGAACCATATACTTAGGTTATATGGTGATTGTGGTTCTATTAATCACTAATTATTATCTATAAAGATAATGTCACTTTGTGTTGTTCAGATGGATACAAGTTATGCAAGGTGCAATATTACTGTGCATTTCGCAAACTAAGTATTGTGATAATCCTACAGATTATTTACAGTCTCTACCTTACTCCACATTTTTAAATGTGTTGATGAGATTGGTATGAGATAACTTAGAGATTTGCAGGTATCAGGGGGAGTTCCTCTTTTGATCCATAACTTGTTTTTACATCATGTTGCACTCTTTTCTTTGTTTGAGTTTTTCTCTTTTGAGTTTCTCATTCAAAGTTTTTAATGAGGCTACATCGACACAAGGTCTTATGTCGT
>CM014272.1:67677354-67691746 GCA_004135705.1 Alloteropsis semialata | reverse complement strand
AAATGGGATAAGTTTTAAAAGCCGAATTTCGGGCAGGAAGTAAAATCGAGATCAGTGGGGTACCTCTGGGATTGGATGATGTAGTTCTCCTACTGATAATTCCGCGGGTGTCGAAGAGGAGCCTGAGGCGAAGAAAGTTGATGAAGAAGGGGTTGAAGAGCTTGTTGCTGCCGCCGTTGTCGAGGTCATGACCGCCGCCATTGTTGAGCTCGTGACAGCAGCCATGGTGGAGGGCATAGCAGATGGAGAACCCGCTGAAGCAGATGCAGAGGTGGAAGCGGATATCGAAGAATGGAGGGCACCCATGGAGGATGATTGAGCCATTTGGAGTGGTTTGACGAAGGTTTGGGTGAATGTGAATAGCCGTTCGTGAGAGAGGAGGAAGAAGATGAGCAGTGCGGGTTTTGGCGAGGAAAAAGAAGTGAACATGTGGCTGCCGGCGGTAATTTTATAAGGTAAAAATGGTCATGGTCCGAAGATCGAGGAGCCGTACAGTACAGGGATGGGAAGTTTCGGCACGAAAATCGGTGAAAGCGTTATAATGACAGATACGAATTTTGGAACAAAATGATATTTTATTCCAAAATTGGGGGGCATGTGTTGACACCGGATTTTCGCACCTGACATGATGGGTCAGATGATGACGTGGTGAGGATGAGGCTGCGCGGTGGACCTGTTGACTGGTCAAGGCCGAAGGCGACAAAGAAGGAAGCCGTTACCGAAAAGGGGTCCGATGAGGCAGGAATCCGACCAGATGACGAGTGCAAGAAGGGAGACGTATCGGCTAAGGAGGGGGCGTATCAGATTCAGGGACTATTTCCTTTTCAGAGGACGTATGAGAGTCCCGTTGTATCTTAAGTTTAGTTTACCTTATTTAGTTAGTCTGGTCCGATCGGGACTCTCCACGACCAGGGTATAAATATGAACCCTCGTCCATTGTAAAGGATAATTCTCACAATTCAATACAACCCGGCTTCACGCCAAAACCCTAGTAGTAGTTACCGACGAAGCTCATTGGTGGACGGGCTGCATCAGTTCTGATCTCCGGCTTACCAGTAAGTTAGTCAATTTATCGAGCTAATATAGGCTTTGAATTGAGGCGCATCGCCCTTTCTCGTTTATATTGTTCAACCGATTTATCTCTGGATAATCAAGATTGATATAGATTCCCTACGTCGGAGCTAGATCAATATTGATTATTCAACAGATTATCGTTTATCGGACTATACTTTAAGCCTAGATTCCCTACGTCGGAGCTAGGTATCAAGATTAGTCTAGATTCCCTACGTCGGAGCTAGATAATCTTGGTTACTAAAGATAGTCTTTGCGGTTTGTTGGAGTTGCTAGATTGGTTTAGATCTACGCCATGTGAATCAATTCTACTTCTTCAACGGCTTTGAGCATAGGTCTTGGTCCGATTTAAGCAATATTTATCTTACAGCATCGTTCTATGTCCGATCTTGCTTTGTGGTTTAATCTGGTTGTTCTTTGAGTATTGCATTGGTGTAGATTCCCTACGTCGGAGCTGGATCTTTGTAATACGCTTAGATTAATCGTTGACTGTCATGTTTGGTCTAGATTCCCTACGTCGGAGCTAGGTTCATCTTGATTAGTTAAAGGAAGCTTTGGTTATGCCTTATTGCTATTTGAATGTTAAGTGTGGTGTAGATTCCCTACGTCGGAGCTGGATCTTGCTTAATTGTTCAGTAGCATATCTTAGAATCAGAACGTATCTGTTAATGTTTTGCCTGCTTATTTTGCTTAATCTGATCAACACCTGTGCGAGCATCTTGTTTAATTGACAGGTTGATGAGTCGAGTCTGGTTATCTAGCTATCTGATCTGATCATAGTTGGAGAAATCTAGATTCCCTACGTCGGAGCTAGATTTCTCTGAAAAGGCTATAGTCCGATCGGCTGGTTAGATGGTCCGACAAGATGAGTCAAACTGGCAATTAGACAAGGTGGACAATGTATCGGCTTATACTGTGATTATTTAATATATTGTTTCAAGACACAGCTGATCCATTATTTTACATATTGGCCTTGTTTTATGCTTTATTTCATTATTCAAAGGCTGGTCTGTTATATCAATCAAGGTCCGATCCTGATTGGTCCGATTCTGAGGTCCGATTTGGTGTCTGATTGAGGTCCGATTACTTGGTCCGATTGACGTCATCATTGAGGTCCGATTCTGAGGTCCGATCGGCATCGGCCGATGCGTGTCTGATTGGGTCTTGGCTAAAATTCGACGCTACTCCATCGTCTGAAATAGAGCCGGCACAATCATAGAGCAATTTAACTGTTTATTCCCTTGTCAATTTCAGGTCAAATTGACTGGCACGCCGCGAACCTAAACTGGAGTGTAGACTGGCACTGGAGCGAAGCTGATCTTCCCGGTCATCGTGTGCTGCACGCGGGAGATACATCCGCCGATTTTCCGCGTCAACAGATACATTATGACATAAATGTTGTTCTTTGAACTAGACTATGAGTTTATCTAACAAGGGTTCAAATAGAACAACACTATATCGTGATTCATCTCCTTATTTTTCCCATTGGGTTTTTGAGGAGTTTACCCGATATAGCTATATATTTCTCAGATTTTCCTACAAGATTATCTTGAAGAAATATCATGCTAAAATATATGTCTCATCATTTATTTTCCCCACGGGGTTTTTTAGAAATGATGGCCACAGACATACCATTTTATTTGGACTACACTTTGAGATTCACATAGAAGTCCAAATAAAACAATGATATACTATGGGTTTTATTCTTATTTTTCCCACCGGGTTTTGAGAATTTTACCTAGTATATCTACATGCATATTCCTTATTTTCTCCCACTGGGTTTTTAGAGGAATATATCTATACATCGATTACATGACAGGATTCGATCAAGGGGGAGTGTTGTGAATAGATGTCTCTTCATAGAGACACCTCCTCAAGATGATCTCATCCAACCAATCAAGGCATACACTAGATAGTTGTAGACACATCCAAGGGGTGTGTCCCTTGGTGAATAGACACATTGGAAAGACACCCATTCTGAAGAGGCACCTCCTGAATAGATAGACACCTTTCCAACGTGTCCCCTCAACATGTATATATATGTAATCAAACACTTGAATCAATATAATCATCCATTCACTCTTGTCATTTGTCTCTCGCTGTCTCTCGAGCACATTTACATTCAACACTAATCATCATAGCCATTGGATCTATTATATTTTCTAAAAAATACCCACTTTTACCATTATAAAAATGGGCTAAAGTAACCCCCTAAATCTATAGGTAAATTACCCACCTCTACCATTATAAAAAATAAAGTAAAGTATCTGCCTAATATTCATCTAAATTACCTACCTATGCCACTATAAAAATAATTTACAGTAACACCCTGATTTTCCATCTAAATTACCTATATTTTCTGTTATTAAAAAAACATGTCATTATAAAGAATATCCCAAAGTACACCAATCTTAGAACTTCTAATCTGTGTCTACTATATAGACTTATAGCCTAATAATCCAATAGAATAGGTAGAATTCAATATAATCATTTATGGTATTGGTTATACTTTAATAGGTGGGATATAACGTTGTGATCTACTCCCTCAGTTTCAAATTATAGTTCACTGTTGACTTTTAAAATACAATTTTGATTATTCGTCTTATTCAAAAAAATAGTACAAATAAGTAGAAATGTAAGTCATACTTAAATTACCTATGATAACAAAACAAGTAATAATGGAATAAATGATATTAGTGCAAAATTTTTAAATAAGATGAATGGTCAAATGTGCATTAAAATGTGTTTTTCCCCTCCGTGCATAACTTGTCCTAGAAGTTTAGAAGTCTTTACCTTTGTGGATGGAGGGTGTAAATTCCGGGGGTTTAGATATAGAGCTAGATGCTTGCATAAATGAATCTCTCCGTCCATAATTATTAGGCTCGTATCAGTACATATCTTATATATTTTATATGCATGGCGGTAGTCCAAGACTCCAAAGTCCAGACAAATCCATGGGTCCACGGAGAACTATATCGCACACAGAAGTCAATCACTCCGTCCAAAATTATTAAGTTCCTAAAGATGGTTGACACCTCTTTCGATCTTGTTGTCTTAGCATGTTGACTACTGCAAATATCAGCAAAATAATTTTGATAGTTTCCCATAGAGAACAGCTAGAAAATGGTGTCATGTCTTTTTATGTGGGATGCTACGAGGACCGTCCTAGTTAGGTGGTTATATCATCAAAGGTCAGATCCTATGTCGACATGCATAATTTGTTCATTGAGCGCACCATCCTTGCTTGAACTTTTGAATGAGTTGCCAACAAAACTTTGCTTGTTTTGAGCTTTGACCTACGTACAAATAATTATACGTGAATAAATATTATATGAGTTGAACCCTAATTTGGATGTTCAGATTTATTTTCAGCTTTTTCCCTAGTACATCCATCTATTTATTCTTTTCCCAAAAAGGACACCGCACATCCCATTTGGTTTTAGTCCAGTGTAATTTCATTCGCACTAAAATCTTCAATTACTGGCCTAGAAGTGATGGGAAGGCCAATAAAGTCTAAATATAATGCATGGGTTGTACTTTAGCCGTCCCAGAATATTATCATTTCTAATTTTCCCTAAGTAAAACCATCATTTGTTTGATTAAGCTTATCCTAGAAAACATATCAACATCTATGGTGTCAAATTAATATTACTAGTCTATCAACTTGTGCTACAGCACAGACTATTAATTTGTAGCAGATATAAGTATTAAAAATTCATGAAAAAAATTAGGTCTTGTAGTTAATAATCAAAATTATTTACCTTCTGCTCTCCTATTTGTTAAATATTTTTTCACTTTGCATCGCACCTCTATAATGTATTTAAATGAGTCCTTAATTTGAGTTATGGGACTAACATGGAAATATATATATTCGCATTGTTTTCTCCATATATGTACACATGGTCTGATGACACATCATTCATATATTGATATATACCTAAACAAGTTAGTATTTTATATAAACAAAATGGCAAAATAGGTGATTTAGAATTATATTTGTGGTAAGTTAGATATATACAAGTTCGGAGTTTGAACTACGTGATTAGCATAAAAAAACCTATATTCTCATTGCTTTTTTTGTACATGTATATATGGTCTACATGGTGACACAAATCATGCATACATGCCTTGAATTAATATTGTCTATATTAACAATTAATGTATAACTCAGAATAATGTATTGGTGTAATTTGGTATATTTTTTATAACGATCAGTTATTTTTAATAATGGCATATATATGTAATTTTGATATTCATATAAGGGTTACTTTAAATTATTTTTTTATAATGACATATGTGGGTAATTTCAATGAATATTATAATGACATGGAGGCTTAAAAAACCCTCCAATTTGTAGCAGTAAGATTGAATTCATTATGGAATGCTTTTTCATAATGTACTTATTTGATGTGGTGGATTTTTATACTCTTTTATATATGAACATGGGCAAAAGACCTAGGACAAACTAGAAATCTTTATATTTTGAGACAAAGGGAGTTATTGTTTACCTCAACTTGTCTCACTGCACATGAATAATGTCTCAAGCATTGTCTCAAGCATCTAATTAAATTAGCATTGTTTAGCCAAACCTCTAAAAATGCGGTTGTCTCATACATGTGTAATCTGTTTTCGTCCACAAGGTCTAATTTTCACGTCCTTGGTGCACATAATTTAATGTTATCCTGGATGCACACGTTACGACATACATGGAATGAAATTATTCATATAGGATACATTTATGTATACACAACTTGCTCTAAGCTTCTGCTAGTTGCTAGTATTTTATAGTTAGGTTAACCTGCATGTGCTGAAGCCACGTTAATTCCTTTCGTTCACAGAAACAGAGGCTTATAATATTTCTTCTATGCCATCCTGAAGAGAGGCCAAAATAATTCTATTATATTAATTACTATACTGTTATTGGATAGCTATATTTTCTTGCTAAAGATTCAAAGAGACGAAACTTAATTAAGAGATCGATCAGGCATTTGGCCATTAACTGTTATTAGATATAGTTATATTTTCTTGTTGAAGATTCATACTAGCTAGATTTTCAGTGGGATACTGAAATATGAATTTTGAAGTAAACTCGTTTTGCAGTAGCAGTAATACAAAAAACTTTATATGACATTTCATCATTTGGGGTGTCTAAATTCAGGTGACTGGATTTTTTTTATTTTTTTCAGTAACCTTAACGGCACTGTTGCAATAAAACTAAAAGAACAGAATTATCCAGGAATACGTAAGCTTAGAGTTTATGTTAAAATAGTAGCGTACCTCTAGCTAGTATATGCAACCCCATGGATATTTCATGAGCCGTTGGCTGCTCAGCTGGAGCCTGACTGGATTCATGCGCATGAGTAAGTTACACGCACGCACAGTCCATTGTCATGCAAGCACAAGCAATGCATGATCGATCGAGTTGCCAATCTTCCTTTGTTCACACATAACCAGCAGCGCGCCTGCATACACATCCATATATGTGGATACATCTGATGAGTAGCTCCATGTCACACTTAACCGACCTGCACTCTAGTACACTCCATATATCCTTTCTAGATTTGTTCATACCTTGCCCAGCCAAAACCATGCATACATCACTCAAGATCGATAGATGGAGGCGTGTACATGGCAGGTTCAAACAATCAACGAATTTGGCCGTCGTTGCTTTCTCGAGTCCTTGGATAAGTTCTTTCACACAGCCTGAAGTCAAGCAGCTGATCGAATCGACCATAGGACAGTACAATGCATGTGGTTGTTGGGGACAGAATTGAAGGGCTGCTATAGCTAGTCCCAAGCTTAGCTAGGTTCCTTCAAATGCTGACAAAGAGAGAACACGGCCAATTGGCTCTGGGTGTGTTTCAGACTTTCTAGTACGTAGTGCTATCCAAGAATATATTATTAGTCAATACCGTCAGCGCTATGTCGTTTCTCACCAGACCGTAGACCATTGGAGCATTATTCTAGAATCATACTCCGTCCATCTCTGGAATGAGTGTACTTGTAGCTCCAACTCATAGCTAGTCAACATTTGGGTTTAACCATGTGAAATCAAGCTCTGGTCTTTTGTAAATTTCATTGTCAAAACATCTTAGAGATTAGTCCTTTTTTGTGAATAATCTTATACATTACTAGTTGACAAAGAATAAGAGAGAAATACATGTCTTTAAATTTATCCTGTTCGACTATTGCAGAATGATTACCTATATGTGGATTGTAATTAGTCAATCATGGCAAATGTTTATCGTTACCATTAGAGTTTGTTGCTGTAGCTAATGAAAAGCTAGGTTTCACAACTGATTTCCTTAGCCAAAATTAGAAAAAGAATCATGTTCTAAAACAAAGGTGCAGTAGTACCAAAGGATAGAAGCAGCAGTTCAAGAACTTCCCAAAAAAAATGCCAAAAATGGCTAGTGAAATCCAGCCTATGAAACATATGTAGAAGTTTGGGGAAATTCTCAAAAAAAAAATCACATATAGAGGAGGTAAATATTACATAGCAACCTTGCATGTACAGTTCTCAATAAATAAAGTACTTCCTTATACTATTTCGACAGCAAATCCAACTGTATACTATTTGTCTATTTTCAAATGATTAATAATGCAAATTATTTTACTTAGGAAAGTCTCAGTGCATGGTTTCATTGCACAGCTGCGAACTACGTAATTGTGCCAGATGAGTGTCATGAGATGAAACTCCTCTCTCGTTTCATGAAACTCCCACCTTCTATCTTCTTGCTAAGTCATCAAAAATACTGATGGGACATTGAATTTATTGCCCATGAAACTCCATTGAGAATGGCCTTAGATCAATGATCAAAGTTTCATGGATTCTTTAGGATGTCATACATAAGATTTATGAATAGAGGTAAGTAGTACTCCCACCATTTTCAATTTATATATGACGTTTATGACTAATTAGTTTGTCCTAAACGTCATATATTTTAAAAACAGATGGAGTAAAAGACAAGGGAATAGTGTGTGGTTGTTTCCATTTTCCCGGCCAGTTACAACCTAGTTTCTGCAGTTTCTGAAGCCATACTTTCAAACCTCAATTATCCTAAATAGAAGAGTAATGAAAAAATGTTTTAAGAAAAATACTAGAAAGAATTGTGGGACATTGAGATTTGACTTTATGCCCATGCAAATAGAAGTGTGCATATTATTACTTGCATGCGCTTCATACAAAATTAAATTACATAAAAGTAAGAGAAGGACTGATCGAGGACACAGGTTACAAAACTGATGTTTACCACCATCAAAAGAATCTCTCTTTCAGCAACCTTCTCATGTCCTCCCCAAGTCCACACTCGTGCACATCTGAGTATCTGGCATCCCTCAATCTTGCCACCCAAAAGGATGGCAAGAAAGGGGAAAAAAAACATTTCCCTGTGCCTTAATTTTGTATGCACTTGTTCCACCTCTCAGTGAAGCAGCTCAGCCGTCGGAGTGCAACATCGAGAGTCTCCAAGCTCATGTTGGCGAAGCAGACCCTGAACCACCCTGGCTCCGAGCAATGGCACGACGACCCCGGCGAGATGTTGAGCTTCGCCTCGGCCACCACCTGCCGCCACAGCCTCAGCTCCCCTCCTACCGTCGCCTCGTCGAGCAGCGGCCGCATGTCCACCCACACGAACAGCCCCGCGTTGCCGCGCAGGCATGTGAGGCCGGCGCGCGCGAGCCCCGCCACCATGTGGTCCCGCCGCTCCCGGAGGCGCGCCCGGTTGGCGCCGACGTACGCCGCGGCGAAGGCCGCGTCCGAGAGCATCGCGGCGAGCGTGCGCTGCGTCTGCGACGAGACCAGCGTGAAGCTCGACATGCGCCGGGCCGCGGCCACCACGGCGTCGTTGTACGAGTACACCACGCCGACGCGGAACCCCGGGAGCCCGAGGTCCTTGGAGAGGCTGTACACGACGTGCACGCGCGCCGCGACGCCGTCGCCGCGGCGGCGGACGCGGTCCTCGACGACCTCCGCCACGCTGGCCAGCTCCGGCGCGTCGAAGACGGAGCCGGAGTAGATCTCGTCGGAGATGAGGTGGATGTCGCTGCGCGCCACGAAGTCGACGATGTCCTCCAGGACGGCCCTCTGGATCGTCGTGCCCAGTGGGTTGGACGGGTTCGTCAGCACGACGCCGCGGACGCGCATCCCAGCCGCCACGGCCTCGTCATACGCGGCCTGCAGCGCGCCGGCGGTGACCTGGAACCCGGTGTCGCTGCCGCAGTGCACCGGCACGATGTTCACGCCGGTCCTCCACCTCAGGTCCCTGTCAAATCTGCAGCAGCCAGTTGGCAAGAACGACACACGTACGCCATGGTTAAGCAGCGTGTCACGGCACGAGAATACTTTGAGATCTTCAGCCATGGCAATGGAACAGTGTTTACCCTGGGTAATATGGAGTAGGGACGAGGAGGGCGTCGCCGGGGTTGGCCAGGATGAACGTCAGCAGCTCGTTGGCGGCCGTGGCGCCGGCAGTGAGCACGATGCGGTCCGGGTCAAACCTTGCCCTGCCTCCCCTTATCGTCTCCATGAAGCTCGCCATTGCCTACGGATCACAAGTTCATAGCAAACATCACACGGTGAGTTCATCGGCCAGCAAGAAAGCAAGAGCACATTATCAGACTAGATTTCAAGGTTCCGATCTTACCATCCTGAAAGATTTGAGGCCATGGTAATCCTGGAACAGGGCGTTCTCTCGGAACCCGACGCCGCAGTCAGACGCCTCGGGGTGCTCCCTGAGGTAAGCTTCCAGAAGATCAAAGGATACCTACACACCACCATGGCTAATCAGTCAGCTCCATGATAGAGAATAAAGATGCATGATGCATTTTGCAGTGATCCGGTCAGCAAGCAGCCTACCTGGTTCTCCGCAAGGCCCATCTGGATGACACCGGAGAGGTTGGTGACGGGGTCGTAGGGATCCTCGTCGTAGGCTCTCCACCCCGCGAAGTAGGGTGAATCCTCCCCATGCGCCGCCGAGGTGGCGATGTCCGACAGCGAGGGTTCCGGCTGGGAAGAAGCAAGCAGGCTGCCACCCATGGTCGTGTCTTTGTGATCAGAGAGACAGCGAGAGGCTACACCGCTACAGAAATGTTCAGAGCAAGCTACTGTTCTCTCTCTCTCTCTCTCTCTCTCTCCAAGAAAGTTGCAGGCTTGGAATGCCAATTGGACACTGCACAACCACTGGCTTGGGTTGATTGGTATATATACACAGATGTGTTGACCTATTATATGTGCTGGGTGTGAAAATGTCAGAGGGGGGAGTTCATGAGCTGAGGACCTTCATTTTTCAAATGTTAAAAAAATAATTGAGGAGGCAGTTTGGCTATAGACTTTTGGGGTTGTCAATGATTGGCTGTTTGGCAGTATTCCTTGGTATTCAGAGATCAAGAGAGAATAAGGGTTTTCTTACATATGCATAGCTGTTTAACCACTTAACCATGCATGTTCCATGGACGATGGTTACTTTTCAGTGTTTTACTTTTTACTTTTTAACTATGTTAGGGATTCTGATTGACCTTAGGCTTGTGGATTCACCCTGCATGGTCGTCCAGCCTGAACCAATAAGGCAGGTTTTCGTGGGTTGCTGTCCAAGTAGGTGTTATTCATGAAGTCAACCCAGTTGAGAGAGATGAGATTTTTGCTCACGAGGCTCACTATATATACTCCGGAAAGCAACAGAAATTACAAGTTTTACTGCAGTATGTTTCAGTAGAGAGAAAGGGAAAATATATTTAAAGTAAATAAAACCGTTATGTTTTCACCAATTTAGTAATCGTTTATTTCTCATTTCTAATCGTGTGCACACCTTAGTCAATGGAGTGCTACATCACTTAATATGTTAATCACGTTATAACCAGGGTGTGTGTGTTTGGGTATCTGTATGACTCTTTTCTTCTACTATTAATACAATGATACGCAATTCTTCTGCGTATTCGAGAAAAAAAAAGATCTCATAGAACATTCTCAACTTCCATGCACATAGACATTGGCCAAACAGACACTTTTATTTGCATCCGGTGGTATGGATGACTCACTCATGGAGGCCAAATCAACCACCATATGCCCACATCGATGCTTACGCGTATTAGCCTCTGCAGTTCGTGCAACCTAACGATATAATACGTACCTCGGAGATGTTAGCAACCCATTGTTTTGGATGAAACCGCGTTGGATAGGAGTGATCACCCATTGTTCCCTGTTTTCTAACCTATATTTTTTTCAAAGCAAACTATAAATACCTCTCCAGTGTGAAAATGCATGATGAGTATCATGGATACATGTTCGATCCAAAACCGATTACGGTTAAACTAATGGACAGCATAAAAATTAAAGAGAGAGAGAGATGTAACTTTTTACGGGCGTAATTAAAGGATCAATCATATAATATGCGGTAAAGAACTGTTTATCATGATGGTTATGATGAAGATACAGTTACTACAAAAATATTTACACAGTGCGAGTTTGGAGTCCCGGAGAAATGACTGTGGAAAATTTTAACGACGCAGATCGTTCATTCGTCCCGACGAATCTTCAACCACATATGATGAAATCGTGCGAACAAGGGCTAGCAAAATATATCAGTATATATATAACCATTTTCTAGCAGCTCATAAACACACACATATATATAAGAGTTTGGGTGAGAGCAAACCATAATTTATCATAGGTTTGGTGATTCATTTTCGTAGTGTTTTGCACATTATGGAAGAATTAAGAAGCATAGATTGATGCCTGAAAGGCTGAAATCATAGTGTTCTTCATACATATATTCAGCAGTTTGTCTATGATATGGCTCGGTAAAGAGTACTTCAATTCGGTAACGTTGCTACATACTCCCTCCGTCCAAAAATGATAGGGCGTATTTTGATTAGGGAAAAGTCATTCAAAGTAAATTTTGACTCTTAATCTATTATTTTAGTATTTGGCCAACAAACAGAGCCTCCACGTTCGCTCTCAAGGCTTAGAAATTCCCATGTTAATCGGAGAAAATAAGAAAAAATAAAATTACCCACCACTACCATTACGTAAAATTTAGCCGAAAATACCTCTTAACAATTTAAAAATTACCACCACTTCCATTACATAAAAAATAACCTAAACCATCCATATATATTTTTAAAAATCATCCACCAATCTCATTATAAAATTTACGTTCACTCTTAAGACATAGAAGTTTCCATGTTAATCGGAGAAAAAATTACAACTGCCATTACGTAAAAATTAGCCTAAAATACCCATGCATGTAACGGATTAAAAATTATCCACAATTGTCATTACATAAAATTAGCCTAAAATATCCCTATATATTTATCTTTTTGAAAATCATCCACCAATGTCATTACATAAAAATTAACCTAAATACCTCAATAGTATTTAAAATATAAAATAAAATAAAATATTTTCTTATGTAAAGAAAGAATTAACCAAAATACTCATTCTTTATCTAAAAAGTATATATTTTTTCTTTACTATGAAATTAGTTCAGTCATTAATTATTCTATCATTGTCACTATACAAACGTAAATATATTTCTTTTTAGCTGATAAAACTGTCAATTTCTATCATTAACTAAAAATAACTCCAATCAAAGTTATTTAGTCAAAATAAAAATAAACAAAGATGCACATATAGAGTATACCTATAAGAGATTGAGCAACAAAGATAATTGTAATCTTAACAAAGAAAATTATTATGACAATGTCTGGATTATTTTGTTAACAATTTGGTTTAATGTGTAACAAGAGGACACCGGTAAGAAAAAAATAAGTTTAGAAAAACAATAAGGATGCAAAATTAGATATAGATAGATATTTGAATTCTATGTACTAGCCGCGCAAATGTGCGGGTCATCTCTCTAGTTACTCTTATTATGTAGGAGTAATGCCAATTACCAAAGACTCAATATGATCTCAAAACCTCTTTGAATATAAATATATTAATATAAATTTTATAAACTAAATGTGCATATAATTTAACTAATTATTGGTCAAATTTTATAAAACATTGACTTTTCCCTTATCAAAATATGCCCAACATTTATGGATGGAGGGAGTATATATGATCCTATATGTGAGTATATATATCACGGCCGGAGCATTATACCATTTCTTATCCAAAACCAAAAGGGTGTGTTCAACATGCTTGCAAATCTTTGTTCGGTTAAAACTGACAATAGTAATTTGCAAGAACATGGACGTGTGTGCAACGTGTAGTGCGCATGCATCCCCTCCTGCAGACAGCATTTTCCACAGCCTCTAGGCCCTAGGTATACCTTAGCTATAGAATCAAATCACGCATGGAAATGGGGTTAGGTGTGTCGGAGCTTTGCTAGCTAGCTACCTCTATGATCCCTTGAGTGTAAGAATCAAATCCTAACAAATTAAATCAAGCTTTTGGATTCAAGCTTTTTGTTTTATACTTCCTCTATTTTTATTTACATGTCGCGTAAGTATTGTCCTAAATCAAACTTGGCCAACTTTGCCCAAGTTTATAGAAAAAGGTAAAAACATTTATGACACCAAATTTGTGTCATTGTCATTGTATCCACCATGCAATATATTTTGATAGTGCATATGTTAGATAGTATAGTTGTAGCTACATCTTTCTATAAAATTAGTCAAAGTTGGCTAAATTTGACTTAAGACAAACCTAATACGACATGTAAATAAAAACAGAGAGAGTAAATTAGTATATATAATGAGAGATCTTATTGTTAGGTCTGCACAAAAGTTACAAAACAAGTTGGATAATGCCCATATGTTAAATATCACCGCGAGATCAGTCGAGAGATCGGCTGGTGGAAATGTTGAGAGTTGAAACTGTCCATAATAAATAATAACAACTGTTTTCTTGTATTTATTTCAAGATTTAACCAGCGTTATTCTTTCAGTGGTAGGCGACGTGCCTGTTGATAGCGAGACACCTGTGGTGACTTCGTCAATCTCAAGATTGAAACAGCCAGCCCAATTTCTCGGAGGTGCTCATAGAGGTAGAGTTTGTATGCGTGTATTCATAGGGGTGAATGTGCGTGTGTGTGAGTGTCTGCGTCTTTACTGGTCTTTCGCAAAAAATAAATAATAACAACTATTGAAGTAAACTGAAAATGTGTTGAATTGCTAGTTAGTTCAGGTATCCCGATCGGACATATAGATTATTCTGATTCGGGTTGTTCTTCTTTTCGTCTGAACTAGAGCTAGGCTGTTTGTCGCCCATATATAACAAGTACAGCGGATGTGGACTTGATTCGTTTCTTTCTAGTCTGACATCTGGTAGTATATATATGTGAAAACTTAGCATAAGTTTGAAAACCAAAACTTTTCA
>CM014272.1:67639299-67675372 GCA_004135705.1 Alloteropsis semialata | reverse complement strand
CGGCATGTATGGTGCAGATAATAAGGTAAAAGTTGACGTTTGAATCCACTAAAGTTGACGTTCAACTTTTCACCAAAAAAAACTGAAACTTGATTTCAAAGTTTTTACTCTAAACTCGATTTAGTTACCTAAGACCCATTTCAGAATGATGGCTACTAATTCCCCTTACACTATATTGCTTGTGAAAATATTATCGTGTTCACTAGA
Source organism: Alloteropsis semialata (assembly GCA_004135705.1). Classification (NCBI taxonomy): domain Eukaryota; kingdom Viridiplantae; phylum Streptophyta; class Magnoliopsida; order Poales; family Poaceae; genus Alloteropsis; species Alloteropsis semialata. The sequence goes on along the minus strand of CM014272.1, from coordinate 67,675,165 downwards.
AAAGAACAATTTTTAGTTCAAACTCAAATATGTGCACATTTTGAAAGAATCGGAGGGAACAAGAATTGAAAAGTCATCAACATTTACAAACATCTAGTTAGTTTAATTGATCAAAACATCTAGTTAGTTTAATTAATCAAAGGCACCATGAAATATGTCTTTGATAGTAAATTTATTTTCGTCTACATATGTTAATATATTTTATCTAGAAACATATTGTAGTCAAAATCATATTAGTTTGATTTAGGATAAAGCTAAATTTAACTATAATTTGGAATGGATGGAGAATCTCACACCCCCATGTATTTTTCTCTAAATCTTTAGATATAAAACAAATGGTTTGGATGATTGGATCAAAATGCTCATGCTCTTATCTCCTTCCCACCTTGTCCCTTACCCACTCGGGTCCCGCTCGCCCTACGATGTCGACGTCGTCCACAGCAACTAGCGAGGTTTGTGAGACAAACTCTTCTTCCTCCTCTTGTTCTTATTCCTTTTTTGACACTAGAGCGCTCTAGAAATGCCTCCATGGATCCACCCCTAGAGCCGCACAACTACTAACATGTCGTCGGTGCTTATCACCCCCCTCCAACCCACACACGCCATTTCTATAGGCCAACCAGATATTCAACACCGCCTAGGGCAAGCAGTGCCACCTAGTCCCCCCTTTAAGCCCATCGGACATAGGGTTTGTCCCGTCCTCAAACTCCAACCCTAAAATCACATTTTACTATTTTTTTGAGACCAGACCACTCTAAGTTTTATTAATCAGAGGGGCCATAATTGTTACAAGGCGGTCTTATAAACCAAACATGTCTACCTACTCCCTTTGTCCTAGAAAAGAAGGCACCCTATGAATTTTAGAACAGATTAATAAGAATGTAAAATGGTCATGGTTACCCCTGTTTATTAGCCATTTTTAGTACCAATTGACTACTGCATGTCCGCATGCACACATGCACATACCAAATGAGGTAATATGCCTTGTTTTTTGGAATAATCTTTGAATCGCTAGATGTCTTTTTTTTTACCGATGGAGTATAATTTTATAAACCGGGCTCCTAGCTAATATGTGCGCATCCACATTCGATTCTCTTTCTTCGTGAACAAAACTAACAGCTTGAAAAGCTAGTCGTTCGACGTTTGATCTCCCGCACAATCTGGCCATAGGAGCCCATCCCTTTCTTCTCGGATGAGGAGTCGCATATTAGTGCAAAATGAAGCTTTTTCCTTGCCAGATAGCAAAAGAAGCGTGGTCTCATGGGTCGTTTTATTGTCTGGAAGGGCGGAAAGCTTGGGCTGTGCTAAGCTAAAGATGCATGATGGGCCAACCTAGGCCGGTAGCATGCTCCTTTGCCGCGGCAGCTTGGCTTTAACCGGCCAGGCACAGACGAAAGCCGAGGCCTAGGCCCGTCTTGCTTGTTCCTCTGATCCTCTCTATCTCTCAAAAAAGGGCTCGTCTGGCTTGTGTGCGTCGGCGAGGAGTTAGTTGGCCTCCCCCGAGTTTGCTCAGAAAAAAAAAAGTTGGCCTCCCCAGCGTGGCCGCGTACATGGAGGGTTGGTGTGCCGCGGGCGGCGCGTGCGGTGGCGAAGGCCGGCGCCGCGGCGGCGATATCCTCACGTTTCCCACGCCAAATGACACACCACTTGCGAGGTCGATCGGCCGGGCCAGTGAGTCCAGGATGTCTCCTCGAGCACGCGCCATGGCATGGCTTCGGCTGGCCGGTTAATTTTGACGCCTGCCTGCGTCGGCCCAGCCAAAAGTAGCTTCGGCTCCAGCCGAAACGGCCGGCGGTTGACGGCCGCGTCCGCCACCCTCCTCTTTCCTCTCCCGGACGCGTATAAAACCGAGCCCGGCCGGCCGTTTCCCTTGTCGGAGCTCCGTTTCTTCATCGCTTTCGGCCTCCGCGCCGAGCTCCGGCCGGCCATCTCGCCCCTGCTCCATGTCCAAGCCCGCTCCCTTCTTCTCAGGTAGGAATGTAGGATCCGATCGGACGTGCCGTTCGTTCACAATCTTGCTATTACCCGCTCGTGATTTGTTTCCAATGTTCGCTGACACCAATTCGCTCTGCCCCTCGATCGAGCCGCGCGCAGATCCGTGGCGTCCTCGCCACATTGCGCGGATCTGACCCGGAGCGGGCGCGGCGTCGAGCGGGGATCGACGGCCACGGCCGTAGCCACGGGCCGCTCGTACTGTACCGATGGCGCCCCCGCCGGACCACGGCTCCGGCGCCACGCCCGATCACGGTGAGGCGGCCGCCGCGCTGAGGAGGCAGACGTCCGGCGCCTGCACGTGCGGGCGCGAGGAGTCGCCCGACTCGTCGCCGGCGCTGTCGTTCGAGTCCTCGTCCACCAACTACCTGCCGGCGTCCAACAAGCTGTCGTCCGAGAGCATCCCCTTCGCCGGGCCCGACCTCGCCCACCTCTCGTCCTTCTCCTCCACCTCGTCCTACGAGAGCTTCTTCCACATCGAGGCGCCCGACCTCGGCGCCGCCGCCGGCTCCGAGTACCTGGACTTCGAGCCGGCGACGCGGGCTCCGGGGGTGCAGACGATGGCGGCGGCGCAGGGGCCGCAGAAACCCGCCGCGTACGACCCCAAGCGGCTCCCGTCATCCATGTTCCGGACGCGGTCCACGAGCCCCGCCGAGTGGAGCGCCACCTCCAACGACTCGCTCTTCAGCATCCAGCTCAGCGACGACATGAACGCGCACTACGCGGACCTGTACTACGACGCGGCGGGGTTCCCACGCTTCCCTTCCATGGGGCGCGACGTGGCGCTGAAGCTGCCGGCCCGGTCCGACTCGTCGGTGCGCTCAGGGGGGCTGTGCATGAGGCACGACTGCGCCAGGTGCAGCGGCGGCAGCAAGACCAGGAAGTCCGTCAGGTTCGCCGCCGCCGAGAGCGTCTCCGGCGACGGCAAGCACTCCGTCGTCGTCTCCACGTACGTGACCGGTGACCCTCATCGTCGTTTGCTGGATGCATGTTTTCTTTTGACTACTCGTCGTCGTCCTCCTCCTACTCCTGACGTATGAAAGTTTGATCGATTTGCAGGCTCGAGGTTGCGGTGGAGGAGACGAAGACGCCGCCGTCGGAAACGAAGGCCCCGGTGGCAGGGTGGTGCGAGTTAGGGTGCTGCATGTCGTCCCCAACGGCGTCGTGGTGGCCTCGCTGCTGCGGCTGCGGCTGCCAATGCAAATGGTGGCTTTGAACTTGGCGGGAAGGGACCGCGCGCGTTGTAAACTTTTAAATGAACTCTTTCATTGGTTTTTTCCTGAACAGGAAAAGAATGTGCTCTGTACATATATGGGTAGGCATAGCGGTGAATTTCAGGATTCGTGAAGAGTTCATCAAGGGCCTTTCTGGGCACCATCTAACGTTTGAATTTTAGGCCCTCAGCTGAAAATCTAAAAATCCAAATCCCACAAATTTCTCGTTGCCTGTCTGATTCTAGCTTGCCTCCAGTTCAAGCATCCATGATCCATAGCTCACTCTTGCAGTGACCATCGCCTCCTCGTAACCTGATCCAAACGCGAAAAGCCATTCTCAAGACTCAATTGGGTTTCTTCCGAGAGTGCCACATACAAGAAAAAAATCATTTCCTAGGTTACGTGCGAGACAACATGTTTATGAAAAACAGTATACACAAAATTTCATCTCATAGAGGGGTGTTTAGATTGGTGAAAAGGGTAAAAAGTTTATGCATTGGGCCGCGTGCACAAAGAGAAGAAATAAATTGACACGGTTCTCAAGGTGAAAACTTTATGCAAAATTGAGGGAGCTAAAGACGCCCAAAAACCATTTCACATCTCTCTGCCCCCCTATGGAAATATAATGGTCAAAACACATTGAGTAGCGCAATGTAGAGTGACAGGCTGTGCATTGTCATATGAAAATGAAATTGACATTTTTCACTGCTTCCGAGAATGGGAGCTCTAGGGAGAAGCTCCCACTGGCCGCAAGCCGGCGTGCGCCAGGAAGACCATGCCCAGGTGACCTCGGGTTTTTCAAATCGGCCATAATCTTACAACCTTTTGTCTTCTTGAATATTTTGTCCATAATTTTTCATTTTTAGAAAATTACAGTTATATATACAATTTTTACATACGTCTTCTCTAAAAAGTTTCTCAACATAACTTTTAAAACAACTTTCCCAAGAGAATTTATCGAACAACTTTTTAGTATAGCTTCTAATATACTTTAATTGGGTAACTTCTGAATCTTCAAATAATTTTTTTGAAAATATTTTAAAATATAGTTTAGTTGATTAAGTTTTTTGTGGAACCTGCTCATCCGGGTTCTAGTCTCCAACTCGGCATGGTAGTCGCATTTTTTTGGATTTATTTCAAGATTTAACCGACGTTTTTCTTTCAGTGGTAGGCGACGTACTCGTCTATAGCGAGACATCTTTGGTGACTTCGTCAATCTCAAGACCGGAACAACCAACCCAATCTCTCGGAGGTGCTCATAGGGATAGAATTTACATGTATGTATTCAACTATTCATAGGGGTGAGTGTGCGTCCGTATGTGAGTGTCTGTGTTTGTACTGGTCTTTCGTAAAAAAGAAAAAAAAAACTACATGTGATGAAGAAGGGTAGGATGGACATATTTATTTCAAGGGCCACAACTCCGTTTTTTTTAAAAGTTTGTAATCTTTAGCAAAATTTATAGATTCTTGTAATCAAACTGACCCAGACAGCTACCAAATTTTGTTGAGAAACCTTTGAATAATTTATCGTGAACTTATTTAAGTATGAATATTACGTAAAATAAAAATAAAGAAGGACAAAAGATTAAAAAGGAGCGGACGTGGAGAGCCCTTGTGTTTAGTGGCACGAAGATTTATAGACGTGTCGTGAGTGCGTGTGCATTCATGTGAATTGTGAACGGTAAACGTTTGCGCGTTTACTGTTTTTTAGAAAAAGAAAAAATCAGAGTTTGTGTTTGCATGGTTATGTGGGGACTAGGTCGACTACAAATTTCTAAATTGTTTTTTTTTGAAGTAGTTGAAATGTCGAATGTTCACATTCTTCGCTTCCTTAACCCCTACGGTACTTGGGCCGGCGGGGCGCCAACCAATGAACGGATTGGATCTCTTTGCCGCTGAAGAAGAAGCGGGGGGGCCAACTGACACGTGGGTCCCACGCCGGCCTCCTCACGGCCCGACGTGTAAACCGAGCTGTCCTGGGCTCCTCGCTGATACGTCCGTCATAGAGCGGTCACCCCTCTCGCCACCACCGCGTCGCCTTCGCCTCCTCGTCTCCACCGAATCGAGAGGCCAAGGCCAACACGCGCACGGAGGAGAGGGAGAGAGGGACAGAGAGAGCAGCCAGGCCCCACCCCCTCCAATGGGGGACTCCGACGAGGCGCCGCCGGCCGTCCACCGCCGCCCGCCGCGCCCGGCCCGCGGGAGCGGGGGCGCCGTCGAGGGCTTCGCGGCCGCGCTGCGCCGCCGGCTGAGGTCCGGCGCCTCGGTGGCCGCGCGCGCCAGCTTCGCGGCCGACTCCGGGGACGAGTCCGGCGCCGGCGAGCCCTCCTCCTCGTCCCGCCGCCGCGACACCAGCGAGGGCGCTTCGTCCGCCGGCAGGGGCGGTGGCGCCGTCGCCGGGGGAGGGGACTTCTCGGCTTTCACCTTCCGCGCGGCCGCGCCGGTCCATCGCAAGGCCAAGGAGAGCCCCCTCAGCTCCGACGCCATCTTCAAGCAGGTGAGAGCAGGCTACCATTTCGTCCAAATGTTAGATGCTCGGCGGCCGATTTAACTGTCTTACCATGCTCGATTAGTTGATTTCATCAGTTACGAATTTCAACTATCGTCTTGCAAGTCACTTGTAACCATAATTGGGGCACTTCCAAGTGCATGTGCCGTAAAGGTGTCACCTTTGTGGTGGGAATCTGGGAGGGGAAAGCAAACATTTCCTGGTGCAGGTGCATGCGAGAAGCACGAAGCATACAGCGTGCTCTATTACCCGTTTGAAGATCCCAACAGTTCATTTCGTCTTATACTTCATTTGATACGTACTCCTTAATTAGTGGCATGGTATGTCTTGAGTAGTGTGGAAAAAGGAACTTTATTAATTGGGTACTGGTGGTTGGATGCTGTGGGTTCAAATCACGTGACCTCCTTTGGAGGCGTCCAATGCAGCCCACCAGTTTAGCCATAGATGCAGTACACATGTGTGCTTCAGCTCACATGCTGAGGTCATAATGAATAGTGCTATTCTTCTCCTTTTTCCTTTTGCTTCATCCTTTTGTATCTTTATTGTACTATTTCTTCAGAGTATCATTTTCTGGATGGCAATATCATCCAGCTGATCAGAAACTGTTAACTAATACTTCTCTTTTTATTGTTTCTAACAGAGTCATGCAGGGCTTTTCAACCTATGTATTGTTGTTCTGGTTGCTGTGAACAGCAGGCTCATTATTGAGAACTTAATGAAGGTTTTTATGAGACTTTTTTCATTGAGCAAGTAGCTGTCAGCCCTCCTCTCACATAGCATATTTATTTGACAATCTTTTGCTGATGTTTTTTGCAGTATGGCTTATTAATAAGATCTGGCTTTTGGTTTAATGCTACATCATTGCGAGACTGGCCACTGCTAATGTGTTGGTAATAGTCAATACTTTTCTATCTTCCACTTCTTCAATGGTTTCTTATCTCTGAAACTTATCGGCTTTTCAATCCTTTCTTTTTTTTTTCAGCCTTAGTCTACCTGCTTTCCCCCTTGGCGCATTTGCAGTTGAAAAGCTGGCATTTAATAATGTCATTACTGATGCTGTAAGCAGATACCTACTAGCTATAAACCTTACTTTTCTGATGTATGGATTTTCGTAAAGAATCTATACATTTGTCCATATTGCATATGGACTGGTCATTGCATTTAGTAAAAAGAGTTGTCTTTTGTTTATATTGTTTCTTGAAATTTGCTAATATACCATTGATTTATCATTTGCTTTTTTTTCAGGCTGCTACCAGTCTTCACATCTTTCTTACAACTGCTGAAATTGTATATCCGGTGCTTGTAATTCTTAAGTAAGTTAATGTAACCTTTGAAATATGTGATTGATTATGCACTTTGCTCTGCATCAAGATATTGTGATCCAATTTATCAAGAAGGCACATAGAAGCAGAAGAAAATCCATGTGCCAATATTCTGTATAGATCACATGAAGCTACCATAAGCTTATTGAAAAGTCATTTTTTGTGATAAATTTTGGAAAGTCTAAATGACATCTGGAACTCTGCCATAAGTTTATATTAAAATTCAGAACACATTTGGGAATTTGGAAAATAGACTTTTATACAAATATGGTGTCATTTTGCTTATTTTAATACCAAATTTTGTAACTTGGTTCAGGTGCGATTCTGCAGTTTTGTCAGGCTTTCTGTTGATGTTTATTGCCTGCATTGTTTGGCTGAAGCTTGTATCTTTTGCACATACAAACCATGATATAAGGAAATTGATCAAAAGTGACAAGAAGGTATGCCGTGTGTTTTACTGTTTCCATCATGTATGCTCTATTTTCTATGAGTTCCAACTTGCATTATGTGGATTAGATAGTCACAAGGAAGCAGACATTCACATTCCACCCTTCTCTTTTCACTTCTGTTTTTTAAACACATCTGAAGTACTGTGAGTCGTTCGTTCAAAAAAAAAAAAAGAAGTACTGTGAGGGGCTACAATCCTGTTGACTTGATTGTACTCTTAGATTTTTTTTTTGCACGCCAGAATCTAGCTATCCTGCAATCCTGCTTGCATGAGGTGGATTAAGAGAGCCATTAGGGAAGTAGATATTGGTGTTTCTCGTTTTTTGTTTTCACTTTTAATTTCAAGGCACATCTGAAATACTACCCAAGAGGTTTACATTCCTTTTGATTTAATCAAACTAGCTCTTAAAAATTAGTTTTTCATGTAACAAATATCTTTACCTGCTTCAGTGATTTTCTGCTGCCTTTTGGGAATTCTTTAGGAGTTGTGACATTTGAAAGTATCAAAGGTTTTTTAACATAAAAATATTTACAATGAAGTTAGTTTCAGTTCCTGTGAGAATTCATGACCTGCTTGCTCGCATCCCTGGTTGTTCCTTCATTTACCCACTTAGCCCTTTGCTATTTTTAGAAATGGTCATGGTAGTCTGGCCTTATCTGGCCCAAGGTGCTGGGCCAAGCTTGGGCTTGAGAATCAGGTGCTCAGGACCATTGGCTGGCTCGACTGGGTTTGTAAAATGCTAATTAAAATAGACACACATATCTGTATATGTTATGCTTCAAACTATTGGTCTTCAGAATATAATACATCTTTTTATTATTTAACAAATGCTGATATGTAGGACTTCAGGCCAGGAGTTGTGGTATTTTCCAGGCCCAGCCTGGGAGAAAATTCCTTATTTGCCATCGGAATTTACAACGCTTCCTTATTTGCTATTAAGAAAGTTTATCTTCCTTATTTGCCATTGACTTAAATTTGCATTTCCTTTCTGCCATTGCCGTCTATGTGAATGGATAACAGAGTTCACTTGGACTTGAAAAGACGATTTTACCCTTAGCACATGGACGCTGTGTCTTTGACGTTTCCGTTGTGCTAGTCATTTCCACACTACCACTAGTGTGTGACAGCCTTGATAAAATATGTGTCTAGACTGTTAACACGCACACTTAATTCTAATTTTTCATTAATCATTATCCATAATCCATCGTGCTCATAAGAATCTGACCAAGTAATAGGTACACGTAAAAATTACATCACAGCATTTGTGCGGTGCTGCTGTCTCGCTAGCTCGAGCTCCTCGTTCCTTCCACCGGCCCAGAACCCGGCCGTTGCTCACATAGGCCACAGGGGCGAGGTTGCCTGTGCACAGGGTTACTGTGTCTGCGGCGAGCGTAGCCGGAGCTGCTCCTGCAGGACGCAAGTGCCAGCTGCCCGGAGCTGGTCCCGCTGGGGGCGAGGCTGCCCACGCGGCTGAGCTCTATGGCGCCGCGAGGCCCAGCTGCCCGAGCTGACCCGTTGGGCGAGGCCGCCCACGCGGCGGAGCTTCCACGGAGCGCAAGGCCCAGCTGCCCGAAGCTGGTCCCGCCGGGGCAAGGCCGCCCGCCCGGCGCTCCACTAGCAGCGCGCGTGGCCCAGCCGCCCAGCGCTGCTCTCGCTCGGGGGCCCGATGGGCGATGGCCCGGAGCTGCTCCAACTGGGGCGGCCGGACGCTAGACGCTGCTCCTGTGGGTGTGTATGCCTTGGGTTCGGAGGAGGAGGCAAGTGTGTATGCCTAGCAACACTGAGCACAGAGAGATAGCAAGCCAGGGGCAAGTTAGGAATTATGGAAAAAATATGACGTGAGCTGGCTAACAGAGTTGGACGGAGTGGACGGCAGTGGCACGAAGGGAGGCAAATTTTGAGCCAATGGCAAATAAGGAAGATAAACTTTCTCAATGGAAAATAAGGAAGCGTTGTAAATTCCGATGGCAAATAAGGAATTTTCTCCCAGCCTGGCCCCATGCATGAGCAGCTCCGTTACTACTGCTTATGTTCTTTTTATATATTTAACTGTTGTTGCTTGAGATTAACACACCCTTTCTATTAGGTTGATGATGAACTCAGCACAGCCGACATAGATAATTTACAAGCTCCAACTCTTGGGAGTCTAATATACTTCATGATGGCTCCAACACTCTGTTATCAGGTAATTTTCTGTTCATCATGTATGTTGGTCTAAAGCAGATATTTAGTTTCTTTTGATTGGCCTTTTCTACTTAGGTGCAAAGGGGAGCTGACAGGGTGTAACTTTAGAAATGTGCTGCTTTTGTTTTGCTTGCAGCCAAGCTATCCTCGAACTACTCATATTAGAAAAGGTTGGCTGATTCGTCAAATTATTTTGTACTTGGTATTTACTGGTCTCCAAGGATTCATTATTGAGCAAGTAAGCAATTCAGATATCTCCGTGTCTTGTAAAATATCTCCATGCAGTTCTTAACCTTTTATTGATTCTACAAACTTGCAGTACATAAATCCTATTGTCGTGAACTCTCAACATCCACTGAAGGGAGGACTATTGAATGCTGTGGAGACTGTTTTGAAGCTATCATTACCAAATGTTTATCTGTGGCTTTGCATGTTCTATTGCTTTTTCCATCTATGGTAAATTCCATTTCTGTATTTATTCATTCAAATTCAAATAGATGGCCAATGATGGAATATAGTTATTCAAACACCGGTCTATATTCATACTTCCCCTTCCATGATCTGGAAGAAAATTATTTCTTTATGCCCTTTAAAGTATTCATGATGGAATATAGTTATTCAAACACCGGTCTATATTCATACTTCCCCTTCCATGATCTGGAAGAAAATTATTTCTTTATGCCCTTTAAAGTATTCATGTTTTCAGTTTTGAACTTATATACATTTATTTGTACAGGTTAAATATACTTGCTGAGATTCTTCGATTTGGTGACCGTGAATTCTACAAAGATTGGTGGAATGCAAAAACCATTGATGAGGTGAAACAGTATTGTTTTGTAACCTAGTATTACTTCTATTTTCAAGTGTAAAAAAGCTAGGTAAGCATAGCTGATGTTGTGTCTAATGTTTGCTGCTGCTGCTGTCGCTGCCGCTGCCTGTGCTGGTGTACTCGGATGGGATCAGTATTGGAGAAAATGGAACATGGTATGTCTTTCTTTTCTTTAAAGCAGTAGTACTTTTAGCAAAAAGATATACTGTCAGACATGGTACACTCAGTTGGGATTAGATATAACCATTTTAAAGCAACACCATAAATGGCAAACCACTGTAAAATTGTTGAGAAAATTGAAAGCAACATATCCATGTTTGGCACCTCTCCTGTTTGTCTAATTTTGACCCTCAACTCCAGTACCATCTAAATCTAGCACTCAAACAATCAACGCTGTTTGACTTTGATCCACGAACCCGTATTTCGGTGGTTCTGAGGTGACATGGCAGCTGCTTTTCTTCCAAGTTGGTGGTTTTTTGCCAACTAGGCCATGAGAAGATAGAGAATGACAGTTTGACCAGGCCACTTCATAGCCTGGTGGTAAAGGACGCCAACTTGGATGAAATCTACTACTGCATCGCTCAAAGACCACAAAAATGTGGTTGGTAGTCAAAGTTGAACAATATGGATAATTGATCTACCATTATGACGGCATTGGAGTTGTGGGTCAAAATTAGACAACCAGAAAAGTTGGTGGGGTGGGTTAAAAATGGACTGATTCCAAAGTGAAACCTGATTTTTTTTTTGCTATTTTGCTATGAAAAACTATTCTAAGTTCCAAGTAGGTAGGACTAAAGTTAATGAACGGATGATACGATGAATCTGATGGATTTATTCTTCTGTGATGCTCGTTGTTGGTCCATCTGTTTTATCTTTATTTCATTTGAATATTATGGTTAATAATGCCCACATTTTCACAGCCTGTGCATAAATGGGTTGTTCGTCATGTATACTTCCCTTGCATGCGGAATGGTATCTCAAAGGTAAAATATTATTTGTATGGATGTTTTACTCAGGGTTGCTTCCAGTGTACATTAGATTAAATCATAGCTTCTACAATGTGTGCCTTGTAGATCCCCTAACCCCTCAATGTTTGTTCAAAGTTATTTATATTTCCTAAGTAACCACATGAATTTTCAGTGAAACTAAAGTTCAAGTACTATTAAACCTGTAAAGATTCCAGTAACAAAAGAATTATTTGAATTTATTGAGCAAGAAGGTTGTGTTAACTTTTTGTATGGATCTACTATCCTCTACTGAAAGACTAGCTACTATGTTGGAGGTGCCTTGTATTCTGTTAAGTCTGATCTTTTGTGCTGTTATTCTTGTTGCTGTTGAAAGGGTCATTTCTGTTAATTTTGTTGCAGGAAGTTGCTGTTTTTATATCATTCTTTGTTTCTGCTGCACTCCATGAGGTAAACATGCTTTTGTTCTGAACTTACAAGCTGTAGATTGCTTGGATGAAGCTTGCTCTTTGTACCATCCAGTGTATTTCATGGTCCAACTTCTTTTAAGCAAATTGTGATACAATTTCTTACAATCTTACACCAGCTATGTGTTGCTGTTCCCTGCCACATACTCAAGTTCTGGGCTTTCTTAGGAATCATGTTGCAGGTAATTGGATACAAAACTAAATGCTGTCGATAATATTACATCTTTTTTTCTTTATTAGTTCTCTCTTTATTCACTATATAGCCTATCCTATGAGCACCAGAAGATATCTGTCTTGTAATACAAACTCCATGTGTTCTCATCTAATATTGAACATTTTCTTACACCATGTTTCATTTCCCCCCCTTTACCAGATTCCCCTTATCATATTGACATCATACCTCAAAAATAAATTCAGAGACACAATGGTGAGCCAATGTTTTCCTTAGCTGTTGCAGTTAGTATTGTTCTTCGATGTGAACATGTTCTAACTTGTGGTACCTTAAATAGGTTGGCAACATGATCTTTTGGTTCTTTTTCTGCATCTACGGGCAGCCTATGTGTGTTCTCTTGTATTACCATGATGTAATGAACAGGATCGACAAGGCAAAATAAACTTCTGCAGATCCTTTTTTGTGTTAGATTCTACCATCATGGAATCTGAAAAGCAATAATTTGTGTGCGCTCCATGAAGCTGCATAAGTTTGTATCCAGTTTTTTGTGGGAATACAATGTAGATCATTTTACCATGTGCATGATAGGTAGCCTCATCTCACCCTTGTATCTGTACATAAGCGTCATTCTGTTGGCGTTCTACATGTAACTGTAATGGAATATTGCCCCTTCTGCACTAGTAGTGCCACCTGCTCATGATGTTAGCATAACATCATTTGGTATTAACATGATTGGAAGTTTATCATGCCTGTAATCTGATATCTAGATCTGTGATGCCGTCTGATACTCCATTTGATTTATTGTTTGTTCTCGATATAATTTATATGAAAATGTATTATTCTAAATAAAAGAGGTATATCATGAAAATATTCTTTATGGTGAAGTTAGTGACATTAGTCTTATGGTGAATTGATAGGCCCGTCAAGATCATAAAATGTTTTCTATGATTTGGAGTCGAGGGGGTATTCGAAAGGTAGCTTAGGTGGCTCTGGATTTGATACTTGTATTGTATCTAAAATAAAATGGGTCTACATTGAAACTGAGGACAGATGGTATCATATTATGCTGAATTTGATTTAAAGTAATACATTTTTCGTGTTAGTTTGGTCAATTTATGCTGAACTTTCTGTTAGTTTGGTCAATTTGAATTTTTCTGTTACTTCAGTCAATATATGCTGAAAAGTAAATTGGACTCGGTCAGCTTTTTTAACCCTCTGATCCTTTCAAACAGAAAAGAAAGAAAAATGGCACGGACGAGATTGATTGGTAGCTGAGGTCGAACTGACGAGAAAACCAATTGCTTTAGTTGCAAAGTTCGAACTGTGGCCTCAGAATTCCGAGCTGACGGCAACAGGGTGGCCGCACACCAGATGTAAAATCAGCATTGCTATTTTTTTATTGCAATTCGTGCACATGTTCATTGCCAATATAATTTCATTAAGTTAAAAACTACTAGGAGACAACAAATTTCTAAGACCGGAACTTGGCTCCGATCTTGTGGACCGTGTCCCCGTCGGTGAGGAAGGTCTTGGCAAGGAGGTCGTCGGGGAGGCCGGAGCCGAAGAGCGCGTCGGCGAGGAGCACCAGGCCGGGGTTCTGGCTGCTGAGCGTGGCGTAGAGCGCGGCGGGCTTGGTGCCGTTGTTGTAGAGGAAGTGGACCAGCCCCTGCGGCACGGCGAACACGTCGCCCTTGCGCAGCAACTTGGCGTACACTTTGTTCTCCGGGTACGACGTCACGAAGCCGAAGTAGACGGCGCCGCCCAGCACCACCGCCGTCTCCGACGCCCGCGGGTGGTAGTGCGCCGGGAACACGGCGCCCGGGGCCACGTCCACGCGCGCGTGCGACGCGCCCAGCGTGTTCAGCCCCGGGATCTGCACCGCCAGCGCCGTGAACCCGTACCGCCGGCTCGCCGTGCCGCCGGGGTGGTCCACGCCGGCGAAGAAGAAGTCGTCCGGGGTCACGGTCGCCGGGTCCTTGCACGGGATCCCGTTCACGCGCACTGCATATATACGCGTACAGACATGGAAGATCGCATCATCACCATTGTTGCGCTACTAGCGGAGGCGCATGAACATCGACCACAAAGTCACAAACCTTTGGATGTGTTGTCGGCGACGCAGAAGTCCTGGAGAGGGTTGGGGTCGAAGGCGGCGCCATGGCCGGCGGCGAGAGCAATGACGGCAGCGACCACAACCAGCAATGATGCGCTAGCCATGACTGCTGATTCTTCTAGAAGTAAAATGCTGATTGATTTTTTTGGTTGTCTGACGAGTAAACAAGAGTAGCTCGAGTTGCGTTTGGGCTTGTGATTCAGCTCATATATATAGGGCGACCACGGGCAGGATCCGACGCAAAGGACAAACGGATGATCAATATCGTCGTATAAGGAAACGATCTCCATCTGGAAGAATAATTTTTCTCAGAATCAATGCGCTGATCAGCGAAGAAATGCCATCCATATCACTGTCTCGTGGTAAATCCTAAATACTATATTCGAGAGTGAAGATCAAGAATGAATTCAAAGCATACAGTTCTTGAAGAAGAATATGGATTGGAATCATTTCCTTCACCCTGTATTTACCATTTCAAGTCAGCCACAATTCATTCACTTATTTATTTTTGTCAAAAACAACTCATTTACAGGAGAGTAAGGTTTCAAGCCATTGATTAATTGCCCAGGATGAATGAAGAAGAATAAAATCCAACCCATTTATTTATTTTTATTTTGTGAATATATAACTCGTACCATGCATTTCTACTTGTCCTCTGTGTTGATTACAGAAGTGATCTTTATGCCAGCCATACAGCCAGTCAAGGAAAACATTACAAATTACCTATTTTTGAAATCTAAGTTTACTCATTGTAAAACTACACTAAGCGAAGTTGGACTCCGAAATTTCCTGTTGCAACAGTCGTGTGGTCTTTGCTTGTGGCTTTAGATGGAATATTTGCATTTGAGCTATCTGTATCCATGCTCCAAAACTTTAAAATGTTATTGTACACCATGTGCGCACCAAATCAACACTACCTTATACTCCACCCCTATTGCAATCTTTGGTTCTACTATATTGTTCCCTCACTACATTAATCAGGTGGTTTGTCTTTGTACTCCACTCTATATGATCTTGTCTTTTAGTCCACTTTTAGCTCACTTAGGCAGGGCTGTGTTTGGGAGAGAATGAGCTGTAATGAATGAGGAGCCATATGCCAATAGCCAACAGATAAGTTAACAGAACTTCCTGCTCCTAGTTGGTAGGCATGGCTGAGTGTTTTGTTGACATGTCTTCTGGTATGGTGATCTTTTTTCTTTTACAGAAAGGGAGTATAAAGAAACAGATAAACAGTGATTACAAGAAATCATCATGGTAAATATTCACCTAATAAGAGCTGAAAAAAATCTACATAACAGCTGTGTCGATCAAAAACAAATTGAGTATATAATAAGTGTCTGAATTACTCATTTAATTGTTTTCCATGAAAACAAACATCATTCCTAGCATGCCAAATTTTGGCATCAAACCAAAAAGTTGCCAAAATTGATCAAATATGCTATATTTTTTGCTTGGTTGCCTTTGGGCCACAACAAACAGATGAATCCAATTGAAGCTACGGCCCAAATCCTACAGAAAAAGCAATGAAGAGGCCCACTGTTCTGTTGCTCAGCATCAGCAGCAGTTCCACAAGCTCATCAAAAGGCCAATATGCTGGGCTCAACCGAATTGCTTCAGATTTTCAGACTTCAGAGTTTTTAACCAATTTTTTTTCCCAAAGGAATTCGAGAATCAGCAGGAGGTCAGAGAATTAGCAGCCTTGGAATTAGAATGGAGAAGTATGAACACAAGGAGGATCAAACATCAGTATAGTCAGACAGCAGTTGTTGGTCTTGACCAAAACGTCAAGAGGCTGGAAAGCACTGCTGTTTCAAAGTCCAATTATGGTATGTCAAATTCAACTTTATGTTATCATCATCATACACACAAGAGAAATGTAAGAACAGTCTTTCAACGGCACAGCAGAAACAACAACTGCTTGCACATTATTCGTGGCTGCAGATGTGCTAGACACTGTAAATTTAGCACACGTCGCCTAACAAGCGCGCCTGAGGTTGCCGGCGTCGGACAAGAACCTCCCGCACGCAGCACGCGACGAGCCGCCGTCCGCCCATGCCGCGGCCGCGGCCTTGCCGAGCGCCGCCACCTGCGCCCTGAGCCCCTCCCCTTCCTCAGACTCCAGCACCAGCCTCACCTTGGCCTCCACCTCCTCGGCCTTGACCAGCCCTTGCTGCCATCCGACCACCTCGACGCCGATCCCCGCCTCCTCCACCATGAACACCTTGTTCATCTTCTGCTCCGCGTATAGTGGCCAGCAGAGCATGGGCACGCCCGCTGCAATGGCCTCCATCACCGAGTTCCACCCGCAGTGTGTCACGAACGCGCCCGTCGCCCTGTGACGGAGCACGTCCAGCTGCGGCGCCCACAGCTTGAGGACGAGGCCGCGGCCGTTGGTTCGCTGCAGGAACCCGTCCGGCAGGAGGGCGTCGAGGTCCGGGTCGGCGCGGGGGTCGGACGGCCGCTCTGGGTCGTCGCTTGGAGGGGCACGCACCACCCATAGGAATCGCTGGCCGGAATTCTCCAGGCCCATGGCGATCTCCTTGAGCTGCTCCTTGGAGTGGCTGCCTGCGCCAACGCTTCCGAAGCAGAGGTAGACGACGCTGCGGTCGGGCTGCTCGTCGAGCCATGCGAGGCACTCGTGCTCTTCTTTTTCTTTGCCGAGCAAGGGCCCCACGCAGTACACCGGCGGCGGCGGCACCGGGAGAAGCTGCGGGTCTCCGAGAGATTCCACCGCCCGAGGCTCCAACGAATCGAAGGTATTCACCAGGATTCCATCGACCGTCTCCGGAATCCTGCGCATGGCTTCCATGATCATCTTGTATGTCTCGCTCTCCGGGTCCGCTAGGAGTTCGGCGTAGAGGTGGGAAGCCGGCATGGGCGGGACGCCATGGAAGTTGAGAGGGGCGTCACCCATCTCCTTGAAGCTCGGCTGGCCGTCTGCGCGGATCCAAGGAAGCTGTAGGCACACG
Organism: Alloteropsis semialata; assembly: GCA_004135705.1. NCBI lineage: Eukaryota > Viridiplantae > Streptophyta > Magnoliopsida > Poales > Poaceae > Alloteropsis > Alloteropsis semialata. The sequence goes on along the minus strand of CM014272.1, from coordinate 67,657,981 downwards.
GCCAGAAAGGACGCGTTCGTGGCGTAGAACGCGTACGCCGGGATCCCGAGCTCCCTGGCGACGGCGTGCGCCCCCGGCGACACCGCGTCGGTGACCACGGCGTGGACGCTCTCGGGAGGCATGGAGCAGAGGAAGCCGCGCAGGTGCTTGTCGTGACGTCTCACGAGGTCGAGGTACCTGCGCAAGAACTGCTCGTCGTGGACGATGGTGGGAGGGTCCTCAATCCGCGGCAGCGTGTGGAAGGCGACGGACGGCTTGGAGGCGGCGACGCGGCGGACGACGGCGGCGAAGGCGATGTCTTGTTTGAGGGCGGGGTCGATGAGCGCCACCGCGACGGCGTAGCCGGCGTCCACGAGGGCGTCGGCCAGCTGCACCATGGGAACGAAGTGGCTGACGGCGAGGCCGGGGTACAGAACCACGGTCTTCTTCATCGCCGGCTTGCTCTTCTCCGGCGCTGGCTGGACGGTGATTGATTATTAATTTATTAGCGGTGGGAGTTCAAGCGCTATCCGCACTGGATCCTCTGTCCGGTCCGCTGCCGCATCCTTCAGTACGAAGATAGCGGCCCCGTTTGGTTGTCTAGTGTAGCATCTCGCACGGAGGAAATTTTTTTTTGCATGAAATACTAAATGGAGTCTATTTGCAAAACTTCTTCACGGATGAGTGTAACTTTTCGAGACGAATCTAATGAGCCTAATTAATCGATGATTGGCTACAGTGATGCTATAATCATGCGGTCAAAGGCCTCATTAGATTCTTCAGGATTCCTAGTGCAGGGGTTCTGAAGTTAGTTTAGAGAAGATGGTAGTTGGAGATGTTGGAATAAAATATAAGGTAGTTGGGATAGAGTATGAGATATAGAGTATGATGGGTGAAGGAGAAAGTGGTATAGAGGAAAAAATCTTGATGACCAGGACAGTATATTCCTTTTAGAGGATGAAAATAAAGTATGACGAGTGCGGACAGCCTTAATAATCCAAGGACGACCCAAAGTCGAAAGGCATAATAGTAAAATGGCTGCCGCTATTGTAGTGTTGTCATCCAAGGCAGCAAGTTTTGCTCCAAATGTATGTGCAAAACTGCGTGAAAGAGACTTTAACCTACCAATCTTAACTTACTTGAGACTCCTTTTGAGGCCTTCACATTAACCTTTATAAAACACGTTAGAAAAAAGATAAATCATAAAAATTCTCACAATAATCAGAAACATCTAACCTACGGTCCATAAACTTCGATAGTCATAGCCACCAGATCTATCATATTCTCTAAAAAAATTACCCACTTTACTATTATGAAAATACCCAAAGTAACCCTCTAAATCTATAAGTTAATTACCCCTCTGCCATTATAGAAATAACATAAAGTAACCTCCTAATATTCATCTAAATTACCCTTTACGCCATTATAAAAATAATTCAAAATACACCCATGTTTTTGATTTTAACCTACCCAATTTACTTGGGACTGAAAGACTTTTTTTTGCGACTTGAAACACTTTTTTGTTGTTGTTGTGAAGAAAAATTTTTTAGGTCAGTAGCATCCACGCCGAAGCGTGCACGGCAAACAATCAACGCTCGTGCCGACCCTGTTTGATACTATGCTAACTTTCCATGTCACATCGAATGTTTAATCCTAATTAGAAATATTAAACATAGACTAATTATAAAACTAATTGCATGGATGGAGGCTAATTCGTGAGACGAATCTATTAAGTCTAATTAGTTCATGATTTGATAAAGCGGTGCTACAGTAACTATTTGCTAATGATAGATTAATTAGGTTTAATAGATTCGTCTTGCAAATTAGCCCATCTCTTCTGCAATTAGTTTTATAATTAGCTTATGTTTAGTCCTCTAATTACCATCCAAATATTCGATATGACAAAGGCTAAACTTTAGTCAAGGATCGTTTGTATGTCCTTTCTTCTTTTTTTTTCTTTTTGGCGCATCATTTTGTGCTATTTTGTTTCTTTTATTTATTTCAGTTTGATCTTTTGTTCCTCGAAGTAGACAAGTTCAAAACATTTGTTCCATGCAATCATATTTTTTTATTTCTTACTTGGGACAATATTTTTGTAAAGAAATTCTTTCTTCTGCTCCCCTGCCCTTTCTTCTGATAAAAAGAATTGTCCTATCTTGTATTCCTTTTAATTAACTAATGTACATGCACTCTGTTATCTAACAAAAGAATCACAATCGGTATCTACAAACTGACAAAATTGTGTAGTGAAGTACACAATGGACATAAAGAATTGGAGAACTATGCTAACCAACCTAGCAGCAAAGAATCACTGGCCTTCCAGTAAACAATCTGACCAGTTAGTCATTGTTCTGATCACCTAGCCAAACAACGAAGCCAGAACTGAATGTGAATGGTGGTTGTTCACTGCAACCTGCTCCTCTTCAAGTCAGGCAGAGTGAGGGACACCGTCGTCTGTGGCTGGAATCCCACGGACGCCAGCCTCGGCGACAGGATCATCGCCGGGCTGGGGCGAGGGGACGGCACCGGGTCCCTCTTCCTTGACGGCGAGCCGCTGAGCCTCGGCGAGAGGTTGACGTGCTCGAGCGCCCTGGACTGGAGGTCCTGCGGGTAGTCCCGGACGCACCGTATGCGTGGGCCCGTTCCCGTCGACCACCGGCACATCAGGTGGTTCTTGCCGTGCTCAGCAGCAGCACCACCATTCGCCGGCGGCGTCGGCAGCTCCTTCTGCAGCTGCTCTGAACTGTGCGCCTCTTCTTCGGTGTCAGTGTGAGAGTGGATGCCAGTGTCGTCATCCTCCTCTGCTTCACTCATGTTTCCGTCGTCGGTTGTCCGCTGAACATCGCCGTCGGCCACCTCGGACTCGCTCATTTGCTCATCGGCAGCTGCAGCGGCCGATGTGTGAACTGTCCCGTTGCCATCGTCGGAGACGGCAGCGTTGGGCCGAGCGTCAGGTAAGGAATACTCGTCGTCTTTGTCGATTGGGCATTTCTGAAAAAAAAAACATGGCATTCATATGTCATTTCAGCTCTGAATCTTGATGCAGTCACTCTTACGAATGCATAATCATGTGACATATTCAAATTGATGTGAGATTTGGTACTAACATTTACCTTGACGTCGGTGAGGTCGACACCGTTCTCCTCAAGGTAGCGGATGAACTCTTTGAAATTCTCTTCTGTTGGAAGGTAGTGACCACTGTACGGCCATATAGCCTGAAGAATGCAGGCAACACCGTTTCAGTTATACTAGATAGATATAAGTTTTCTGAACGCACAGCGCTGTTTTTCATTGTATAAAAACAAGATTTATTTTCAGTATGAAGTATGAACATACCTTGAGGATTCCTTCTTTTACCACCAATCTTCCGGCCGATGTTATGGCTCCACCAGCTAGGAAACTCGAGTGCTGAAACGAACCTTTCTTCTTCTGCTCATAGCCAAACCAAGAACAGCAACTTCAGAACCAATGCAGCAAATTTGATAGGTGGTCAAGGTGTTACTGCAAGTGCACTCTAGATAACTTAAATCTATATCTATGTTTACCTGTCCGACATAGAGTGCCTTGGTGGTGCTGAGGACGAAAATCCATTTAGAATCATCCAAAGTTTGCACAGCTTTTCCATTTTTCCTGTACACAAGTTTTCCACTCTCCACCACAACTTCATACTCTTGCCTTTCTTTCTGCAATTCATCGAAAGAAACACAAGACAAGGATCAGCTGATCATCCAATTATTCAGGCTAACAAATCCTGAACATAGTGCTATTTTTTCATTAAAAATATCTTTGGGTTCAGGTGCTTACTGGTCCAAGGTACTTGATGCACTGGCTCTGAAGTTTACTCCTAGGGCATTTCTCAAGGTTCACTTCTTTGCCTTCCCCAATGTCCAACCTGTACATTTCATAAAAGTATAGTGTATTCTACATTAGTCTCAGTTTCAAACTGACAAATTCAAATTCAAACGGCAGAACTCAGCTTCACTTACCAATAAAAGAATGGCTCTGTACTCTCGCTCTTGGACCAGACATCATAATAGATGTGCAAATTGTGCCCATACCGATGCCTCGGGTCAATCTGCCAGCAAGCACATTCAGAAAAAGAGCAGCAGGATTAGTAAACAAATAATCGCTCGCAGCAATCTCACTGGATCTTGATCTTAGTTTAGTTCCTAGGTTTTGTAGCATGTGACTTACAGCTTCGAGCCAGTGCTGCCTTGCCAGCTTCTGCGCCTTGCCGTTCTTCGACAGGCCCTTGCCAAGCTGCGGGGAGCAACCAAACAAAAAGAACTCGCGTCAGCAGCTGCGATTCCGATGGAATTCCAAGCGCATCTCGATGAGCATTTCTGGCAGACGAACAGCTGTAAAGCGTGGGAGGGCTGTTACCTTGGCCACCCTGGTCCTCGCGCGCGCCCACCGCGACGCCGCCGTCTCGGGCTTGCCGCCGTTGAAGAAGGAGACGGAGCTGTGCTTGAGGGACGCGAAGTCCAGCGCCTTCCACCACAGCTCCTCGACGACGACGGCGCAGTCGGCGAGGTTCCGCCGCGTGCGGTAGCTCTTGTACACCTTCTGCAGCTTCACCGCCGCGGCGTCGAGCTCGCACTTGGGGCTGGAGGAGGCGCGGGGGCTCGGCGTCGGCGACGCCATGAACGACAGCTCCGAGCCCCTCCGGTCCCCGCCGTCGACGTTGATCTGGCCCGGCCTGCTGCTGTGATGGTGGTCCACTATCGAAGCCACCGCCTCCTCTGCTTCCCACATCTTGAAGCTCAGCGACGGCATCAGTTTGCCCTGTGGGAAGCAGAGCTTCTCCTGGTCGTCCCACGGCGGGGAGATTGCGTTCAGCTTCACCACCATGGCGCCGTCCTTCGTCCTCGGGCTGGAGATCTCGATGCCAAGAGCTTCAGCCCATTCGTTGCGGTACAATCCCATAAACTGGAGACCGGCCCTGCAGAATCCATTTCCAGAAGTGCAAATTCAGCGTCAGCCGGTGGCACAGCGATCGGAAGCAACTTGCAAGGAGAAAGAGCCTCTCGTGACATGGTCAAAGTCAGAGAGAAGAATGAAGTGAACCAAACAAACACTAGCAACAAGGAGCCGGCGGAAACGACTAGAGACCAACCGCATCCAGGGAATTCCACGGCTGCCACCATAGCAGCATAAACAAAGGCTGAATGCGAGAGATAGCAGCCTCGCCTTTAAAAGTTTCAGCTTTAACAAGCAGAAACGTCACAGGGGCCTAACGCCTAACCTAAAGGTTTGGTTTTTGTCTAGGATCCCTGCATCTAAATTCTGAAACAGCAAAAGAAATCGCATTGATCTGAACAAGGTCCCATCCAAGACCCTGATGAGAGGAACCCCAGGCCCGCGTTACTGCTGACGAAAACATTTTTCCAAGAATTAGAGGGTAGGCTTTAGAGATCAAAATTCGATTCAGAACTCTGCATTTAGCATCCAAGAACAGCTGAAACATTGGCATGCACTACTTCAGACACTAAACGGCAGCTACAAGTCTCAAGATTACATTATGAGCGAAGAACTCTGCATCTAGCAGGTTACGCGCTAATTGCAAAACCGCAGCAAGAACACGATCACCCACACCATCAGCAGAGCAAAGCTACACCAAATTTGAGAGCAGAAGGAAAGAGCTGCATGCTGCTTACCTGGTGGCTGTGTCGGAGTTTGGAACCCAACCTTCTCCCGAAGAACAGGAATGGCCGAAAACTTTGGAGCTGCTGAGACGAAGCTATGGAATTAGCTGGAATGTGATGTGGCTATGCACTGCAACCTCGGGGGTTGTCACTGCCCTCTCATATATATATAACGAGATCTTAGGACTGGGCCCCACGCTGGCGTGGGGTCGCCCTCCCCAAGAGATGTGGAAAAAATACAGGAGCAGGCCGCGAAATTGTTCCGTGTTCCCCACTTCCCCGTCCTCCAAGAAATCGGAGTCCCATTTTTCAAAAAGAAATCGGAGTCCCGAGAGTCTTCGCTGTTCGCTCACGGCTGAGGTTGCTGAACTTGCAGCGCTGTTTCAGCTTTTTAAATGGCACCTCGCCCAACCTTTTATTTCAACACACGCCCTTCTTTGTTCAAACTTGTATCCGCGTCAGGAGAAGAACCAGAGGTAATCTTAGGTTTCTTTGTATCATTAAGCAAAAATTATGAAAATCTTCAAGATACATATAAATATTTTCTTAATAGTGCTCATTTTCTCGTTTAAGCCCTTGGAAGACCCTTTATGAAATAGAATTATATGTTTTTCCACTGCATAAAAATGTGTGATAGTAAACGGTCCAGTTGATGTGCCAAACTTGTTTTTCATACTAAATAATAATGTCCAATTGGCGCAAACAACATGTTGAGTATGCTGTCTGTGTAATTTTGGATTTCATCTTGTAATTTATCATCGGTTTTCGTAAAAATATTCATGTCACTCGGCTACTTTCCACAAAATTCTCTGACATTGCAACCCCACTTCCTCTATCAATGAGTGGTGGGTCTTAGCTAGTGAGCAGGGTTGTTTCTCTCTCGACGATGAAGCTTATGCCCCGCCGTCTCACTGGCCGACCCTGACCCCTGCTATTTGTTACCGCTTGCCAACTGTGTCCGAATCTCACTGGCCGACCCTGACCCCTGCTATTTGGAGTTTGCCTCTATTTGTTACCGCTTGCCAACTGTGTCCGAATCTCATAAATATAAATTATTGGATCATAATCCAATGATATTTTAAAAAATTTAACATCCCAAGGCAGAATCTATGATGTTGTAATTAATAATACCACTCGCAACCTTCGAAAAACAGTATAATTGATTGTGTTAGGGTTTTTGCTAAGCTTCTAGAGAAAAGAAAAGGAGTTTTGTTGAGTTTTATTGGTTATCATTATAAATTTCAAGTCTACAACCAGTATAGGAAAGAAATATTGTCTTAAATTTTTATTAATTTGAAAAAAAATATATACTCCATCCATTTAAAATAAAAGTCTCGTTTTGAATACGACGCATAGTCTCCACCTGCATTGCTTTATATTAATTATTTTGATCAACACCTTATTTTTGGGAGGGATGAATTTGATCAACAGTGACTAGTAACCACTTGTACATAAAGCAATAGATTTGCAATACTACGATGGCGCTTTCTGGATCAAATTTAGAAGTAGAGACACAGACAATTAAAGCTTTAAAAGTACTGTTGGATTGCACGTGTACCAAATTCGCCACTCTTTAGTTGTGTTCCAATGAACCTGCACAGAAAAGGCCTAATGAGTAATGACCTTTCTATATGGTTTTCCTTTGAGTAGTATAAAGCACCACAAATGTTGGTAATGCCCTGGACCATTGCAGCACTACTATACCATGCATGCATGCACAGTGGATCAGCTGGAGGCTGGAAGAAGTGTTCAAAGGGCAGGCGGTGTGGAAGAGTCAGAGAGCAGGCAGCTAGCTAGTGCCCATGATAGGATAGCCATGGTCATGGATGGTGAGCATATGGTTTCCCATGCCGCTCGAGATGAGTGATCGATGGTGGTTGGCAGCGCGGCATGAAAGCAACCGAGGAACCAGTCGTGGCCTTGGACCGGATCAGATGCGAAGCATTACGCTGCCGCATGTGTGCCCAGTTTCACGTTCATACACGGCTGTCAAGTTGTGGGCTTGTGGCAGTCAAGGCCGCCCGTTGATCCGGCCATGCATGGATATGCATGGAAAAAATCTTTAGTTTGTTTCATATACAAAATCACGTCCCTGAGTCGTGGTTTTAGTTGTCTGTACTTTTTAGTTGGATCTGCTTATCTTGAACCTGGGAAACTGCTGTAATTTCGTTATCCCTGATAATGAAATTTGGGCATGGCCCTTCTAGAAAAAAATATACACAATCACGTTCACGTCATGCACATAAAACTTAATTTTATGGGGAAAAAAATTGTCCGATACATTTTGGTTGTTTATTTTGCAAGGTCGCAGAGAGTACTACTCCTAAGAATTAGGAATGGTTGAGAGGCGCTGCTAGCAGCATTAGGGTCTTGTTTAGGGCATATATAATTGACGTGTAGAAATAATCAGGAAACTGCCATATGTCCTGATTTCTACGCAGACCTAAAGTTTGACATGCCAAAACGCATCGTCATGCATGACACGATAGGCATCCTTTTTCATACTGCCTCATTAATTAGCTTGCTATGAGCAAAGTTTATATATATATTCTATATTTAGAGAGAGATAAGGTAGATAGAGGTTGGTCATTGGTGGCTTTTCTTTTAGAGATTTACTCCTTTTCAGGTGATTGAAATCTTGCTTATGCATCAGTCACCCAACATTGCACTAGAAATTGAATGGAGAAAAGAGTTTGGGTTAGGATTTAGAGGGTTTGGGAGCTTACCTTGCTGCCCGGCAGTAGAGGGAGCTCACGGGCAGCTCGCCGGCCGGCAGGAGAGACGGCGGCGGCGAGCCTCCCCTCTTTCTTCTCCAACTCCGGCGGCTATAGATCGAAGGGGCCGGCCGGGGGGAGGCAGGCAGGCCAGGCGGTGGGGATGGGGGCCGGCGGCTTAGGGTCCTGGCAGTGGTAGAGGCGGCCGGGCCAGGTCGGGGCGGGGGAGCTCGCCGGAGTTGGCGGTGGGCGGTGGGCGGCGGCGGAGGCGGCGAGGGCGCAGCCGGAGGTGGGGATGCAGGGGAGTGGCGTCGGGGGCGCGACTCGCGTCTCGCGAGAAGAAGGAAGACGGATGAGGAAGAAAAAGAAGGGATAAGAAGTGGGATGTCAACCGTTAGATTCAGATCCGATGGTCGTTAAAGGTGACTGATGCTAAAGCTAAATATCAATCGACTGACAAGGAGATCCATTCTTTCTTTTATCCCTTTTCTTAAGGAAAGTGGTTTGTACCTGCATATAGGGATTTTACCACCTTCCCTGTGTAAAAAAAATGTCTCTTTTTCTTTAGCATCGTAAAAAAAATGTCTCGTGAAAGATCGATGCATATAAAAAATGATTTGAGGCAGACAACAGCTGAGGAGTGTCAAACATTCCAACTCCCCAGGACAAATCCCGAACGCTCCGCCCGTTTCAGCCCAGTCAAATAGTCAACAAGCGAGGGGTCTCCCTGCAATTTGACCCGGACGCGGCAGACGACACCCTGCTATACGGCGGCACCGTACATGGCGTGATCCGTGACGTATAGGCTCTGAGCTGTGCCTGGTACACGGCCTTGTATTCTGCAGACTCCCGACCCACACACCAAGAACTCGCCACACGTACAGACAAGGCCCACCCCGTACGGACGCGGGCCGTCCAACGTGTTGCTGCCCGTGGGCCCGCTGTCGGCGTGTCCGCAGGGACGTGTACGACGCGCCCACTCGAGGATTCTTCGCTCTTGGCGCGCACAAGGAGTCTCCATCGACATAGGTCACGCCCCCAATAAATTCTCTTCCAATGCAGGGCACCCACCACCGGGCCCTAGCTAATCACCATCAACTTCGCTAATCGCCTGCGTCACCACGTAATCACACGGTCCGGAGCTTGATTATCTTTTTGTGGCCACGGTGGGGCGACAAATGGCGGGCGGATTAGCAAGCGCTAGTTTGGGATTAGTATATGCGTCAGGCCCAGCTCATGAGCTTAATGACGCCCTTCTCTCTCTATTCGTTGAGCTAGCGTGTTTGTGTGTGTGTGTGTGTGTGTGTAGTCAGTGTGGTTTAGGGTGGGCGTGGACGTCATCGGCCAAATGAACTAGCAGATCCGATCCCAGCTGCTAATTCGAGCTGTCACGAGTGTTCTTCAAACACTTGTCATGTGCTCTCCCCTGTTTCCTGAACGGGATAAGATACTTAGCTGGCTCTATTGTTTTCGGCCTTTTTTTTTTGAGCCGGTGAGATTCTGATCTAGTATGCCATACTCGCTCCTTTGAGTTCAGCTAATCTATCTCATCTTATAGAACAAATGCAGAGTGAAAATTCCCCACAAGAAAAAAAAATACAGATTGAAGATATTTCTCAAAATTCTGCTGAATTACAAACAAATGGCATCTGAAAACATAAGCGTGCAATACAATAGTGTTAAGGAGTTAATTGTCGTTGGTGTTTAAATCCGGTGAATTGGTGAAAAGTGGTGAAAAATTTTGCATTGAGAAGCGTGTCCTGTGAGAGGAGGCATGGTTGTCAGTGTGAACTTTTAGTGACTTTTTGGTGAGTTTGGGGAATTAAACAGGCCCTATTCGATTTGCATGGGGGCAGTTTATTTCAACGTAGAAACAGGCTTTGAAAGGATGAACACCGTACCCCCAAAAAAAAAGGATGAACACTGTACATGCATGATGCATGGCACGGAGATCAACGGGAGATTGAACAGGCAGGCGCGAGTCTCGTCCACACGGAGACGAAAAGGATAGTAGCGGTATATAGAGACAGCCACACCGAGACGGCGTACGTGTCGTCCTCAAGACTGGGATTTCTTGCGAGCGAAGCCTGGTAGCTTACCTGCCCCCGCCGCTGCCGGCAGGCCGTCCGTCGTCGGGTCAACGACGGCTGGATGCGTCTCGATTATGCAGAGACAGTGTGGGTGTGGTGAGCCGAGCGAGTCAACACACTCGGAACTAGCAGCAGCAGCTTCAACTCCGATCCGTTGACAAATCTGTGTGTGGATATGCATGGGTGAATTGCTGGATTGCTTTTTCATTATTATTTTTGTGCGTAAAGATCCGGCCGGTTTGGTGTACTTTTGGTCGTATCTTCACTCCAAAAGTTTTGCGTGACTGTTTTTTTTTTACTTTTTTGCGAAAGATCTGTGAAAGTTTCTTTTCCATTATCCAGCGGTGCATTAGTTTATGTTTTTATGCTGTATTGGCTATGCCCAAATGTTCTCCGCCTGAATTTGCCATATATGATCTACGAGGTGGTACGACAATAGAATCGTAGGGCCATATGCTGCCAGCCTGCCACGCCAATACTCGCATTGAAAATAAACAGATGACCAAATTGTGTAGTTTATTCAAAGTTTTATTTCTACCACTTCTGTAAGTTAAAAAGATACATGGAAAAAATAATAATACTACATTACTATATTACTAGTTACTACTCTATCTGGTACTCGCAAAAAAAAAAGTTACTACTCTATCAACCATGCTCCTACGGCTAAAATCAACCTTTAAATAACTTTATAACACATAGCTAACCGAAAAAATAACACCCATGTCGAGACGGGGATGGTTTGCAAATTTCATCACAGGAAACCTAACCAACTAAACTACACATACTTCGCCACGTTTTAGTTAATACAATGTAACAAACATGTGTTTTAACCTACTCCATTCATCTTGGAATATTAGGTATTGAAATGTTCAAAAATTATACTAAATACAAGGTATTTATTTTTTTGGTCTCTCCACTGCAGACTTATCTTTTTCTATTTCTTGCCACTGCTTAATATTAGGAACAACTTTAATTACAGCTACTAAACGGAAAGGTCTTGGAAGGTGCATGCGTCTTTTGTTCTCTCCCTTAATCTATCTTAAAATTGCTAGAATACCTTGTATTACAGGACAAAGGAAGTACACTACAATGCTTAAGATGTTGAGTTTTCTCTATCATAGAATTATGAATGTAGTATACTTTATTTTTCTACAAAAAGTAAGTACTTACAAATTAAACTGTTAAAGTAGATATATTATGTTTAAGACTAAATGTATTAATATTATTAAAATACATTGTAGATTAAGGAAGACATTCATTAATATTATTGTTGACTTTTTTTTGAGAAATATATTATTGTTTACTAATACTACGATTTATAGTCACAGAGGTTTTTTTGACCGAACCTCTGTGACTATAAATCGTAGTATTAGTAAACAATAATATATTTCTCAAAAAAAAAAAATTAGGTTATATGAAAAATTAGGTTATATGAACAATAATATATAGTCACAGAGGTTGATAGGTTATATGAAAAATTAGGGTTTATTTATATTATCATTAATAGTGGTAGATTTGGGAATTCAGAAGAAGATTGGTGGGGTACTTTAGATAATTTCAAAATGGCAGATGCGGGTAATTCGGATATAAATTTCGGCTCAAGGTGACTTTGAAAGTTTCATGTGTCCCAACAAGTAGACCACGAAATTTAGGGCCGGCGCGAGGCGCGGGAATACCCAAAGCTTCACCGTAAAGCTACCACACCACCATCCCACCGTTGACAAGCTGTGGAATTTCCCTCGTCCATCCAGCCTTGCCTTGGTTGGTCGCCGGGGAGCAACGGAGCAGAACAACGCGTCTGCCTGCCGGTCTCCCCTGAGCCCTGGAAAGTCTCCAAATAAAGGGAACGCTAGCTCGCCATGGAATTATTCCATTCAACTCTCGACTGCCGCCTTTATTTCACCTTCGGCACGCAACCATGGCTTGAAGCATGCAAGCAGCCAGCTGTAGATTTCGAGATCATGCATGCGAAGAACCTTTGCATTCTTGCCGGCCGTACGTGCCGGTGCGAGTAGCATTCGCCATGGAACGGGTCGATCGAGCTTCACTGCTTTCACAATCAGCTTCAGAGAGCAGGAGTCGCCGGGTGGTCAGCACGCATGACCAAAGCGTCTTCTTCACCTGGACCGGTTCAAGCGGACGGCCGGGTTACATTACACCTCTTCGGTTTTGGCACATCGAGCCTGTGTGGACCGGCGCCTGCTTCGTCTAACGCATTCCAGACGCTAAGCATTAAACTCAAACAAGCAGGTACTGAATTTGAGGAGATATATAGAACATTGGAAGAAGCAAATTCTGCGTAGTGACAAACTGAAAGATGATCAACATTTGATTGATGCGTTAACTGTTCAAACTTCTGAATAGGATATATAGAATGTATTCGAGGTCAAGGGCAGCTTCAGATAAAAAAAATATATATTTACCTAAAGTACTTTTCGCAGACTCGAGTAATTTAACTCATAAGGGAAGACCTGTAGCTTTCCTCTCTCTTTTTCATGTGAAGTTGCTTTGAATTTTCTATGAAAATACTAGGAACATACTGTATTCACTAAATCATCCTCATTGTAGAAGTTCCCACATCAGCACCAAACAGTCCACCTCATCGTTACAAGGAAATTCGATTTGCCAAAGAAAACTAGATAACTCTAGTTGATCTAGCCATGTGCCTTATTATGCACTTTCAGATAAATTATATGGTTCACACAGAGAGATGATAAATGGTCAATATTCAATTCTTCTAGAGACATGTTATGGTGGTTGAAAAGGGACAGGAGGTACTAGATGGTACTTTCCTATTTTGGTAAGGTACGAGGAGGTACCGGGATGTACCTTTTCTATTTTGGCATGGGTCCCACCTATTTTGGTACCATTTAGCACATTTTTATAGGTACCACTTGGTACCTCTTATGTCTCAACCATCCGATTCAGCCCGATGGACAGTCCTCATTTGTTTCAACCATTGTAAAATTTCTCTTCTAAAAAAGGTTGCTAGATATATATGTACTCCAAGTTCAAGACATTAAAGGTCAATTGTTGGATGAAATGGTCAAGAGCTAATTCTCAAAAATTGACTTATAATGCTAATTGAAAATCAAATTTAAGACCGTTGTTGGCTGAAACGTACTATTCCAAGTCAAGGGCAGCTTCAACTGAATATGAATACTTTCATAGATTTTGTTTTACTTCCAAGATGAAAATGTATTGTTGCTTTGTTTTTCCGGCACGAAGTTTCTTAGAATCTTCCATGGAAAATACCAGGAACTTTTCCAGTGTCCCAAACTCCCAAATCCCTCCGGCGTTTCCTGTGTCAGTACTGAAGCATCACATACGCACTTTCCGTACACCATGCGACTGTTTCCGTACAAAATTTCAGATAAACTTAGGTTGACCATACCGGTTCCCATTGAGATGAGAAACTGTCAAGATTCAGGTCCTTTCTAAAAAAAATGCGATTGCCTTACCATTTTTAGTGTAAGGTTCGTGGATGTGAATATGTGATAGAAGCCACTACGCCTTCTGTGCCAGGGAAAGAAAACTCAATGCAAAAGGAGTTGACCTTGCAGAGCACATAGCCTGAACCTTAAGGCTCGCCCTTTTCTATGAGCATTCAGCTGTTAGCTATCGCCATGAGCCGTGCGCGTCCTTGGCAGGTGTGTGCCTGAGAGATTGTTCCGATCTCTCTGCTGGGCAAGCCTGTTATTGTTGCTTCCTTGGCAATCAAGGCACTGCCCTAATAACACTATTACTAATTGTAGAGTTGTGTAGGAACAGGTCAACAAACACTTGGTTTCCTTTGAGGTGAGGGTTCAGGACTCGTAGTTGTGACACGGCCTGGTGACAGCTCAGTGGCAGTTGTCCAATGCCTCGACTCTACTACTCAATACGGATTACGGAAGGGTACGAGCCAACCGCACTGTGCTCATGTGGACCCTAGAATTTTAAAATTCAGGACTGCACTAAATAGCAATATTTTCTGACATTAGTGCGCGGAGATTGCACACTGATAATAGAAAGGTGTTACAGAAAGGATGTGGAATATTATTTTTTCCCCGCTATTAGAAGGGACAGGCAGTTTCATGTTCCAACTTCCAAGCACTTGCTGCTCGAAAAACCAAAGCTAGTGCTGTAGTGCATTGCGTTAGCTTGTGAATCGCTTGGGAGAGTTCAAGTTGCTGGTAGATATTGCAGCAACATTATTCAATATTGGAGGGAGCTCCCAAATTTCTCAGTTTTGCAGACTTAGCTTTGGGCTTAATTTGCTCTTTGACGGGGTGACGTTGAAGGGAGCTCACAGCAATTAGTTGGCCCAAAGACGAACTCGGATCTTAGGCCCAATGTGGCTATCGTGCGCGGAAGAAAACATACAAAATTGGCCCAAAATCGAGAAGCCAGACCACACATAGATGACAGGAAAAAGTCCTATTTACCTCCCTGGATTATGAGCCGAATCCATGTTTCCTCCTCGAACTCGAAAACCGTCCATTCTGTCTCCTCGGATTCCTAAAACCGGACACATAACCACCCCGGCCCGGTTTTGTCTGTTTTGGTGAGTGGTTTTAAATTTTTTTATTTACAATTTAGTCCTTAGATCTTAAAATGATTATTATTTTTTGTCTGTACCTCCGATTTAGGTGATTCTTATGGTCACGCGTTCATAACGGTGAGCTTTATCTTTTAAAATGGTCTTTATACTATTTTATTACTATTTGTTATATTATTCTTATGTTATTGTGTAAAAACAACAATATAAGAAAAGTAAAACAAACAGTTATAAAATAATATGAACAATATTTTAAAAGACAAAGCTCATCGTTACGAACGTATGACCACTAGAATCATTTAAATCGGAGATACGAGAAAAAAATAGTAATCATTTTAAGATCCAAGGACTATTTAGTGATTCTAGTGGTTACTAAATAGTCCTTGGATCTTAAAATGTTACTATTTTTTTCTCGTATCTTCGATTTAAGTGATTCTAGTGGTCATGCATTCGTAACGATGAGCTTTGTCTTTTAAAATGTTGTTCATATTCCTCTACATTCTGCTGGCCATTGGTCGGCCTCTAAAACCAAAATGGTCCGGAAGCATACTGAGTTGCATGATCCAACCTCGTGCTCCAACCGATTCAATTCAAAAGCTTAAATTGAAAGAGAAATGTGGACAATGAACTTTTACATGAACAAAGCCTAGAAAATATTTGGCAGGCAGGCCGGACGCTCTATGACGACATGCATGCATGGCTAGATCCCTTGTAAGCCATGAGGAAACATATAGCAACCTGTTCCTTCGATCGTCTTGTCTTATCCTAACGAAACGAGGCCTACGTAACGCACCTGCCTGTCACTAATTTGTATAAGCATATTTGAACCGGAAGAGAACAAATCGACGGATGATGGCGTACTGTTCATCAATCATCGATGGCATGTGAGGCAGCAGCTAACCCTAATCTAGCTAACCGCCAAGGTTGGATAAGGCAGGCCGACAAACGGCGCAAGAAATCAATGCAAACAGTTCCGCCGACGACAATCGCCATGGATAGAAATGATGCAGAGAGGAAGGAAACTGATCATCTATGGGGGTGTTTAGATACCCCCATTTTGCATTCTACCTACCGTTTTGCATTCTACGCGCTTTCCAATGCACTTTTTTCTCTCTGTGCACACGGACCGAGGCTCCTCCATTCTGCAGAACGGGCGACGGAAGTAAACAGGCCCTATAAGGCCGGCCTGGAGTATACCTTTAGCTAGCAACTACCATGGACGACAAGGCAAATGAGTTCGACTCTGGTAATTAATTAATTATCTAGTAAACTGATCAGGGCTAGCTATCTCCTCATCCTAAACTTCTCCTATACAAAGAAAACATTTGGAAATATAAATGCAACATTGTGTCGTCGCCCATCACTAGCAAGAGAGTCTCTGTTAATTCCACAATAATCCTGCAGTCAAATAAAGCAGCCTTGGAATATCTTCGTTTTCATAATCAGTAGAGAGACGGCCTTGCTTTGGCATATCATGTGGTATGCTCAGTTGCACTAACCTCACCTTTTTACATGGGAAAAAAACAACGACATTATTGAATATGCTCTAATGTATAAATAAACCATACAAAATGTCACGTCATATGTTCTTACTGTTTTTGCCAAATACCTACTATTATCACACATTAACACCAGCAAAAGAGGACCCCCAACTGAAGCAATGCAAGCAAGGTGCACGGCAAGAACACATCTCCGATCCACTAGCGATGAACCGGCCAAAAGGCAAAAGCTAGCTAGCAGAATCCCCAAGCCTGCAGACCAGAGTTCTCTTCCTCCTCAAACCTTTACAGAAAAGAACGATCAAAGGTGAAGTCGTAGTCTAAAGTTACTTGGCAGCAGCGCCTAAAGTTGAAAATGCACAAGCAAGCCAACCAAAGATAGATGCCTAACAAATCACAACTAGCGGTGCATGACGTCACCAGAATGCAGATCGACAGAACCTGGTGGGGCCCCCTTTGAGGTAATAATTGGGGCACCATTGTCCACATTAGTCACCTAAGCCATCTAGCTTTGTTGAATCATTGCAGTTGCAGCAGTGTTCTTGGAGATTTAACAGCCACCAGCCGATCGAGTTGATATGATTAGCACTAGTAAATTGTTGAGAACCGTCCGTCGATCCAACGCGAGAATCGTCTGAGAGGTAGCTAGTTGGCCCCTGCTCCACTAAGGACAAATTAACTTGATTGGCATGCATATGCTAGATGCCATGAGGTGCAGCTTCCTCTTTATACTTGTTTTCCATTAAGGAACATAACGAACTTTGAACCACAAACTTAATAACGTCTTTTAGTAATCGGCAGGTTGCCGGATCAAAGACGCACATAGGTCGTCAAATTTGGAGAATGAACTCAGTTTGATACCTGCATGCAGGTGCTGGAGCACGGCCTAAAAGCGAAGGTGGCAGCGCAGCATGACGGAAGCGCCACCGACGCGAAACAGTTAGCGGCGGCGGCGGCGGCGCCGGTAGCGCGCCGGGGCTAGGAGAGGCAGGTGCGCCGTCGCTGGCGAGGCCTGTCGTTTCCGCCATTAACCGCAGTTTGTCCTAACGCGCTGCGTCCTACTCATTGCCCACGCATGAGTGCATGTGCACGTACGCAGCTTCCGGAAGGTAGGCACGTGAGGCGGCCGTGCATCGCGGCCGGTTTACTCGTGTGGCGACGGAATCCTGAGTACGCCCACCGTGCAGCATTTACGTGCGCACGGGGAGACACAGGGCTTGTTTAGTTCGTGCAACTATTTTGAATTTTTTATTGTAGCAATTGTAAACTTAAGATTAGGAGGACTAAACATGATCTAATTATAAAACTAAATACATGGATGGACAGAAAATCGCGAGACGAATCTATTAAGCCTAATTAATCCATCATTAGAGATTGTTTACTGTAGCACGACGTTGTCTAATCATGGCCAAATTAGGCTCATTAGATTCGTCTCGCAAAGTTAGGGGGGTTATGGAATGGGTTTTGTCATTAACTCACGTTTAGTACTCCATGCATGTAAGATTCCCTTTGATGAATAGTGAAGTTTGATGAATAGTGAAGTTTGTTGTAGGAACTAAACAAGCCCACAGACTCGCCCCCTGCTCGTTCGTGCAGGAGGAGATTCGCCGGGCAGAAATTTCGGGTCGATGGATCAGCCTGCATATGCAATTCTGCATTCACTATTACAAAAACCGCCTTTAGTCCCGGTGCGTAACGGGCTTTAGTCCCAGCTCCACAACCGGGGTTACGGTACCGGCCGAGGTCTTTAATCCCGGGCATTTACCCGAGATTAAAAGAGGCTTTAGTCCTGATTGGTGTTACCAACTGGGACATGGATTTTGACGAAAGAAAAAAAAATCTGCATGCACGCCCGCCCCGCTCGCCCACAGGCTGGCCAGAGCCACTCGCTCACCCATCAGCGGCCGGCCAGCGAGCTTTTCCAAATTTCAATCACAGCCATAACCTATAACAAATTTCACAGAATCCATCCAAATCATATGTATCCATGTTTAGTGAATCAATCATAGAATTTCCAAATCAAAATTTCACAATCACAATCACAAACAAAATTATTCACATAGCCAATTCCAAATCGATCCCACATGTCCATTACTGAAAAGAGTAAGAAAGAAGAGAAGGAAAAGAGAGGTCGCATCTGCTCCGGGCCTTGCCTGCGCACTCGGCGACGCTCCTGCAGTGCGGCTGGCGCCCGGCCCTCCCGCGGCGCGGCCTG
>CM014272.1:67624624-67639146 GCA_004135705.1 Alloteropsis semialata | reverse complement strand
AGATAGAGAGGTAGAGAAATGAGTGGTAGAGAGAAACGTAGAGGCCCGGTAGGAGTTAGAAAAATTACGACTCACTCAGTTTTAGTCTCAGTTGATGAATTCACCTGGGACTAAATATCTCGTATTAGTCCCAGGTGGAGCCACCACCCGGGACTAAAGGGTACGTCCCTCTTTAGTCCCGGCTAGTAGCTTCACCCGGGACTAAATGGTACCCTTTATTCTTGGTTGGAACCACCAACTGGGACTAAATGCCCCATCCTGCTCCACATGTTTGGACCTGGGACTAATGCATTCATTAGTCCCGGGTCAAATATATAACGGGACTAAAGAGAGCGAACCAAATGTGATTTTTCTACTAGTGATTGTTAAGTCTATATCTAGACGGGCGCGACTTGCACACGTTGCCGCGCGCTGCTGGCCAGTCAGGGATTCGAGGTTGGGTTTAGGAGGGATGGCAGGGGCAGCGGCTGGCCGGGCGGTGATGATTGCCACCGGGCAGAGGGCTGGACGGCGAGAGTGCCGCAGGACGGGGCGAAGGGGACGGCTAGTGAGCAGTGCCGTCGGCTTGGCAGAGGAGCAATACAAGTTAAGAAGAGCAAGGTGGAGTTAGGAGGCGGTCGGAGCGGGTCGCTCCGCCCTCCTCCCACCCGCGTCGCTGTCGTCTACAACACAAATGGAGGTGGAGGTGGTGGGACGGGAAAACTGCCAGGCATCGGGCTCGAAGCAAAAGAAGAGGACAGAGGGAGGCAAATGCAGTGGCGAAGGAGGAGGAGGAGGAGAACACACCTAATGGGCAGCGGCGGCGCGACAAAGGATCATAGACGCTACAAGATTTGAAACCTTTTCCCCATAATTTTATTACAAGTGGCCAATGCACTACTACAGCTAGGGGCATCACCAGTGGTTCGTAAGAGGCCTTCACCAGCGGTTTTGGAAGCGCTGCTGAAAAAAGCGCTTGTGAAGACTCTGGGCTCCACCGCTGGTTTTAAAACCGCTGGTGTTGCCCTAGCATCAATATAAAGAAAACACATTAAAAACAGTGAAAAAAATATCAAATGATAGCAAAAAAAGTTATATTTGAATGAGAGAGCCCTCTAACGAACCAGCCATCCTCCCCTTCTAATACCATAATTTTTTGCACTTGTTGCAAATTGTGGGATTCGAACTCATGACCTCTGCCTTCGCGTATTGCTCACCTTACCACTGCACCATACCATCACTTGTGATTGAATAGGGGATGCAGTCTATTTATATTAACCTCTCTGAATCTTTATAAATTTCTAGAGGTCACAACTAAAGTCCCATAAGGCTGTAATTTTTTGTGGTTGTTCGTTACATGCTCCTAGATAAAGCAAAAATATCATAAAAATAATATAAAAATAAAAATATTTGTATAAAAAATTAATTTGTATCTACGAACCGCTGGTGAAGGCCCGGGGATCTTCACCAGCGGTTTGTGATACGAACAGCTAGTGAAGGCAGTCGGGACCTTCACCAGCGGTTCATAATACAAACCGCTGGTGAAGGGTACCCATCAGTTTGTGATACGAACCGCTAGTGAAGGCAGTCGGGACCTTCACCAGCGGTTCATAATACAAACTGCTGGTGAAGGGTACCCATCACCAGCGGTTCCAATGGCTAGCGGGGTCCGGCCTGGCCACCCACTTGAAAGCATCTAGGCCCTCTAATTGTGTTTTGGTAATTAATGATAATCATATTGGACTAACTATTTCATTGAGGATATGAGAATAGGTTAGTCCGGTGAGATGGTTGAGCTTCGACGGTTGTTTAAAGATGGATATATGTGTTTGAACCAAGGAAGCTCAAGGCAAAGGTAAAAGATAGGATATTTTCTTTTACCGGTCATGAGGTGTTTAGAGAAGATTTTTGACCAGTTTGATAGGCTAGATAGCCGTACTATCAAGAGGGGTCAATTTCATTTGCATGACGAGTTTCTAGTGCCACTTTGCTCAAATGGTTTCATTGCATGCATGAGAACTAACATCGTTGAGAAAGTGGAAAAAAAAGAGAAAAGATCGTGTGCTAATTGTGGTACTGCGGACGGTCTGCGGGCTACAGGCGGACAGTCCGCGTGCGGCGGACAGTCCGCGTGCGGCGGACGGTCCGGCCAGTAGCAAGCGGACGGTCCGTATGCTAACTAGTTTTCTGAGTTTTTGACTAAGTGTTGAAGGGTCTGCCGAGACTTTGAAGGCGGACGGTCCGCTGGGGTCTGGCGGACGGTCCGCCTGTCAATGTTATGTGAAGCGGACCATGTCAGCGGACCGTTTACGCAGAGACGATGTTTTGGGGGTTCCAGGCCTCTTTTAAATTACGGACGGTCCGCAGTTTCAAGTGATGGGTCCTTAGTCGCATGGATAGCTGTGATTCTAACTCTGAGGCGGACGGTCCGGCCTGATGGGGCGGACGGTCCGCCAGCCGTGTAACGGTAATCTCTGACACGTTTGACTTTTGGAAAGTAGCCGTTGGGGCTGAGGCGGACGGTCCGCCAAGTGAGAGGCGGACGGTCCGCCAGTCTCCTGTTTTTACGGGATTTGAAGGTAACGGCTATTTTCGAAGGGGTGGAGTATATATACTCCACCCATGGGAAGAAGGTCTCTCTCTTGGCACTTTGGAAGCACATTTGACATACTTGAGCCTTCTTCCACCTCTCACTCACTCCTATTGCTTAGAGTTGCATTCTTGTGAGTGTGAGAGAGTTCTAGTGCATTGCATCAAGTGTTTGAGTTTTGGGGCACTAGGAATTCATCAAGCAAGAGTCATCGACTTGTTACTCTTGGAGGTTGCCGCCTCCTAGATGGCTTGGTGGTTGTGGTCGGTTGAAGCACTTCAAAGAAGATTGTGAAGTTGCTCCCACCTTGATTGTGAGAGGTTTGTGCTCACCTCACCGGAGTGGGAAGAGCAACACTAGTGAAATCGAGGTTTGGAGAGGTTCATTGATTCAAGCCGACTCATACATCAAGCGAGGTCTTGATAGCGGAGTGGTTGAAGCTTTGAATCCACCTCAACGTGGATTAGGGGTGACCGGCAAGTCATCGATACCACGGGATAAAATTCGTCTCACTTGTTCGGTTATTTCTTTGCTCTACTTGATAATCGCATTTACTTTGAGCAATTTACTTTTCTAGAGATTGAATTGTATCTTGTCACCTTAGGTTGCAAACCTTGACATAGGCCTAGATGTAGTTGAAATAGATTTCACCTTGTGTTTCTAATAAAACTTGTTGAGTTTTGTGATTGAAGTTTAAAACCGCCTATTCACCCCCCTCTAGTCGGTATCCTAGATCCTACAAGTGGTATCAGAGCCAAGGACTCTATTTTTGAAGGATTTAACCATCCCGGAGTAGGATAAAATGGGTGAAGAAAAAAGCCAATCAATCTCAACAATGTCGGGAAGCCATCATTCTTTGAGAGGAACAACTATGACTATTGGAAGACAAGAATGAGGGTTCATCTCAAAGCAATGAACAAGAGAATTTGGGAAATTGTAGATGATGATTTTGTCATTCTTGATCAAGCCAACAAAACTCCTAAAGATGAAGCAAATGAGTCACTCAATGATCAAGCAATGAATGTGCTTTATGAGGCTCTCTCCATTAGTGAGTTCAACCGTGTGAAGAATCTTGAAACCGCTCAAGATATTTGGTTGAAGCTCATGGAAATTCATGAGGGAACATCTACGGTGAAAGAAGCAAAGCTATATGTATACAAAGGGAAATTCAATGAGTTTGTCATGAATACTGATGAAGATGTGTCCACCATGTTCAACCGGTTAAATGAGATTGTGAATGAGCTCAAGGATCTTGGATTTGATGTCCCGGATCAAGATTTCCCTCACATGTTTCTTAGGTGTCTCCCCTAAAAGTATGACACTATTGTGACACTACTTGTGAGATCCGACTTGAAGAAAATGACACCCACCGAAGTGCTTGGTGAAGTACTAACTCATGACATCTTCAAGAAATCTCAAAAGGAAGCTCATGGACTAGCAAATGATGATAACAAGAAGAACATTGCTCTCAAGGCCAAGTCAACTAAGGAAGTCAATGATGATGAAGGAGGAAATAGGGTTGAATCCGATGAAGAGATGGCTCTCTTTGTGAAGAGATTCAATAGAATCATGAAGAAGAATTATGACAAGAAAGGTCAATCTTCAAAGAAAAATCCTTTTGAAGACAAGAAGTGTTTTGAGTGTGATGAAATTGGGCACATAGCTATCAATTGCCCAAACAAGAAGAAGAAGGACATGAAGAAGAAGGACAAGAAGAAGAGGAAATTCTTCAAGAAGAAGAAGAATGGCAAGCATATTATGTGGAGTGGGATTCCGATGCTAGCTCCGACTCGGATGATGATGATGAGAAGCCCTCCAAGGGAATTGCCGGCATCGCCATTAAGGAAGCTCCATCCCTCTTCTCCAAGCCTTTTTGTCTTATGGCAAAAGGTGAAGCAAAGGTATCAAAAATTGATGAGCTTGATGATGATATTGATGATGATAATGATGAAATATCTTATAATGATCTAGTTCAAATGCTTAATGATTCTAATGAACTATTGCGCAAGAAGAGTGAAAAGATATCGGACTTGAAGAGAAAATACTTCTCTCTTCAAGAACTCCATGAGGAGTTAAAGACTTCTCATGAAAATCTTAAGGACTCTCATGACAAGGTTAAAACCTCGAATGAGATACTTAAGAAAAAGCATGAGGAGCTTAAGGAAGCTCATCACACTCTCCTTACACAAGAGTCCATGAAAGTTAAATATGACTCATGTGCTAAATGTGAAAAACTTGAAAGTTTATCTAGTGCTCCTAGTTCATCTAACACATCTTGTAGCACAAGTGATGGCTCTTGCTCAAGTGATAGATTTTCATGTGATGCTTCTCTTATATTGGAGAATGAATCTTTGAAGAAGGAGATTGATTGTCTATCCAAGGATCTTACTAAATGGTTTGATAGCCATGTAAGATTCAATCATTGTTGGACAAATCAAAAGTTCACATTGAACAAGAATGGATTTGGATATTTGCCCAAGAAAGGGGAAAAGGCTTTCACCCCCATAGTGAATGAATTTGTCAAGTCAAAGGTACTTCGTAATGAAGAAGAAACTCATATGTCTTGCCATATTTGCAAGAAAAAAGTTGATATCAATCACCAATGCAAGAGCAAGAAGCCCGTATCCTTTGATGCATCCTATGTTCTTAAGAAAGATAAAAAGGGTGTAGTTTGTGCTAAGTTTGTGGGTCTTCCCATTAGTGGCACTAAAAAGAAAGCCATATGGGTGCCTAAGGTTTTGGTGACTAACATCCAAGGACCCAAGCAAATTTGGGTACCTAAAAGCAAGTGAATTTCTTTTGTAGGTGGATTACAAGGCCGGAGGTAAACATTGGGTGGTTGATAGTGGATGCTCTCAACACATGACCGGCGAAGCAAAGATCTTTACTACTTGTTGACACCAGGTTTTCGCACCAGATATGCTGAGTCAGATATGACGTGGTGAGGCTGGAATTACGCAGTGGGCCCGTTGACTGGTCAAACAAATAGTACCAGAAAAGAAAACCGAAGATGACAGAGAAGAAAGCCGACATGAAGAAGAGGTCCGATAAGGCAAGGGAATCCGATCTAGTGACGAACGAAGGAAGATGCGTCGGCTCAGAAGGAAGCGTATCAGATACAGGGGCTATTTCCTTTTTGAAGGCATATTGAGAGTCCCATTCTATATTAGATCTAGTTTACTTTATCCGCAAGTTAGTCTAGTCCGATCAGGACTCTCCATGACCAGGGTATAAATATGAACCCTCGTCCATTGTAAAAACTATTCTCACAATCAATACAACCCGGCTTCACGCCAAAACCCTAGTAGTAGTTACCGACGAAGCTCATTGGTGGACGGGCTGCATCAGTTCTGATCTCTGGCTTACCAGTAAGTTAGTCAATTTATCGAACTAGTATAGGCTTTGAATTGAGGCGCATCGCCCTTTCTCGTTTATACTGTTCAACCGATTTATCTCTGGATAATCAAGATTGATATAGATTCCCTACGTCGGAGCTAGATCAATATTGATTATCAACAGATTATCGTTTATCGGACTGCACTTTAAGTCTAGATTCCCTACGTCGGAGCTAGATATCAAGATAGGCTAGATTCCCTACGTCGGAGCTAGACTCATCTTGGTTACTAAAGGCAGTTTTTGCGGTTTGTTTGGAGTTGCTAGATTGGTTTAGATCTACGCCATGTGAATCAATTCTACTTCTTCAACGGCTTTGAGCATTGGTCTTGGTCCGATTTAAGCAATATTTATCTTACAGCATCGTTCTAGGTCCGATCCATGCTTTGTGGTTTAATCTGGTTGTTCTTTGAGTATTGCGCTGGTGTAGATTCCCTACGTCGGAGCTGGATCTTCGCAATACGATTAGATTGATCTTTGATTGTCATGCTTGGTCTAGATTCCCTACGTCGGAGTTAGATTCATCTTGATTAGTCAAAGGAAGCTTTGGTTATGCCTTATTGCTATTTGAATGTTAAGTGTGGTTTAGATTCCCTACGTCGGAGCTAGGTCTTGCTTGATTATTTGATAGCATATCTTAGAATCAGAACGACCCTGTTAATGTTTTATCTGCTTATTTGCTTAATCTGATTAACACCTGTGCGAGCATCTTGTTTAGTTGTCAGATTGGTAAGTTGAATTTGACTATCTAGCTATCTGATTTGATCATAGCTGGAGAAATCTAGATTCCCTACGTCGGAGCTAGATTTCTCTGAAAAAGCTATGGTCCGATTGGCTAGTTAGATGGTCCGATAAGATGAGTCAAACTGGCAACTAGGCAAGGTGGACAATGTATCGGCTTACACTTTGATTATTTGACATCTTGTTTAAAGACACAGCTGATCCATTACTTTACATATTGGCCTTGTTTTATGCTTTATTTTATTATTCAAAGGCTGATCTGTTATATCAATCAAGGTCCGATCCTGATTGGTCCGATTCTGAGGTCCGATTCGGTGTCTGATTGAGGTCCGATTACTCGGTCTAATTGACGTCATCAATGAAGTCCGATTTTGAGGTCCGATTGGTATCGGCCGACACGTGCCTGATTGGGTCTTGGCTAAAATTCGACGTTACTCCATCGTCTGAAATAAAGCCGGCACAATCAAAGAGTAATTTAACTATTTTATCTCCTTGTCAATTTCAGGTCAAATTGACTGGCACGCTGTGAACCTAAACTGGAGTGTGGGCTGGCACTGGAGTGAAGCAGATCTCCCTGGTCTTCGTGTGCTGCACGCAGAAGATACAACCGCCGATTTTCCGCGTCAACACTACTCTTGATGAAGAATCCGGCTATGATGATATTACCTTCGGTGATAATGGCAAGGGTGAAGTAAAGGGATTGGGCAAGATCACTATTTCTAATGAGTATTCTCTCTCAAATGTGTTATCGGTTGATTCTCTCAAGTTTAATTTATTATCGGTATCTCAACTTCGTGATCTTGGTTATAAGTGCTCTTTTACTAGTGAGACATTTGAAGTGACTAGTAAAGATGAAAGCATTTGCATATTCAAGGGGTTTAGGCATGAGAGTTTATATTTGGTGGATTTCAAAAATATACCTCTCTTATGTGATAATGAAAGTGCCATGAAGATAGCTAACAATCCGGTTCAACATTCTAGAGCCAAACATATTGATATACGTCATCATTTTCTTAGGGATCATGTGAGCAAAGGGGACATTATAATTGTCGGATATCAATATCCGACCCTCTCACCGACGGGTGGGGCCACACAGTTTCGGAATAAGATGGGGGTAGGAAAACCCGCAAGCAAGGATAATATCAGGTCAGGAGAGGATCGATTTCCCCCTGACTCGGCCGACCCTTGTCCGTCTCGGCCGACCCCCGTCCGCCTCGGCCGACCCCCGTCCGCCTCGGCCGATCCACTCCTGTCGCTATCTCGCCCGACCTCTCTCCGTCTCGCCCGAATCGGCGTGGGCCCGAGACGAAGTGGAGCGTCCGGAAGACCCGGCGCAAGGACGTGTCTCCATATGCCCATGCCATTTCCCATCGGCATTAATTGGCCTCACCAAGCACTGTCCGGCGCGGCCAGCGGATGTGACTCCCACTGACTTGCCCGTACGCGGGCGCCACGCGAGGAGAGCCACGTCCCCAACAACTCCGATCAGCGTCCACGCAGGGAGAGCCACGTCCCCAACAACTCCGATCAGCGTCTCGAACAGTGTCCCGTACAACGTACACAGTGTCCCGCAGGCGGCGGAGCTTCTTCAGCAAGTTTTCTATTTTCCACTCTTTTTGTACACGCCTTGTAAAGCGTCACCTCTCCTAAGTATAAATAGAAAAGTCAAGCCTCAGGAGAGGAGGACAGAGACACACAACACACACACACCAGAACACAACCCACGAAAGACTCACTCTCAGACGCACCAGAGACTTGGGAGCCCCTCCCTCTCTCGACCGCTTGTAACCCCTACTACGAGCAACGCGAGTAACACGAGCAGCCTCGAACTGGACGTAGGGCGTTCATGCCCGAACCAGTATAATCCCTTGTGTCCTCTCGCGAACCATCTGGAGCCCAAACGCGCAATCCACTAATTTACTTGTTGGTTATTTCTCACACCGACAGTTGGCGCGCCAGGTAGGGGCCTTTGCGCGTTTCGGCGATCACCAGGCTTCGGATGGCCACCCGCGGATCGAGCTGGACTCCTGGGACGCAGCTGCGTCTTGGGAGTTTGGATTTCGTCATCACCGACGCCGGGGACTTGGAGAGAGTCGCTCTCGCGCCCCCGGTCAACTCTGCCGATGTTGACGTCGCGACCGCCACCGAGGCCCTCGCGGACATCAACATCAACACCCCTGGCGACGAGGCTAGCAACCCTCGTTCGAGGGCCAACGAGGCCCCGCTATGGGAGCAGCTCGAGGTCTTCCTGGGGCCACGGCCCACGCAGGAAGACGCGCGCTTTGTCAGGTTCGCCCTGGCGAACGTCGCTGCTCAGCTTGCGGGAGGAGCTCCTCTTCCCCCGGGGATGCTGGACTCCATCCCACCGTATGCGGCCCCATACGGTCTGCGCAACGCGGCTGAGGTCGTGTCCCGCCTGGTGACACGCCTCCTGGGCCCCACCCCGGCGGACAGCGAGTTCGTCGGGGTGATCGATCATGTCTCCGAATCGGTCTTCGACCTGTTGGACGATCCCGTTTCGGAGGCGTCCGACACGGAGCTCGTCGGAGAAAGCCACCACCCCTCTCGGGAATGTTTCATGGCGGACACCCCCGACGGGGCGGAGGGAGAAGCGAGTGAGAGCGGCTCAGGGCCAGCGGGCCCTGACGACGGTCACCCGGTGGCCGACGCGCCCGTTGCTCCCGCTCCGGTTGCAGCCCAAGCCGCGGCAGCGGCAAGACAGCCAGCCCCGCCACGAGCGGCTACACCGCCACGACGCTCCCAAGCCGACGACGCCCGGCAACGCCGGGAGGAGCTCCAAGAGGCTCGCCGCCGGTTGGAGCAGGAGCGGGTACGGATCGAGCAGGAGCGGGAACGCATCGAGCGCGAGCTCCTGCAGGTCAGAGACGCGCCTCCGGCGCGGGAGCGCGCCCGGGACGTGCAGCGCCAAATCGTCGACGATGACGGTGCCCCGCCCCCGTGTTTCGCCCACGCCGGGCAGAACATAGCCGCGGCTGCCATGCTCGTGAGAGGGCTCCCGCCGCCGGTGACCCCGGAGGCCCGCAAGGCGCAGCGGGAACTCGGCGAGCTGCTGGAGCGAGCCGCGGCGCAGCAGGCCGAGAGTTCGCAGTCGCGACGACGAGCGTCGCAGGTGGCCCACCGCGGAGCCTCGAGACAGCTGGCCGCCGGGCGCGGCGGACGCGCCCAACAAGGGGACTCGGTGCACCAGCCCCGTCCCCCTGGGGACGCGCTTCCGGTCCGACAACGGGTCGGCCCGATCCAGGATGCGCGGAGCATACTGGACGCCCGCCGGCGACGGCCCCCCGCGGGCGAACCCGAGCGACCGCGAGGACGCGTTCCCCGGCGAGGCGGCCGGTACGACGACGAGGACGAGGACGAGAGGACGCCGAGTCCGGAGGCGCCGGGACCACGGGCTTTCAGCCCGCGGATCCGTGCGGCTCCTCGTCCCGCCAACTTTAGAGCCCCGTCGAACTTCCCGAGGTACGACGGGGAAACCGACCCCGAGCTCTGGCTCGAGGATTACCGACTCGCCTGCAGAGCCGGAGGAGCCGACGATGATGACTTTATCATCCACAACTTGCCGCTCCATCTGGCCGACTCGGCGCGGGCCTGGCTCCAGCATGTCCCCACCGGACAAATCGGCAGCTGGTCCGACCTGAGGGAGGTCTTTGTGGGGAACTTCCAGGCGACCTACAACCGCCCTGGAAACCCATGGGATCTCAGGAGCAGACAGAAGCAGGGGGAAGACGCTACGGGAGTACATCAGGCGTTTCTCCCGGCAGTGCAACGAGCTCCCCAACCTCGCTGACGCCGATGTCATCGGGGCGTTCGTCACAGGGACGACGTGCAAATCCCTCGTCCACAAGCTCGGACGGAAGAGTACCCGCACCGCGAAGGAGCTGCTTGACATCGCTACGAGCCACGCGGCCGGCGAGGAAGCAGTGGGGGCCATCTTCCACCAGTCCGCCGACCCAAGGGTAAGCAGACTGAGGAAGCGGAAGGAGGCCCATCGGGGCCCCCCGCCAAGAAAAAGAGGAAGGGCAAGGGCAGGCGGCACGACGACGAGGCCGCCATGGTGGCCGCCGCCGACCCAAAGCCGACCCTCAAACCCCCGACTGGGGAGGTCCCCGACCACTTCGAGAAGAAGTGGAACGGGCCCTGCCCGAATCACGGCTACCCCGTCAAGCACCTGTACAAGGATTGCTCCCTCATGAAGAAATTCATGGCAGAGGGCTCCCGCAAGCCGGCGCCCCGGTCGAAGAAGCCCGACCCGGCCCCGCTGGAGCTGGGGGCGGGCCAGAACATGGACGCCGACCCCTATCCGGAGCCGGACGGCTGCCTGATGATCTTCGGCGGAACGGAGGCGTCGGTGAGCAAGGGGCGAGCCAAGGTGGAGCGCCGAGAGGTGTACGCCGCCGAGCCAGCCACTCCGGCCTTTCTCAAGTGGTCGGAGGCCCCCATCACCTTCGATCGAACCGACCACCCGCAGTTCGTCCCGAGGCCGGGCAAGTACCCCCTCGTGGTTGATCCGGTCATAGGTCGGAAGCGCCTCACCAAGGTGCTGATGGACGGCGGGAGTGGGTTAAACATCCTCTACGCCGACACGCTCGACTCCATGGGGATCGACCGAGGGCGCGTTCGCCCGACCGGGGCGCCCTTCCACGGGGTAGTCCCCGGTAAGCAGGCCGTCCCCCTCGGGCAGATCGATCTGCCCGTCACGTTTGGGTCCCCGACCAACTTTCGGACGGAGACCCTCACGTTCGAGGTGGTAGGATTCCACGGCGCCTATCACGCCATTTTGGGCCGCCCATGTTACGCGAAGTTCATGGCCGTCCCCAATTACACCTACCTCAAGCTCAAGATGCCAGGGCCGAAGGGGGTGATCACGGTGGGGTCGTCATTCCAACGGGCCCATCAGTGCGAGGTGGAAAGCTGCGAGCTGGCGTCGGCCATCATCGCGTCGACAGAAGAGCTGGCCCCAATCAAGGCGCGTCTCGTCGAAGAGGCGCCGGACTTCACCCAAGGCCTGGCGTCGTTCGAGCCGCTCGAGGGCACCAAGGAGGTCCTGCTGGATCCCGACCACCAGAGCACGAAGGTGGCGCGGATCGGGACCAAACTGTCCCCGAAATAGGAAGGCGCGCTCGTCGACTTCCTCCGCGCGAACGTCGACGTGTTTGCGTGGAAACCCTCGGACATGCCGGGCATCCCGAGGGAAGTCGCCGAGCACTCCCTAGACATCCGAGCCGGGTCCCGACCCGTGAAGCAACGCCTCCGGCGTTTCGACGACGAGAAGCGTAAGGCGATCGGCGAGGAGATCGCGAAGCTCTTGGTGGCCGGGTTCATCAAGGAAGCATATCATCCCGAGTGGTTAGCCAATCCCGTCCTTGTACGAAAAAAGAATGGGAAATGGAGAATGTGTGTTAATTATACTGCTCTTAACAAAGCGTGCCCGAAGGATTCTTTTCCTTTGCCACGCATAGATCAGATAGTCGACTCGACCTCGGGGTGTGAAACCCTGTGCTTCCTTGACGCGTATTCCGGGTACCACCAAATCGCGATGAAGGAGTCCGACCAACTCGCGACTTCCTTCATCACCCCGTTCGGATCGTATTGTTACGTGACAATGTCGTTCGGGCTCAAAAACGCTGGCGCCACCTACCAAAGGTGTATGCTTAAGTGTTTTGACAAACTCATCGGACCGACCGTTGAGGCGTACGTGGACGACATCGTTGTCAAGTCCAAACAGGCCGACCAGCTCGTGGCCGACCTGGAAAAAACGTTTGCCAAACTCAGGGCGAACGACGTTAAGCTCAACCCCGAGAAATGCGTCTTCGGGGTACCCAGGGGAATGCTCCTAGGCTTTATCGTTTCACGCCGAGGGATAGAAGCTAACCCCGACAAGATTAACGCGATAACCAGGATGGGCCCGATTCAGAACCTGAAGGGGGTTCAACGGGTCACGGGGTGCCTAGCCGCCTTGAGCCGGTTTATCTCGCGCCTCGGCGAAAAAGTCCTCCCGCTGTACCGCCTCTTGAAGAAATCCGAGCGGTTCGTCTGGACGGATGAGGCCGAGACCGCGCTGAACCACATCAAGGCAGTCTTGACGAATCCGCCGATCCTGGTCTCGCCAAACGCCGGCGAGCCTCTTCTCCTCTACATCGCGGCAACCACGCAGGTGGTGAGTGCGGCGCTGGTAGTGGAGCGTGAAGAAGAGGGGCACGCCCTCAAAGTACAGCGCCCGGTATACTTCGTGAGCGAGGTGCTCGGGGACACCAAGACGAGGTATCCGCAGATCCAGAAGCTGCTGTACGGCGTCCTCATCTCCAAGAGAAAGCTCCGCCACTACTTCGACTCGCATCCGGTCACTGTGGTAAGTTCTTTCCCCCTCGGTGAGATTATAAATAATCCGGACTCGACAGGTTGGATCTCGAAATGGGCTATGGAACTGATGGGTCAGGGCATCACTTATGCCCCGCGCACGGCCATCAAATCCCAAACCCTCGCCGACTTCGTCGCGGAATGGACCGAGGTCCAGCTGCCCACGGCCCCTGTCGATCAGGAGTACTGGGTGATGTACTTCGACGGCTCGTTGACTCGGACGGGAGCAGGGGTCGGATTAGTTTTCGTTTCGCCTCTCGGAGTGCGGATGAAATACGTGATCCGGCTACACTTCCCTGCTTCCAACAACGCTGCCGAATACGAGGCTTTGATAAACGGCCTGAGAATAGCTATCGAGTTGGGAATCCGACGCCTCGAAATTCGAGGCGATTCCCAGCTCGTGGTCGATCAGGTCATGAAAGAGTCGAGCTGCGAAAGCGAGACCATGGCCGCGTATTGCAAGGAAGTGCGCAAGCTCGAGGACAAATTCGATGGCCTCGAGCTCCGGCACATCAAAAGGCGGTTCAACGAGGCCGCCGACGCCCTGGCCAAGAAAGCCTCCGGCCGGGAACCCGTCCCGACCGGAATCTTCGCCAGTGACCAACGGGACCCTTCGATAAAGCTCCCCTGCCCGGAGCAGACCGGACCGCGTGACCCGAGTCCCGCGGAACGGGGCGCCCCGGGCTCGGGGGCTGGCGAGAGCGGAACCAAGGTCGCGGAAGGGTCGGGGGCAGGCGCCGAGCCGAACGACCAGGCTCTGTCCGACCTGATCGCCCTTGCGGTTGCAACGCTGACCGAGGCCCAGGGACCGAACCCCGGTACCACGGATTGGCGGCAACCATTCCTCGACTACTTGCTGCGTGAACAGCTCCCGACGGGTAAGACCGAGGCCCGCCGGATCGCCCGGCGCGCCAAATCTTACGCCATCCTGGAGGACGAGCTGTACCGACGTAGCCCCACAGGAATCCTACAACGGTGTATTCCCGCCGACCAGGGTGTGGAGCTGTTGAAGGACATCCACGAGGGCGTGTGTGGCCACCACGCCGCCCCTCGCAGCCTTGTCGGAAATGCGTTCCGTCAAGGATTTTACTGGCCGACGGCGGTGAGGGATGCCACTAAGATCGTGCGCACCTGCGAAGGGTGCCAGTTCTTCGCAAGGCAAACGCACCTCCCCGCACAGGCTCTACAGACGATCCCCATCACTTGGCCGTTCGCGGTCTGGGGGTTGGACATGGTCGGGCCCCTCAAAAAGGCGCCCGGGGGCTTCGACCACTTGCTTGTCGCCGTTGACAAGTTCACCAAGTGGATAGAAGTCCGCCCAATCACGACGATCCGATCGGAAGAAGCCGTCAAATTCTTCCTCGACATCGTTCATCGTTTCGGCGTCCCCAATTCGATCATCACGGACAACGGAACTCAGTTCACCGGGAAGAAATTCCTG
>CM014272.1:67601051-67619894 GCA_004135705.1 Alloteropsis semialata | reverse complement strand
TCGACGCGAGGAGCAGCGCGCCGCCGGCCCCCCCATCTCGATCCTCGAATGCCCCCTGGCCCCTAGGCGCCCCACTCCCCCGCGCCCTCACCCCGTGCTGGCGGCAGCACGAGCACGGTCGGGCCGACCGGGCCATCGGGCCAGCACGGCACTACATTGGAGGTGTCGGGCCGTGCTTGGGCCATGGAGTTGGCACGCAGTGCCGCCCAGCACGGCACGAAGAAGCCCTCGGGCCAGATCGGGCAGGGCCAGTTCGGGCCGGGCCACATCGTGCTAGTGCCGTGCTAGTGCCGGGCGGCCCATTTTGCCATCTATAGCAGACGCAAACACTCAGAAATGCACGCACACTCACTCATATGAATACATACACTCTGAGAGACTGGACTGATTGTTCCAATCAATATAAAACTTCTCGTTGAGAATGGCCTTATTTTTCCATGACGACAACGGCATCTGAAACGGTATAATTTTCAAAGGATCCAGAGAAGGATGATTTATGATGGCTTTACTGGCAGCTTTATTCTGATGCTAGCTAGCTGGCTACACAGAATCGTTTACTCCAATTTGGCGTACCAGACCGGCCAGTCCATTCTTCACAAAACACTTGGATTCACACACTCCTTCCGATCCTAGCATGCCCATTATTGTCACTTTTCTCCAAGATCCCGTTTTCCTAGTACGAAGTATATGCCACTTTGCCGACGCAATTGTAGTTTCTAGTTCGTGTTAGTGGCTTATTAATCATGCTTGCATCAACAGGCAAGAAGGTAGGTCCGGCATTTCATGCACCCATCACAGAAGGAAGAGATGGAAAAGAAGGCAAAAAATGGTGGAAAAAATAGAGGATGACGAATGGTGGCGTGATATGGTGACAGCGGTGGTGGTGGTGGTGGTGGTGCATGCATGGTGCTTCCTGACCCAACCCATCTAGAAACCAGGTCACCAGATAGCTTGGCTTTGGAATATGACGACATATATGCATGATTGATGATAGATAGATCAGTGTGGCTATGATGAGATGAGGCGCCAACTAAGAGAGATACATGATGGTGTGCTAAAATGATCAAGGTGAAAAAATTAAGTGTGTAATAGTATCCATTGCATCTTTTGTTTAAGCAACAAATGATGACGTCAATTAGTTCGTGTAAAGTACTTCCTCCGTTCTTAAATACATGACACTATTGACTTTTTATTCAACTTTGACCAACAATATATCATTAGTTAGTTTGTTAAATAAAGTAAAATGGGTACCGATACATCTAATATCAATAATACTTTGGATTTAACTCATAGACCTATCTTTTTGCATAAATATTTGTAGAAAAGATAAATAGTCAAATGAAGGAAAAAAAAAGTCAATCGTGTCGTATATTTAAGAACGAAAGGAGTAGGTTTTAGTCTCTTTATGCTCGGGAAGAGAGAGAGAGAGTAGTAGTAGTAGTAGAAGGTAAGTGATTATGACAAGATGGGTTAACTAGATAGATATCGTGTTATCCAATAACACTCGATTACCGGCCAGCCGTGATGTGCTTTTGACATCTATTTATTAGGGATATACAGAGAGTTAGAGATGACAACCATGCATCCACATCACAGAAAGCGGGCATTTATCGCTTAGAGGAGCACGCACCATGCTTCGAGCGCAAGGTTCGAATATGCTCAAATAATGGTACGTATTCGTCACGGAACCTCCAGTACTCCATTCAACTCAAAGAGGCTATATATATAAGAGACGTTGACACACGCAGCAACTGAGCTTTCTAGGGGGTGTTTAGATGTTGTTATGCATAGTATTTTTATGCATTGGGTCGCGTGCCACAGAGAGAAAAAAGTGCATTGGGAAGCGCGTATTATGCAAAATGGAGGAGAGAGGGGGTGAACTAAACACCCCCATAGTAACAAAGTTTGAGGTTGTAATTATTTGCTACTTCTTCTAACTTACTACTGCAAGCGACTTTATTATTTTCTAATAAGCTGATTTTTTTACTACATATATAACACCTTCTCTGGCGGATGGATAATAATGGCTACCACAAAATTTGAGTTACACATGCGCGAAGCCCCTGTATCATACTCCCTCCGTATCGAAATATTTGTAGTTACACATGCGCGAAGCCCCTGTATCATACTCCCTCCGTATCGAAATATTTGTTGCCGTTGATTTTTTGTCACGATTTTGATCATTCGTCTTATTTAAAATATTTTGTGTATATCATTTTTTGTTTATGATTGTTTAATTAGAACATGTACTTTAAGTGTGAATAATATTTTTGCATAAAATTTTTGAATAAAACAAAAAGTCAAACATTTAAAAAAAATCAACAGCGACAGATATTTCGATAGGAGGTAATACCAAATAAGTGGATCCAATCCGGAGATGGCCTTGACTGTGGTGATGGCGGTGCGATGGGGCATGGTCGCACCGGTCACTACTCTTGTCGCCAAGCAGAGGTTTGGAGGTGCGATACAGAGTTGGGCACGAACACAAGAAGAGAGACGATCGGTGCACTGAGGACGGTGGTGGGGAGTGACAAGTGAGCTTGTGTCATGCAAGTGTGTTGTCGTCTCGGCAAGGTGGCATCAGGAGATGGGAAGGAGGTACGTATAGCTAGGCACCCAAAATCTACGACCAGAGAGGTAATATAAACATCAAAGACAAAGGAGGCAACAACTTGTCTAACAAAGTAACAACGTCTCTATACATGCATCGTCCTGTATACTATCAGTTGTGTCTAAGAAAAATATCATTTACCCCCAAAAAAATAAAGCATCAATTCTATGTCCAAGATTAACTAAGACACTTTGGATTACTCACAGCCCTTTACTTAGAACTCCCTTGCTATATATGATGATTCCATTGCATGCATGTCCAATATTCTTGCCGCTTTTTTTTTCCAATGAAAGAGGTGCCCAGCAGATTATATCACTACAAACTTAAAAAGTTACAGAGATTCAACGGCATTATTTCATAACAATCAAAATTGTATGCACCTTTTTTAAAAAACACACACATACATCGTGAATATATATGATGCATATGTCACGCATCTTGTCATCAACAACAGAAACAAAAAGCACCAGATGGCATGATTAAACAACACGAGACGTGTGGGGAATTAAAGCATATATGGCACCATGGAGGCAACTAAGTGCAAAAAAGTCGCTCCTTTCCACCAGACGTCGCCCCCGGATAAGAAAACTACGGCCATTAGTTTTGAGGGCCAACCCAGCCACCCATTGGGCGCTGCGAAAAGATTTCAACCATTTTTTGTCCCTCCCCCCACTATGGTTGGAGGTAGCCACACTCACTCAAACTTTCTTGTGCAGCTTATCAAAAAGGAGGTGTACAACTTTCCATCCAAGGAAAGAATACCTGCTCATTACCTTCCATAATGCCTAAAGCCATAGAGGATACTGGACGAACAAGATCTCAAATGATTATGCTTCCATGAACCAAAATCATAAGCCGAGCTCTTGAGAGTGTTGAGGCTCTTGTATGAGAGAATTGTTCCCTATTTGACATCATAGCACAAGGCTATAGAGTTTATTTTCGTATTAATACATTTCAGAAATGATTATGCTTCCAAAAGAAAGTCTCTACAGGGTGTATGTTGTGAGGCAATTCTTGGTCGAGTTGACTGCACATAATAATAAGGCCCTATTTGGATCCACCCTAACTAAAATTTAACCAGCTAAAATTTTGCTTGGGTTGTTTGGATCCTCTAGCTAATTGATGTTTATTTACCATGTTGCCCTTGCTTTTGTTGAGCCCGATATATATGGACACCAAAATAGAGAGTGGGCGATTTGTCTTTAAACATGTTTTAGCTGATCCCATTTGGATCCTTATTAGCAAAAGTTTAGCTGGTGGATCCAAACAGGGCCTAAGTTTGAACCACCCTTCTCTTATGATGTGCTAACAAATGTCATAAAAGAATTTGAAGATATTCCTATTTTTCGTAAACAAGAGCCATGGTGCCCTCGTGTGCCTTACCAATTGGCTGATGTACGTTTTGCCAACTGCATCATGCACTACACTAGTTAGCCATTGATTTGTTGGCGATTAAAACTACGAGAGGCAGTCTATGTTTACAAGCGGTATAACAACGAGGGAAGGGGAAAGAGAAAGTTAGACTAATTCAGGCCGTGAACTGTGCTGCTTTGGCGTCAAATCATGCTTAACAAACTAATTAAAACGTGGCAAGTTGCTTTGCTTCCGATTGGTGCGCGTGGGTCTTGATCAGGTTTTAATAGAGAGGACTAGTAGTGGAGGCTGGCGTCATCTCCAACGTACCAAAAGCGTAGTATTGCTTTAATCTCGATCGCTTGGGTCCTTTCTGCATTTTTAAGGTAAGCAAACAACGAGGCTACGTTTGAGTTGAGTGAGCTGTGTGGAACTGTTGCTGAGGTGTCACGCCATGTCAAGTGCTTTTTCCCTGGTGGCGGAAGTGGAATAAAGCGATCGCTCACGTCGTGTGGCCCGGGCATGCATGGATGATGTGGCGAAAAGGACTTGCGGCAGGGATATTTAGGCTCACACTGCCACATACATGAAAAGAACTCCACATGCATTATGCAAAAAAAAATGACATGCATGCAGAAAATATTTGGAGCATGGAAAGCTTTTCTATTATTAGTAACGGTACAAAATAAGGTTAGGGCAGTGGTGAATCTAGAACTCAGAATGAGGGGGCTTATCTTCCTCTTCTTCCCTCTCTTTTATCTCTTTCACTTCTTTCTTTTACAATGCCAAATCTTTTATTTGCATGAGCTGAGCATTTGTGTAGAAGGATCATAATTTGAGGTATCATGTATCAACTATCAAACAAAACTATATAAGCTAATTTGGCTATCCAAATCCACCCCCTTAAAGAGTTCTTTATTTTTCATTTCCCCAAGTATAAGTTTAAATTATATGAGACGATAAAGGAAATGATATACTATGCGAAAATTTAAGAATCTTTCATCAGTAACTTTCATGCAGTTTTGTTTATATAGGATTGATTTAGAATTAAAGAAAAATCTACTAATGTTTTTAACATAAGTTACGAGGTGGTATATATCCACCAAAAAGTTGTACTAAACTGTACGTGGAAATGGAGAAGATAAATCTTGGTGGTAGATTAGACATGGAACAGCTCAGGAGAGCGAAATGAGCAAAAAAAATATGTTCAAAAGGTCAAGTAGACAAAGTGGATTGCTTGAGTAGGAAACTAGACCTTTCTCTTTGCAATCAGTTATGAATCATTTGGCGGGCTCTAGATTCTCGTAGAAACGTTCCAAATCCATACGCTCCTCAGAAACATTTCTCTATCAAATGCGGTCACTTTTTTCTGAAAACGTCTGGAGGAGATTTTAGATTCGAATTCTCGAAGAAAGGCAAGATAGAAGTGAGTCGAAATAAGTGAAACGCCATTTCGGGTGATTCTGCCTTTTAGTGTTAAAACGTGAGTCGTTTCGGTTTGATTCAAGATGAACCATTTCACGTTTTAGTGAGTTTCGTAGCGGATTCTAGAGGATCAAACGAGAATCTGAAACATTTCTCCATCCAAACAGGCGAAAGAAATTGGCATAGCTCCACACAGCCGTGCAGTTTAGGCCTTGTTTAGTTGCGGTGAGAAAGTTGCGAAAATTACAGTTGCAATTGTAAATCGAAGATTAGAAGAACTAAACATGATCTAATTATAACACTAATTACACGGATGGACGGAAAATCACAAGATAAATTTATTAAACCTAATTAATTCGTCATTAGAGATTGTTTACTGTAGCACGACGTTGTCTAATCATGGCCTAATTAGACTCATTAGATTCCTATCGAAATTCACCTACAGTTATGGAACGGGATTTGCCATTAATTCATATTTAATACTTCTAATTAGTGTCCAAACATTCGATGTGACGGATGAATAGTAAAAAATTGTGGAACTTGCCGCAAGTAAACAAGGCCTTAGTTGAACACCTATACTCGTACTGACATACATTAGTTGAACACCTATACTCGTGCTGACATACACGCGCACAACGCCAGGCTGCATCGGAAGAAAAAAAAAAGCATGGGCGGCGTGCGGCAGCCGGCAGGTACGAGTACTACGGCAGTTGACTTGGCAACACTACTAGTACGAGCCAAAGCCTCGGCGCCGCACCGGAGGAGGTCCGCGCCGCCGGCTCCGAGCCCGGGGCATCCCCGCCGTCGGTCTCCGGATCCGTGGCCCGTGACGTGCGGGCCATGGCGCCCGGAACAGCGACGTCAACGGACGCTCCGCGCGCCACGTGGGCCGCACGGCGGGCCCGGCCACGAGCCGCCACCACGTTCGGGAGACGGGGAGAGGGCCCGCGATGCAGCCCGGCGGTGACGTCGCCCGCCGCGGCTGGAGCCACCGAGCCAGAGACTGATACTCCGATCGTTAATAGGCTATCTCAAAATTGCCAATACTTCCCCTGTCCGAATCAGACGTTGTGTATAATTAACAAGTTGATCAACTTGCTATTGTCGGAGAAATAGGGAAGCATGCACAGTGGTGGGAGTTATAGAACTAGCTTCTTTACTAATTTGTGCCTGACCCCTGATCGAAGAGAACCCAACATGGCTTGATATAGGAAGGTTTGGAGATAGGATCATGATTTCCCCACTTACTTTTGTACAATTCCTGTATAAGTGGCTATATGTGTCACAATGCAATACACCGAATTTCCCCCCTTTGTATCTATAAATGTGCACCATATGTTATGTTTTAAGGTCATTCTCAGTGGGAGTTTCATGGAGAGTTTCACGGTAATAAATTTGATGCCACATCAGCATTTTTGATGACTTGGCAAGGAGAGAGAAGGTGGGAGTTTCATGGGATGAGAGAGGAGTTTCATCCCCATGACATTCCTCTGGCACAGTTACGTAGTTTCCAATATTGGTAACTGTGCGATGAAACTATGCACTGAGACTGGTCTAAGTCGTCCTAGGCAACAAATCATTTATACATGTGGATGTGATTAGAGCTCGATTAAGCCATAAATGTCCAACATAAGTGCAGTGATGGTGTGGAGGAAGGGATTTGAGAGTGTCTGGGGTCCAAATTATACGAAAAAAGTGTGCGAGCAGAAAGCCAGCGATATGGACGTGCATAAGTGCGCGCAAAGATGGCCCTATCTTCACGAGATAGGAATTGGTGGCAAATCAAATGTGATTCGAGTGTGTGGCATGATGAAAGTAGCGATAAGCCAAAACTGAGGCACTACCTAGGCTAGGTCTCCGAACAAGCTGTGTTTGCACGAACATTGACAATATTTTTCTCTCTCTAATAAGCAAAGCGTAATTGTAAGCTGCCACATACTGTAATATGCTATACGATACTCTCTCTGTCTTTAACCTCACATGCATGTTTTTTAAACGTAAGATACCGGTTTGTCTACAAATAACATGCTTGCGTTATAAAATATATACCATAGCAGCTCCATCGATACCCTAATAATATGATAAAAAGTTCAAAACCACTCCATACCATACATTCTATAAAGAAAAAGGTCCATAGCACGAGATTCACATATTTGCTTGTGATTGTGAGCAGTAGAATCTATGGCCGTGTTTAGTTCCGGCCAGAATCCGGAATTTTCCAGAACACGTGCTTTCCAATGCATTTTTTTCTCTCTGTGACACGTGACCCAATGCAAAAAACATTATGCGTAACAACAACTAAACACCCCCTAAATTATTCTCCCATCAATTCATCTTGGACATGATAATTCAGTGTCTTTTCAACCTGTTGTACCCCAGCACACACGCTCATCTTGGCAATTGCGATCTGTCCCATGAACCACTGCTCGGCCGCAAGGGCCTGTTTAATTTGTGTGAAGGAGTGAAAAGTGTATGCATTGAGTTGTGTGCACAGAAAGAAGAAATGAACTGACACGGTTCTCGATGTAGTACGAGATAGAAAAGTGACGAAAAGTGACGTGAATTAAACAGAGCCGTCCAGAGCCACGTGACGCCATCCGGGGCCCAGCGTCGCCCGTCACCTTCCGCCTGACGTCACTCCCCCATGTGCGCCCGCTCCTATATATACGGGGCCTCCCCCACGTCCCCCGGCCCGGATCTTGACGGCGACCACCCTACCAGCCACTCACAAGAGTTGACGCCGTGAGATTAGTAGCGGCGGAAGCTCGGTAACCACACGCGCCTCTCTGCTCCGCTCCGATCCTGCGAGCCTCCGTCTCCACAACCAAACCAAGGAGCAGCCCGGCCGGGGCCGGGAGAGGGGCGAGAGACACAGAGAGAGAGAGTCATCTCCACAGGCACCCATGGAGGGCGGCGGCGGCGTGAGCTGCGCGGTGTCCGGCGGGCCCTGGCGGCTGGGCCTGACCATCGACCCGGCGGGCGACGTGGAGGCCCCCGCGGAGCGCATCGGGCGGCTGGTCCGCGAGAGCCCCGTGGTGATCTTCGCCCGGCGCGGGTGCTGCATGTGCCACGTGATGCGGCGGCTGCTGGCGGCCGTGGGCGCGCACGCGACGGTGATCGAGCTGGAGGAGGCAGCCGAGGAGGCCGCGGCGTCGGCGGCCGCCGCCGCCGCCGTGCCGGCGCTGTTCGTGGGCGGCGCCCCCGTGGGCGGGCTCGACGGGCTCATGGGGCTCCACCTCAGCGGCCTCCTCGTCCCGCGCCTCCGCGAGGTCGGCGCGCTCATCTGCGGCTAGCTAGGCCGCGCCTGGCCCGGG
This sequence comes from Alloteropsis semialata, assembly GCA_004135705.1. Lineage (NCBI taxonomy): Eukaryota > Viridiplantae > Streptophyta > Magnoliopsida > Poales > Poaceae > Alloteropsis > Alloteropsis semialata. The sequence continues at coordinate 67,611,191 of CM014272.1, read as the reverse complement.
CGGCGACCCGGCCGTCGGCGCGGCTCGGTCTCGCTCTCTCGCTCGCTCGGTCTCTGTAGATACGCGGGTACGTTACGTTACGTAATTCAGGGGAAAGCCGAGGGGGTCTGGAGCAAATGGCCTCCGAGGGGTCTGGGGCAAATGGCCTCCGAGTGACGTCAACAAGACGTCGCCGTCGCTCGCTGTACTGTTGTTATTACTCAGTGCTTGTGCTTTTGCTAGGGGGCTTCGGTGGGAGGGTTGGCCAGAGCCGAGGGCTCCTGTGAGAAATGTCAGGGTCTAAATGTAATTAATACGTTTTCCTCTACAAACATGCCAGTTTGGCCTCTCCTCTGTACTACTCTGTTCTCTGTTGGCTGGCTGTGTGACTGACATAGCAAATTACCGATCGATCCATGGAGAGAAGAAAGAGAGAAGGAAAGGAATTCAGAATGAATGGAAAAGCTTAGGTGTAGTTGGAGTGGACTATCATCGAGTAACTGACTGAATATACGTGTAATTGGAGGCCGGGCTGGCGACGGCGACGGAGATAAGGTATTAAACGAGGAGGGTGGGTGGCGTAGACGTCACCGGACGGAAAGAAAGAGAAGGCCGATCGGGCATGCTTAAGGTTAAGGTAGAGCGTTTGTCTCTGCCTCTCCGCGAATTAGGAATTGCGCAGCATCTTTTCCAGCCGGGCAGGGCGGCGGCGCACCTGCCGTCTGGCCGGCCGGCACCGTACCCACAGACTCTCGAGATCATCATCGATCTGCCGGAAACGGCCGGCCGGCCGCACCTGCAAGTCTGCAATTTCCAATTTGCAACTGAACTGAAGGTCAGGGAGGCACTGGTTGAACGAGCCGTACTCCTTTTGGCATGCAGAAACCAGCCAGAGATTATTAATTATTATATTAATTAATCATCTTGTTGGAGAGAAATTACATTACTCGCAGCGGCGGTAGATCCATGCATGGGCCCGATCCCGTGATGCACGTCGTGTGTGCAGGGGCTCAGGGGCCTGCGGCAGCGGCACTGCTCTCCCGTGCGCGCCCAAGTTATGAGCAAGCCGACGACGCCTCTGCCTGTGGAAGAAGAAGGGCTCGGCCGCATCTGCTTGTACGCTTGCTTCGTGGCCGCATCTGGGCCGGCCGGATTCCTGGGCCTGGAGCCCGCGCGAACCCACGAGCGGAGGAGCGGCAGTAATATCCTCCGCACAACCGTCCCTGCGTGCGTACAGCGTACGTACATCGTCAAGTCAGCTCCAAGTCCCAGTACGTACGTACGTACGTACCTTCACTTCTAGGACGAGTGGACAACTGATCGCAGTAATGTTATGCCGTACCTGTATACGTATTTAACAGATCAGCTCGCTCGTGCTCGTGCAGGGCAGGGAGAGAAGCTTAAAGCCCACGGCCAACCTGCAGCGACCCTGCGCCCACTCGACAGATGATGAAAGATTCCAGGGGCCGAAAGAGGCCAGCGGGCTTGAAGAACAGAGGCCCATCTACTATTTATCACAGCTAAGAAGGCCCGGTTAGTACAGACTAAATTTTGGGCCCAAAATCCCAAACGGCGGCTTTCCCTTAGTGGACTACGAACATTTCTCGTCTTCCCAGCTTGTACCTGGGTTGAGGCAGCCAAAAAAAAAAAAAAGGTGTGTGCCTCCACGAGCTACCCGACAGAACGATTGCGCGTGCACGGCCCATCCATCACGTGCATTCCTTGCTTCTCAGCAGCGCACAAGTGAAGTCAGCGAGACCTCAAGACGAAACGAGTGACGAGTCATGAGAGACGACACAAGCAATGGCACCAGGGGGTCTCCATGACTCCATCTGCACGCAACTTCAGGTCTTCAACCGTCACCGTCTCACGCAGCCCCTGTGTGCACTGCACGGCATGGGAAAGCTAGCAGATCGATCGATCCGGTTGGTAGCGTAAACCATTTTCCTATATGTAACTCTCCAAAATATATGCCTCTCTGTCTTAAGAATCAAGTCATTCTAGAAAACTATAAAATAGATTCAACAACAAAAGAAAATAATTTCAATTGCTTTTTAACCATATTTAGTCCAAAAAGATTGCGCATGCATATACTAAAGGACAAGAGTCTGTTTGTTTTTCTTCTAGATTATACTGTAATAATCCTATATAGACAATAAACACCATACATTATTTCTGGATTATATAATCTATTCGCAAATATTATTACAATCTCCTAAGCTGTATAAGCTATACTAAATATGGTAAAATAACTTATTTGACAAATTCTGAATTCTCGAACGATTAATGACGGAAAAAGTACTGTATCACTCCATTCAAAAGGAATCCATGCCCATGCTAGAAGGTGAAATCGAGAGGGCCGGAATGTCCACGTCCCAGCGGCAAGATAGTAAAAGCGCAGCAGGTCGCGGTCCAAGTACTGTGGGCCTACAAGGCCAACAAATGCAGCCCAATCTGGGCGATCCAGGAGGACCCCTCGTGCCTCCGCAGCGTGGGCCCCACGACCTCTCGTCACTATGTCGACATCGTTTAACCCCGTACCCCACGACTCAATCCAGCCCCCCGCCGCACCGCCAGCACGTGACCTCCACCGCTGATCTCTTCCTGCCTCCTCAGTCCCTGTCCTCCGGGCCCGGCCCCAAGCGGACCCACAGATCAGCCTCCTAATCCGACCAGCAGCGCGTGTAGCGCTCGCGCTCCTCCGTGCATGGGGCCCAGGTAGTTATACGGAGGTCCCGCGTCAGACGCGCACGACAGGGGCACAAAATCTCGACCGTCTGTCAGGAGACGGACGGCCGGGACGCCACTGGTCGCCTGGGCCCGGCACGGGCACCACCGCCCCGATGCACGCCGGGCCCACAGGTCAGCGGCGCCCCCGCGCAGACTACCTGGGTGCGGCCACGGCCGTCCACGTGGTCGATGGCGTCGGCGCATCGCCGTTGCGGTTGGGTGCAGTCCCACCACCATGACGACATCCTTCTCTTGCAAGTCCCCTCTCTCGATTCGACTCTTCTTTCCCCCACGACTTCGACTTCCTCCGCCTTGATCTCCTCTCCTCCCTGCGTCCACACCTAGCCGCGCCTTTGCGTGAGACGGGGGCTTGGAATCCGCAGCATCGGTAAAGCGGCGGCAGGCGAAAGAGCCGGTTTTTCCGAGAGTTTTGTCCGCCCTGTCGCTCGTGGGCTTGGATTCTCCGGCCATGGCTCTCGCCGGCCTCCGCCGGCACGTCGGCCAGTTCCTGAGCACCAGCAATGGTGCGTACTAATTCGGTTTGCTTTCTGAGTTACTTTTCGCCTTCTTTTTCGCCGTTTGGTCTGAGATTGGCGGCTTGGTGTGTGTTGCGTGCGCAGGGCTCATGGCGGCGTCGCTGTCGACGGCGAGCTGCGCGGAAGAGATGCAGGAGGCTGATGGGCCGGGGTGCCGCGACGACGCGGCCGCGCTGCGGCTCAAGGAGGTGGCCATGGCGGCGATACTGGTGGCCGGGGTGCTCGGGGTCGGCCTGCCGCTCGCGGGGCGGAAGCGGCGCGCGCTGCGGACGGACAGCGCCGCGTTCCGGGCGGCCAAGGCGTTCGCCGCCGGGGTCATACTTGCCACGGGGTTCGTCCACATGCTGAACGACGCCCAGCACGCGCTCTCCAGCCCCTGCCTCCCCGACGCGCCGTGGCGACGGTTCCCGTTCCCTGGGTTCGTCGCCATGGCCGCCGCGCTCGCCACGCTCGTGCTCGACTTCCTGGCCACTAGGTTCTACGAGGCCAAGCACCGCGACGAGGCCGCGCGCGTCAAGGCTGCTGCTGCCGCCGCGCTCGCTGCAACTTCCTCCGCGAGTGACGAGGACATCACCGTGGTCACCGTCGTTGAGGACGAGCGCAAGGCCCCGCTCTTGCAAACGCACTGCCACGGAAACTCGCACGGCCACGGACACAGCCACGGCCCCAGCGATGGGCACGAGCTGGTGCAAGCAGAGGGCAGCGAGGTTGAGGCGTCGGCGCACGTCCGGTCTGTCGTCGTGTCACAGGTGGTTGTTTGATCAGTTCATTTGGATGCTGTGGTGCTTCATGGATGGAGCACACTGTGATAACCATTGCCTTTGGTTGCAGATACTGGAGATGGGGATAGTGTCGCACTCTGTGATCATTGGATTGTCACTGGGAGTGTCACGGAGTCCATGCACAATCAGGCCGCTTGTCGCAGCTCTTTCGTTCCACCAGTTCTTCGAGGGGTTTGCTCTTGGCGGGTGCATTGCTCAGGTGAGAATTTCAGTAAACTGCCATTGAGTAATTCTCATTATTTGATCAATAATGCTTCAGCAAGAATTGGTCCACAAGGGATGATTTTGCACATAGTGGTACATGGGAGTGAAATTATTTAGATAGCACTAGATTCCAGCAGGTTATCAGTTTGGTAATGTGTAAGCGGTCCTACATTAATTTTCTTCTGGATTTGCTCCTTTGTGATGGTTGGGGAATCAGTATTTGAGAACATGAACCTATCCTTGAAACTTTTAGAAAACTAAATCTGCGGATGTTCCATCAATGTCTTGTCAAGTTTGTTGAAATTATTGTGCAAAGTCAAATTATGGTAGTAACAAGATGAGTTGATTTAATATTTAAATTTATTGTTTATTGAACAATTTATCCTGTTATTCTAATATCTCCTCATGAATAACACAAACCTAAATTGTCTGTTGCTCATCCTTAGGTGGAGTGTTACTTGTTCTTTTTGGTGCTGGTGTGTTTCTCAGTCTCTAGGTCCCACTGCTTTTGGTGGGACATCACTCATCTAAAGCAGTTGTTTGATACTCTGATGTTGAACTCCTTTAGTTCGAGTAGTGTTATATATAATTTCTCATTGGTGGAAAAGCCCAGCTGATACCCTCAACTTGATGTGGGGTGAATGTACTTTGTTGTGTTTCTTTCATTGCGTTGTTCCTTTTACTAACCTTCCTGGTTGCTTGTTTTCTACTTTCCATACTTCTATGTGTGACATTTCATCAGGAATTCAGACCTCGTCTGCAATATTGACCTTCTTCCAAATGATTCTTTATTTGAGTAAATGGTCATCTATTACTTCTTCTCTAACTTATGGTTGCCTACTACTTCATAATAAACAGTATATTGTGGAGTCTTGAAAATTTGGTTGGATGTCCATTTACTGACTGAATCCCATTAGCACTCAATCAGCTCTGAAAAATAATGCATGGACATGTTCACTATGTCTTGGCACTTATTTTACTCATTTTATTATTTTCTTAAGTTGCTGGACTGATGCTGCCTTATTCTCACTTAAAGTATCAAATGACACACTACTAAATTATCTCCCTACAGGCACAATTCAATAACCTTTCTGCAGTTCTAATGGCATCCTTCTTTGCCATTACAACACCGGCAGGGATAGCTGCTGGGGCAGGCTTGGCCACGTTTTACAACCCAAATAGCCCGAGGGCTCTTGTGGTTGAGGGCATTCTTGACTCAGTGTCCGCCGGCATCCTCATATACATGTCGCTGGTAGATCTAATTGCTGCAGACTTCTTGGGTGCAAAGATGACGGGGTCGCTGCGACAGCAAGTAGTGGCATACATCGCACTGTTCCTTGGTGCGCTCTCCATGTCATCGCTTGCAATATGGGCTTGAGATCTGTGCTTGATTACCAGATTATAAGGTGCAGTAATGCCCCGAGAAAATTCCTGTTGTATGTGTACAGTTCTAATGTTTACGCGCTATTTTGTTCTGTCTGATAGTAGTAGCTTGTCCTGGGCTCGTCATAGGATAGGATAACATGCCCTGTTTTTAAAGGGCATGAAAGAAACACCGTTTATGTAAAAGGTGGGCTCTTGTACCTGCACTGCCCCCCACAATGGTGGTTCCATAGATGAGATGCTGACGATCAGAATCGCGTTTTATTGTACTTGAGTGAACTGCTGCGGTTTTCTAAAATGACGGGCGACAATATATATAACTGCCACTAAATCTGTAGAATTCTGAACGGTGTTTGACAGATTACCAACACTTGAGATCTGCATCAGATGCTGCAGCATCGTTTAGTCAGGCGGGTGGACATTCAAATGCACTTGTGCTGTGCGGTTACGTCGAGTGGGATCTTAACCGTTTTTCATGAGGTTTGATGTTCAATGTTCATAGAGTAGAGTCATCGAATGGCAAAGCCTGGAGGTGCATAATCTAAGCTGAAAGGGGAATGCGGTGGTTTAAAATTTTCCCATCTTACTTTATGTGTGGGCTGCTCCTGCTGCTTTTTTTCCCTCGAAGAAATTGCCTGGCCAAGCACTTCATTAAGAATAAAGGGAGTTTACAAGATTACATCGACCTCAAACCAAGAGGCAAGATATCTATTACACAATGACAAAAAGGAAAAAAACGTCCTAACACTAAAAATAAAAGGAAATTAGTCATCTGCAAAAAGGAAAATCAAGTCGGCCATGCAGGCGGTGATCTAACGCCGTGCTTCCTCCCTGATTCCGTCGATGACGACTGACGCCGAGGCCCCTTGTCCGTCGAAGACCCTATCATTATGCTGCTCCTGTTGCTCAATGTGCCGAAGAACATTCAGACGGCCAAGAGACGTTGACTACCGGTCTACATGTGGCGGCACAGCTTGAAGTAGCAGCAGTTCGGTGTGCTGTAATCTTGTCCGCCCTTTTCGTTTCCTTTTCTTTTTTTTTCTTTCGAAACGAGCCTTTTCGTTTCCTTTTCGCTTTAGAAGTTTTGACTCGCGCTTGGCCATTCTTTGCAGTTAGAGGTGTCTGGTTTTCAAAGTAAAAAGAAAAAGATCCGAAATCTAAATATATTTGTCACTGCTTTGTGAATATAAACTTGTACATTTTAACTATTATACGGCCACGGTTTTATATCTTAGTTGTCGATACTAATATTATTTCTAGGAATATTTTTGTGTGCGCTTCATCTACAATTTTCTCTCGATGTTCACTACTCTTGTAATTAGATTCTTTTGAAGGGGGCGGGAAACAATGAGGCAGGAGTTTTGAAACCTCTTGGCCCATCCGTCTAGAATTCCCAAATGCTAAAATGAGAGAGTTCAACTTAAACTTATCGCGAGAAAAGGGAGGAAAATGTCCGATGCCAGATTTTTTAAAAAAATTAACAAATCAATTGAAGCAAGTAGCAAGCACTCACCTTCGGTGATCTCCTCTATCTCCGGTGGATTGTGGGCGGAGCGGCCGCTGGTGGGTCAGCAGCCGCTGGTGGGTCACCGCCGGGAATGGACGGAAGCATAGGTTGGCAAGCCCTGGGTTAGATTTGGGGCTTTCGGAGCGCGGAGAGGTTTCATGGCCGGTGGCCTTTAAGAGATGGTCGTGGGCGGTGGGCGGCGCGACGGATAAGACGGATGTGGGTAGCAAGGCCGGACAACGACGGCGCCAGAAACCGAACGATAGTAGACAATCAGTAGGTACGATTGGCGGCTGGGGCAAGTCATTGTAGTGATTAGAAAGGTACGAATTCACCGCCGGGCGAGGCCGGGTTAGCATGGGCTATACTCAGATCCATACAACAGGAAAGGGAAGGGTGGGAGGAGGCTTGTGCTGGCCAGCGACGCCAACGCCGGTGTGGCAAAGTAGAGGAGGGGACAGAGGCAGCGCGGGTGGATCCGCAGAGGCAGCGTGCGCGGTTTGAGGAAGAAAAGAAGTAGACCTGAGGATTTTATGCCCGATCCGGCCGAGCCTGATGAGCCCATGAAATTTTTTTTCAGCCCAACTGTAATGCTTAAAACTCCTGGTATGTCGTGCAGCCCACAAAATGCAAGAGATAAAGGGAGTTGGAGAAGGCAAGGAGAGATGTACGCAAGAGATAAAGGGAGTTGGACCTAGTGTGTGATGGTTATGGCGTTCGCATTAAGGTCCCGTTTGGATTCCACTGCTAAACTTTAGCTGCCAAAGATCCAAACGGGGCCAACTAAAACATAACTAAACTTTAGCTGAAGGTTAAAAGGTGCACTATTCCTTTAGCTGGTTGAACCCAGCTAAAACCAGCTAAAATATATTTAAAGATAAGATTGCCCCTTCTAAAATTAATGCAGCCACCATCATTTATTTTTTATTATTTTTATGGGGGATAGTATGGTCTATTGTCTTCAATTAGTTGGAGGATCCAAACACTCCCAGCTAAAGTTTAGCTAGCTCATCTTTAGCTAGCTAAAGTTTAGCTCTTCCAATTAGCTGGCTAAACTTTAGTTGGGGTGGATCCAAACAGACGTCAAGAAGGCAAGATGCGTCATTCAAAATTATAGATTACTTTGTCCTACATCAATTTTGATAAGTACTTATGTGGGTAAAGGATCAATATCTATAACATTAAATTGGTTTCATTGAATAACGCATTTATTTGATATCAAGGGTTCATTATAATTCTCTATAAACTCAATCGAACTAAATTGGATTATAATTTGGAACATGGAAGTACAGTGAAGGCTTGTTTGGGAACTAGTGCATTGGAGGGGAAAATGATGTATTGTATTGAAGGGCAAATTAGTTCATTTCTGTCTCAATCCACTTCATTCTCCTTCAATACACCTCTATCCAAACACGCCCTGAGTGAATGCAAATGCAAGGACTTTGCGCTCCACTTGGATATAAAGAAGGGAAAAGAAAATATAATGTGCATAAATTGAAATCACGAACGAATTCTTTCTTTTTTAGTCAGACAGGTCCCTTGGCCTTCTTTGAAAGCTGCGTGTGTGTGGGTCGTATGCAGGCCCGGTCCTAGATAAGAAAAGCTCTCAGTGGGCCACAAGTTAGAAGGCACCATAATGGAATGAGACGAAAAAAGAAATATAGATAACTACATATACATACTGCTTGGTCTTATCAGCAATTCGAAGAAATGATCCGCGTATTTTCGTCATGTATCAACTGTGATCTTTTTTGTGTGACACGATGAGAGCTGCATCCTGCATGCCTTCATTCGCTTATATATATACAGGGAAAGTATACTCTATGGCCGGCTATAGAATAAGTTATTCTGTGTCCACTCCATCAGACGGACAGGGTGTTTCATCCCGTGAGATCCCGTCGTGACTCCGGCTCCCAATCCCGCGCACCGCGTGGCTCGCTTGCCTTTCGTAGGAAGCCATCTAGCCGAGAGCCTAGCTACAAGCCGCATGAGCCAGGCCTCGGTAATAAATACACCACCGTGATTATAGCTGCATTCACTGCCAATTCTTGACTGTCTACCGGCTCGGTGGGTGTGCGAACTGAGCCTTACGAGAGTACATGTATGTCTACACTCTACACGTGAAGCTAGTGCATAGTGGTTATGAGTTTATGACTTACGATAGTACTACGTATATATATATATGAAGCGTAGTTTTTGTCAAACCGTATATGCAGATTGAAAACTCAATGGCGCCCTAGTCACCACAATGGCCTGGTTTAGACAAACCATAGTTTATAATAATATAGGTGATTTGTTACTATAATGGCATGTTACGAGAATACAATAGAACAAACGAGTTTGGTTCATGCATGTTACGGGAAATACAAGAACCATCAGTGTTGTCTGTCACTGTATGCTGTCTGCATCACTGTATGTGTCCCTTGTATGGCATTTAATTTTTATCGTTTATGTATTACTTAGAATCCATGCCTACTGCTCTAGTAAATCCTGACAGCTGCAATTTACGTAATTTCGTTAATGATTTACTAGAGTCCATGCGCCTATTGTGTCATTTGCGTTTATGGTAATTACTGTAGATTATTTTCCATAATCTATGCCCATATATTCGAATGATTGGAATGCCTATTATCATTGTAATATGACAACTGATATGTATTACTGGTGTCCCTTGTATGTCATTTACAATAATTTTGTATATAATTTTAATTTAGAATGTGAGGAAAACAGATAACTCTAATTATCGAATATCATTACAAAGGATTTCTTTTGCCAAATTGATACATTTGTCCATCAAAAATAAACAAAAGCAAAAGTACAGAACAATAAACACTAGGCCTCTGCATAGTTTTGACACAAATAAGCATTTGTGCAGATCAAGATCGAGCTATGACTATGTGTGCCTCAGGTCTGATGGAAAGCTTCTTGATTATGTTTGTAAAGCACGCAGAAGAGCAACTCTGAGCCTCTGACCTAAATTGAGGTACCATTCCCTGCATTATAATGAGATAAAGTAAAT
>CM014272.1:67556464-67600051 GCA_004135705.1 Alloteropsis semialata | reverse complement strand
GGTCACGACACAGTGTCCATGAGAAGAGCACACAACAAATTGATCTGCGGGTAAACCAAATCGATCTGAACGCATCAAATTGAGGGATGTGACAAGCTCGAAAACGTAGATGGGCAGGTCAAGGATGAGGGACACATCTATATCTATCAGGATGGGAAGGGCAGATATTTGACTATCAGGGCATTCGAGGGGTATCGGGAGTGTTTCAGCCTATGGACGAGCGACGCGTGGGCACATCGATGGGCGGGGCATAAGAGCAAGGAGCAGCCACCTGATGACGTGTGAGGACAGAGGCTTTCGGCTAATGGGACAATGACACTTAGCCTTTGGGAGCACGGGTTGATTCAATGAAAACGCAGATGTCTAAATAAGAGAACATTGATTACATGAAAACTGGGGGATTTAAATGTAAAATGGCTAGCCTTGGGAGCACGGGTTAATTCCATGTAAACGCAGAGGTCTAAATAAGCGCAAGTTGATTGTATGAAAATTCAGGGTTCTAAATGTAAAATGGTCGGGCCACACGGTGTATCATTGGACGTTGGATGGCCATCGGACGGACGAAATGTTAAACTCGAGGGTCTAGATAAACGCAGGTTGATTACAGGAAAACTCGGAGATCTAAATATAAAATACAGAGGTCTAAGTAAGTGTAGGTTGATTATATTCTAACTCGGGGTTCTAAATGTAAAATGATCGGGCCACGTGGTGTATCACTAGACGTTGGATGGCCATCGGACAAACGAAATGTTAAACTCGGGGGGTCTAGATAAACACAGGTTGATTACTTGAAAACTCGGGGGGTCTAGATATAAAATGGCTAGACTACATGTTGTACCATTTGTCCGGAAATACGAGGGGCTAAACGTAAATAATTGGTGGGATTTGACTTCTTAAAAATACGGGGGTCTAAACGTAGAAAAATTGACGATTTATAGCTAACCGTCGGATGGCCATTCGACGGCCGAAAGAATTTCGGCCGACGTGGCCAGGTTGGCCTTCCAGGCCCCCTCGAATCATAAAAGGAAAATGCGTCTACCGAGAGAGATCTGGTAACCCAGCCCACAGATGATTTGGTTGGGTTCTTCTTGCAAAGTGGCCCCTGCCCTGTTGCGACGAACCAATAAAGGACCGCAAATAAAATGAAAAACGCGCGAGCAGTAACTTATAATGATAATAATTTTTTATATGGTATAATATGTTGGAGAATTTGCCAGTTTTTGCTAGCATAATGTATTTTTGAGAATTAATCAAGCAGCTAATTTATCCGACAGCCACAGCCTTAACACGACGGGCCCCTCGCACCCGGCCCCCTCCGGCCGCGGCACGCTGGCACCGACACGCGTACCCAGCCCAGAGAGGCAGAGACACACGGACGTACGCGCCGTGGGCTCGTGGCACCACGGAGGGGCCCGCACCACCCGCGCTTTAATCATTGCGTGTTGACCTTTAATGACAGCACTCACTGCTAATCACCCCCTTCCGCCCTCGACCAATCAATTAATTAAGCAGGCCAGCCTATCACTTCCGCGCAACAAGCCTCGACTGGCAGACGACAGATGTGAGGGGGCGCACCGCGGCGGCACTGCCCCGCACGTCACGGCGCACCGGCACCGGCGCCGGCGACGGCGAGCGGGAGAAAACAAAAAACAGACAGACAAATCCCGCCGCGCCGCGAAGTCGATCGTTGCTAGCTGTCCGTCACATGGCCTTCCCTTCCCCCTCCCTCCCAATTCCGTCGCTCGGGCAGGTCGCATCTCGCGGCTGGATTAATCATGCGCTGCCATCACCAAAGTGCCGCCTTCTTTTGCGCTTGATGGCCGCCACGCCACATAAACTAGAGCGAGCGACACGACACCATCGGCTCCACCCCCCATGCTTTTACCGACACTCCCTGTTCACGCTGGAGTATATTCATATTGTAAAATATTTATATTTAAACACAAATTGAATTTGGAAATGCTTTTGGGGCATTCGAATTCAACGTGCTCACAAGTACTCCCTCCCGAATTCCTATGGTATAGGAAATCCCGGGGGGGCCGGGACGTAAATGATGCCGGTACTTGTACTGACAGCTAAGGGTAATAATGAATCGAACACGATACAATTACTAGCACAGCTAGAGCTCAACAAGTACCGCCGCTTGCAAACCCAAAATAAATTCGAATTATACAGTGTACAATATCAGATCGACAATTATACACCACCCGCTACTACTCAATGACAGAGAGAAACAAAAAAAAATGTTTCAAGAAAAGAGGAGGAAAAAAAATGCCTGGGGGGGAATTTACACCGACGCGACGCACGCATGCACTGGTTCCTACTCACTGCCAGCTCCAATATAATAATGATATATAAATAAATTATACGTATATTTAAGCGAAAAAACTTTTTCTGCATTTCTTTTTTTGCGCTCTAATACGGTCCTGCCTAGAAAGTCCACTTCCAGATCTTGACGCGGACTCTGACCTTGCACGAGTGCGCCGCGGTGCTCCCCGTCGCGGCCGCAGTCGTCGTCGTCGCGTCGGCGGCGGACGGGGACGGCGCGGGGGCGAGGGCGGTGCCGTTCTTCCCCTTGGCCTTCTTGGGCGCCGGCGGCGGCGGGGGCGGCGGGGTCACCTTGATGCCCTCGCAGTGCACCTGGATGCCGATCTTCTTCGTCTTGAGGCTGCCCACCCGGACGCCGGCGCTGGTGTCCGCGTCCAGGACCACGGAGAACCCGCCGGACTTCTTCACGTCGGAGCTGGCGCTGGGGTCCACGGTCACCGCGCTGGAGGCGATGGTGGCGGTCAGCACCGTGGTGTTGCCGGCCTGGTGCGTGAACCCGGGCACCGTGGCGCTGCCGAGTGGGAGCGCGTTGGCGGACGTGGCGGCGGACAGGGTGAAGTCGTCGTAGAGGTAGACGATCTTCTTGTTGGGGTTCCTGGCGATGACGGTGAGCGAGATGGCGTCGGTGAGCAGCGGCGCGGTGGCGGACGAGGTGAGGTTCAGCGCGGAGAGGCGCACGGAGGAGACGGTGAAGGACGGGCGGTGCGGCCGGTACAGGAGGTAGAAGACGCCGCCCGCCACGGCGGCGGCGAGCGCCAGCAGGATCACCACCAGCAGCGCCCAGCAGAAGCAGCAGCAGAAGCTGCACCGGCAGGACCGCCCGCGCCGGCGCTTCGCGGGGGCCTGCGGCCGGTAGATGGGCCGCTGGTACATCTGCGACTTGGGCGCCGGGAACGACGCCGGCGCGCCGTTGCCGTTGCCGTTGGCGGCCGCCGCCGCCGCGGCCCCCGGGGGCGGGGCGGGCTTGCCGGCGGGGTAGACGCGGTCGGCCATTGGCGCCGCCGTGGTAGAGGCGGTGGCGCGGCTCTAGGAATTGGATGGACGGCCCGGCTGCTGCTGCCGGTGCGGCTTGGTGGGGTGGTGGTCCTGTGGAGCTCTTGAATGGACGCGGCGAGATCTAATAAGGCAGGGGCGCAGGGGAGGAGAGAGGAGGAGAGCGACGCGTCACCCACCTTACGCGCGATCGATAGCTCGACCTCACCTAATGATTTGCTGTTACTAATTGGCGCATTGCCTCGCTAATCCCTTAACTAATCTGATGGTTTAGTGGGGCCAATTAACGACTTAATGCGGCTTTTTCTGTGTGTACTATTTTTTTTTTTTGCGAAAGACCAGTACAGACGCAGACGCTCACACACGCACGCACACTCACCTCTATAAATACACGCACGTAAACCCTACCCCTATGAGCACCTTCGAGAGACTGGGCCGGCTGTTCCGATCTTGAGATTGACGAAGTCACCACAGGCGCCTCGCTATCGACGGGCACGTCGCCTATCACTGAGCGCCTCGCTATCGACGGGCACGTCGCCTATCACTGAAAGAAAAGTGCCGGTTAAATCCTGGAATAAATCCAGGAAAATGTGACACCCGTGCCGAGTCGGAGACTCGAACCCGGGTGGGCAGGTTCCACCACAAGGAACCTAACCAACTAAGCTATACTTGTTCCACTTCTGTGTGTACTACTACTGCATTACATATTTGGTATTTGATTAACCAATGTGATGCCGTGAGATTGCTATGGAATTTGATTAACCTTCTTTTTTAAAAAAAAAAGAAGAGACTTGCTAATGGGCAACTTATCTGTACAACTGTATCAACACCTGGTGCTTTTGACTCTCCCATTCACAAATATGAGGCCCTGTTTAGTTTGGTGAAAAGAACATCAATTCAATCAAAAGTAACGCATTGAACTACATGTTCCCTCTCTACTTTTTCAATTCCCAATACATTTTCAATCATTCAGATCGAATTCAACCAATCTACTCCTGAATGACCTTACAAGCAACTTTCATCTCCAGGTTGTGAAATGCTGCGCAGGTGCCAGGCAGGTACGATCCAACAATTGATACCGATCCAACAATAGGGAAACAATGACGTGCAGCATTACTTTTAGCACTAGTAAAGTACCTCTTAACTAGCGGTACCAATTGTCTGTCTCCTAGAGTCCTAGTCGTCGTGCAGAGGGTACATGTGGCCGGTCGTTCTTCCTTTACTTTATTTTAGCGCGTGAAGCGAACCATCATCAATCTGCAGGCATCTGAAAGCACAACACAACACACTGTAGTTGTAAGGCCATTTTAAGTGGGAGTTTCGTAGGTGTTTCATGCATATTAATTAGTATGCCACATAAGATTTTTTGATGACATGACATCAAATTTATGAAAAGAGAGAATGAACCAGTTTCATCTGGAGAAAACCATGTATGCATGCATACCAACTCTTATTGAGTCATGAAATTAAATGTGATGGAGTGCCTATGAAACCACAACATTAAACTATCCAATGGAGGGGTAGTTTCAAACATCATTTTATTGTTTTGTTGCTTATGTTGCTATGTTGGAAACATCAATATGAAACCTACCACTGGTATTGGTCTAATGAAACCAACTAGCTTCGCATCCCATGTGTTCCTCATTTGCAGCTTACTAATCCCAGAGCGTGGTGAGAGCAGCTGCTAAATGCTGGATGCCTTTTTTTGTTTTTTTTTAACTAAGGCAGAAGCACTGTCATATCATTTAAGAAGGAGACGCAAGCAAGTCTTACAATAGGTTGTGATTACTGATTACATAAATTAAACAAGCACTCGCAAACACATTCAAAAGACGAACTAACGTACTAACTAAGGCTATCCGCACCGGGTACTGAGAGGGAGCCGCTACCGCTCCCTCCAGTACGCGAATAGCGGAAAACCGCTTGCACCGGCGTCCGCTATGGCTTCCTCTAAAGGAGTGTATCATCGCCCGTCCTCTATTTCCAGCGGGAGAGAGGAACACTATCGGTGCCAGTTCCCAACCGCCGCTCCCTTCGCGCCTGTGCTCGGAAACGGAAGGAAGGCGAGCCTCCGCCGCCGAGAGGAGCTCCTCCGCCGGCCCGTGCGCCGGAGCTGCATCTCCTCCCCCGCCGGCCCATCAACGTGCCTGCACATCAGCGTGCCGAACCCGCCGCCGCTCAGGTGCCCACCGACGCCGATGGTGGGGCAGACCCCGCGGGGAACGCGAGCGCGCGGCTGGCGGTGCCGACTGCGTAGTAGACCTCGCCGAGCGTGGCCCCGGCGCGCGCGTGGGCGGAGGTTACGGACCGGGGAGAGCAGGCGCGCTGCCGGATCCGCGCCCTACTGCTCCGCCGGTCTATCCTCCTTCCTCGACGAGCTCGAGGGGCCGCTTCCTCTTCGCCCCACTCGTGGCCGCGGTGCTGGGCCCATCTCCGGGCCTCTCCGGTACACGGCCGGTGGTGACATGCGCTGTCACGGCCTGCCACGACTTGTGGTGCGCCGGCGGCGGCGCCATCGGGAGAGCGACCTGCTGCGGCACGACGGGGATCTGGGATTGGATTTGGAGAGGGAGGGGGGAGAGTCCCATGCTACGGCGGGGAGGCTCGCCGGCGGGGACGGAACAGGCGAAGGGCGGAGAGAGCCGGAGGAGGGGAAGAAAGAGCAGGGAGGATGCTCGAACTCGTGGAGGGCGGCAGCGCCCTCGTCGGCAGCGTGGGGAGGTCGGGGCTGTCGGGGAAGGGGCGGTGGGGGAGAAGACGAGGCAGCGCCGCAGCGGAGCGCGCAGAGGGAGGCGGAGTGGAAAGAGAGATACGGAGGGGGGGTAAAAAATTTATTAAAAAAATCTGACGCATGGGTCCCACGGTTAGTAGTTGGAATAGATGATGAGATATAGAGTATGACGGGTGCGGAAAAAATTGGTATAGAAGAGAGGATATTGATGACCAAAATAGAATATTTTTTTAAAGGATAAAAATAGAGTGTGACGAACGCGGACAGCCCACGCGCTTTCCCGGAGGGCCATTTCTTCCTTGATAACGCAAACACCGCCGGTGCAGAAGCCATCTTTTGCTCAAAAATTCTTCGATTCCACTTTTTCCATATGTTGAATGCCGTGTACATCGTAGTGGCTGCCTTGAGACTGGATGCCTTTTGACTCTAGAGCGTCGTCCTCAGCCGCTGTCAGCGATTTTTAACTGGAGAGCATGTGCCGCCGTTACGTTACGCTCATCAAGATCACGTACTATCTCCGAATCCGGCAGGGACATCGAAAACGTGTAGAAACCTCTCTGTTTTTGTCTCCATCAGTTCCAAATCAGGCTACGGACACTGTTGGCGCATTAACGGCGCTAATAGTGTCCAAATTCATGTGTGAGGCCGCGAGCACAGCTGGCCTGGTTCGCAGATGGGCATGGGCGGGGGGTGTTAGCGTTTGCCCTGCGGTTTCCAACCTGTGATTAGCAGGAAGAGGAGGGCCATTTGCATGTTCGGCCGGGCGGGCAGCAAATAATTGGCACGACGGCGTCCCGCTGGCGGTGTCGTGCGGCTCCGGCCACCGCCTCCGCCTGGACTGGAAACAGGCCGAATCCAACCAACCTCGCCGGGGCCCCGCGGGTCAGGGAACAGCTTGCCAGCCAAGGTCGCCGTAGTGGGCGCCCACCCTGGACGTCTCAAGAAAAGAATGCCACATGACGATCGATCTTCCTCTGGCTTCCAAAAGTGGTTAAGTGCTGCCAAGCGATGGAGGTGATTGGACTCGAATTCTACTACCAGCTTCGTGTAGACGCTCGGAGCTAGTAATTCCTTTCCTAGGGGATCCGTTTTTTCGTTGTTTAATGTTGCCACGCCACATTTTAATGACGGGTCCGTACTATAATTGTGGCTCTTAACTTCAATATATGTCTCATATGCTATTGATCTTATTTATTCTCAAAGTTGGCGACAGGCGTGGCAAATTCGTGACAGGCACACTTTGCATGATATTGGTCGCCGACTTGCGGCAAAATGAGACGTGGACCTAACAAGCTCTTTGTACTGCGATGTCATTTTCATGTGAAATTGGAACAAAGATCGCAAGTACTGTGGAGAAAAGGTACAGTCTGAGAAAAAAAAACACAACTACATTATATATATTTTCTTTGATTATGGATCTAATAAATGTTCAAAATGTAATTGTTTGACCACGCTCATAAGTAAGCTCATTGAGGGCAACGTCACGTTGCCTCTCGGCCTCTCCCCTATTTTCTTCTCTCTCTAGTTTATCGGAGACGGAATCACGGAACGTATCAGAGCACGCAGGAGCTTGAAACCCAAAACGGTCGAGGAGGACCTATCAACTGTCACGCCCTGGGGCCTGGGGCACCCGCAGAACATGCTCGACACATGCATCATGCAAGTTTGAACGAACTGTCCATTCCATCGTTTTGTCGATCAGCGTTACCCGCCGCCGCCGGGATCAGCCGTGTCTGTCGCCCTCCCCTCCCGGCCGGCGCTCGATCGCTGCCTCTGTCCGTCCGCATATTGCCTCCGTCTCCGTCCCCGGCCCGTCGGCGTCGCTCTCGCTCGCCGGTCCAAGGAAACGTCGGCGTGCGCGCGCGCGCGCGCTCACGACGCAGGCAGCAGGCATGCATGTGCAGGGACGTGGAGTTGTGGACGGGAGCGGGGCATGCCGCTGACCAGCCGTGGCCGGCCGCCGGTGCGGTGAGCTTGCATCGCCTCCGGTGAACACCGCGCGGAAAGTGGAGACCGAACTGCGCGGGCCTGACGACGCTGAAGGCTCTGACCGTGCATGCGCCGTGGGAAAGCTGGACAAGGAATGTTGCATGTGCGGCGCATGTGGCATGTGAGGTTGACTGGTTTCGCCGAGCAGCGGCTGTCGTCGATCCGCCGTCCTGGAGGCACGCGTGGAGAAGGAGAAGCAGAACGCATACGGCGCGCGGCTACGTAACATGTGCCTCTTTACGGCCGGTCCGCCACGCCACGAACCCCATCGGATTCGATGGCAGTATGCTCAGTCTTCACTAGCGGCTGGTCAGAGGAATGAACCAGTGGTGATGACCAACCAACCCTATGCACTTTACTTCTGCAGTTGTGCTACACCAGGTCACCGGCAGCGTATAGTTGTGTTGACTCGTATTGTACTCCAGTAGTGGGGTGGTTGTGGGAGTATAAACCGTGGGATCCTCAAGTAGTCGCCCATTGGACGGAATCACCATCTGAACCAAGAGTGCTGAAAAAATGCTGCCTGATCATGTGGCAGTTAGGTTTCGGCTGAAGAAGAAGTGCATATATATGCATGTCCATGTATATATATTATTCGCGGAGAAGGAAACACTACCGAATATGCACAATCATACACATGTGATTGACGACGTATACCACTGGGCACTGGCTTCGCTCCAATTCCGCCCTTGTCCCCTTCTACCTGGAACGGGCCGGGACTCATCAGCGAAACAGAATTTGTTGAATTGTGTGATGCACAGCATGTGGCGTTCCCTGTACACATGATCCAATCATCCATACTCCCCATGGCCTGCTGTTCCACCTCCATTGGTACACCTAGCCACCTAGGCTGTGTAAGATTTTCAGGTGCTAAGACTTATACGTACTCCAGGCTTGGTTACACGAACATTATTGATGGCACTCTGGATTTTGTGGATCGATTACTTGGGTAAATTTTTTTTTTGGAATGAAGTTGCGTGGTTATATTAGTAATTTTTTTTGTTATTTGGTACTGAAAATAGCGGTAGCAGCTATATGAAATTTGATTCCCCAACCCCCAAAGTGACACTAGGCATCACAAATCATATAAATATAAAGACTCTCAGTTAGACCACGTACATATCTACCAATTTGTCCAGCCACTATAAATAAAAATCATGAAATCAGCATTGCTTGTTTGCTGCTAATATTTGTTTGCCTCGTAATTACATAAACCTGGGATGATTATGCTTCCAGGGAAATCGACAAGTATTGAACTCCTGCAAATTAAAGTTCCACATGAACGTCTTATGTGTGTCTTGTTGGAAGATCGAATCTGAACGGGACGACAGTTTGGCACCGTCGGTACGAGTGTACAAGACAGCGCACGCATATATTCCGAGCAAGTACAAATTATTAGCGCGTCAAAAATAAATACCTCCCCCCAACTGTAGAGGAATACGTACGTAATACTCCCCCAAACATGTACCCCACCCCCAGTGGCGGAGGACGGATCACAGTTGAGGTGTGGCGTGCATCAGTACAGTGCATGTGTTGATGTCTAAAAGTGTTAAATACTTAACAAAATAGTTGAGTTCATACTTGATCATGCAAGGATTGCAAATTTTGAGGTATGGCAGCAGCCATACCATGCCCTACCGGGCCCTCCGCCACTGCCCACCCCCACATGTATACGTGCACGCACAATTATATCCGGGGGCCTTCCAACTAACGCCTTGCGCCGACACACATATGAGCTGCCGCGCATGATCATCGACCAAGTACTCATGTATGCGTATTGCGCTTTTTTAAAAAAATAAAAAACAAGTGTCGATCGAGCACCAAACAAACACATGCGAATGAATACTCCTCTATAGTACGAGATATAGTTCAATTCAGTTTAATCTAGAAGTGTATACATATCATATCATGGCGTGGAATCCTCCACGCCAGATAAACTACGCAATAGTGCGGCGCCTAATTGCAGTAGTAGTAATAATATAGTATAGCCCAGCACGCTGTTTAATTAAGCTAGAGGCAGCTGGGTACCTCACGTGTCCCGCAAGGTAGCCGAGCTTTAATATATCGTTAACCAACTTGACGCACCAATCATCGCGAGCTAGTACAATTCCCGTTTCCTCAACACTATGTCGTTACCCAAGAGATCGGCCTGAAAATGACGCGCGAGAGCGCCTGCGCCACACCGATGCTGTTGAGTACTCGCACGGTTACGCGCTTGGAAGAAAAAAAGGGGTGTTTAATTAGATTCTGATGGGCACCTCCGGGGCTATGTTCACGGTACAGCAAATGAAGCACGCGTACGAGATGTACAAGCCCAGAAGGCCGGAGTTGAAGGGGGCGGAGCCGTGTGTCGCGCCCGTGCCGTGCGCGCGACGGGGACCGACCCCGTTGGGTGGTGGTGATGGAGATGGACAGGGCCATCGATGCCCGATGGATCCCGCGTGTGGTTGGATCGCGCCGTACGCGTACGACGTGCGCGGCAAAGCGCGGGCGGCAGACACGGACGGGGCCCCCCCCGGCGCCACCACGCGCTTTGCTTTGCTATTGCTTGCTCCTCCCCTGCCGTGCAACGCCGCTGGGTCTGGGTTGGTTTCGCTCGCCGGCGCCGCGCACCGACACCGACAGATCTCACGCGGCGCACACGATGGCTCCTCGTCCTCGTCGCGTCGGTGGTCCTCTCCTGCCGGCTGCCGCAGCCGCACCCTGTCCGTGCACGCGCGCGTTGACTCCGGCAGGGGGCGAAGGGTGCTATGGGAACCTCTACCTGAAAATCACTGCAAATTTATCTGACTGACCTCCGCGGGCGCGAGCGCGGCTCCCGCGTGACCCGTGAACATGCGCCCCATCCTCCTGGGGCCTGGCCTTGTCTCACTCTCACAAGCCACAACGCGCCCAACGGCCAACGGCTTTGGTGGGCCGCGGGGGTTTGTGTGAACTGCGACGACAACGAGATGCTTCGCCAATCGTCTCCCTTTCTTTCTTCTTCAGCCTCAGCCCATGTCTCCTGTACTACCTCTCTTGACAGAAACCTCTCTGTGTCGCGCACACGGCACACGCACCGTTGCAACCTGCTCTCGGTCGACCTTGGCAACAACTAGCTAGCGGCGATGAATATTCCTGCTGAAATTCTCAACTCCATCATGGTCTCAGATACTCGAGGTTCAGGCCAAAGCGATTCACGTTACGAAATCGACGGCCGGTTGTCGAGCCCTCCAAGTTCACACGTAACAGTAGGCCACTAAATTACACGAATGCACCGCACCACCTATAACATTACTATCCGGAACCCATAATATGAGGTGTACTAGCAAAATGTATCCCGTGCGTTACAACGGCACAGCAAATCAAACAACGTCATACGTTATACGTATACATCATCGATGCGAGAATATCCTAATTCCTACACAAGTGACATAGGGTTTCACGTGCTTAGAGTAGGCTGTGGAGAGGAAGGGCCAGTTTTGTGTTCAGTTGCTGTGATGGGATAAACACCAGAAATGGCTCCAGGATGGTACAACTGAGTATGTACCAGGAATCAAGTGATATTAAGCGTCTGATCAGTAACGCACAGAACGGGAATCACAGAGTTAGGCAGGCGTCGTTTGTGTCCATATTATACATGAATGAACACGAAATTGATGTCAGCCTGCAGTCCGCTCCCTCCCCGTGACAGGTCGGGAGAAATGCCTCCCACTGGGAAGTACAGCACTGAACCTACATCCATCGTTTGTTGTTTACAATGCTCAATCAGGGGGCATACACTCAAAATACTACGGTGTCATGTGGTGCTATATATGCTCTTCAGGTGCAGGAAGATTGCTGTAGGAACAAAGCCACTGAACTGAACAGCAGAATCCGGTTGTTCCCATTGACAACCTTTCAGCACCACAGGTAAACAGTCCCCTTCAAGTTTTAATGGCCAGAAATCCATACAATTCTACTCTTCCTCCTCAACCTCAGGCGGCAATGTTGGGCTCTTCGAGCACAAAGTGGTATTGTGAAATTGCTTTATCTTGTCAGTGATGTTACACGAACCTGGAATTGAAGAAATGGCATCAATTTACTTCTTTCATAGCAATAGTACTAGGCAGTAGGTACTGATGAATGACGGACACACCAAGGCATGTTGATAGTAATATCCAATGAAAAAAAACTCAGCTTTTGATAATCTCCCCTCAGAGTATCAGCAAGATTCTGAGACAGGTAGTTTATGCAGATATACCTGAACATTTCTTGTCCCATACAGCAATGGAGGTGGGAGTGCATGCTGTATCACACATTGCACGGTTGTCTTCATGCTTCACATTCATGGCAAGCATCCATGCGCCAATGGTAACATCTTCATAATCAAACATCCTTATGCTGGAATAACACAAAGACAAAGGGGATAATGGCTATTTCGAAAATACAAGAAAGAAAAAGCAAGAAAAATGGTAATACACAAAAAAAAGATGGGACAAATACGTGGATGACGATTTCCCATGTTACAGTTGAAAAGAAAGGCAGCCAACAAAATTATAACTGACTAACCTATCACTCTTTGTAGTCGCTACAGCTTCAACCACCTCAGAAGAAAGAGCATATAGTGATCCAGATGCGTGCACAAAGTACTCATTGCCTAACAACTCCCATGAACTTTCATACCTGCAATTTAGACAGAAGCTCTTGCATCAAGAAACAACAATGAAGTTATAATTTGGAAAAACTACCAATGCATTGATGTTCTGAGCCAACAACCAAGTATCCGGTCATCCAGAATACAAAAAGGACTCCAACTATAGACTAATACCAGTGCTAAAAATCTACAAAATATTAACAGACATTATCACTGAACAGAGTCATCAAAGATTTCATGCCCAACATAGTATCAGTACATGCCATGTGTATTGGCATAATTTGGCGATAGCAAATTCAGTATCTCATAACAGTTGCATGTACGAAAAAAGATATCTGTCAGTCAACTTAGGCAACATATGTCCCAGAATTCGAACCGACCATTTCATTTGTAAAGAGATGCATCTCAATCAACTCAGAAGAAACATGTCTCAGAATTTGACTGACCATTTCATATTTGGGTCATTGACAACTGGTCCCTTCTTCATGCAACCAACATAAGTCCGGTGCTGAGGTCTGTCTTTTGCAAGAAGAGCAGCAAGTCTATCTGTCTCAAAAGTATGAAAAGGAGTCATATAATGGATGTAAGAAACAGTAACTGTAAAACATAGCCACTGGCTTCACCTGGGCGCAGATAGATATCATCATCAGCTTTGACATAGAACTCTGCATCAAACATATGATAAGCTGCTTTGAAAAATGCTAACCTGTCACATGGGTAATGAAAAGCAGGATAGATGAGATTAATCACATGTAAGTTTATAGGTACAATAGTACAATGGTCAGGATGTAGACAAGCTCACATCTTTTGTGGGGGCTTCGTATCCTCATCAGCATCAATGAACAAGAAGTCATGATGCATATCCGCTTCTTTCTGAAGATCTTCCATTTTTTGTTTGTCCTTGGGTCGTCCAGTCACAAACCTAAAAGACAAACCAGTTACGTGTTCCAAACTGCAACATAGAAGAGAAAGGTGGCAAAGTAAGCCCAAATCCCAAACAATGTTCAACATGTCATTTGCATCTTAAAAATTGAAAATAGTAAAAATATTTTTCCTAATAAACCGTTTAGCCAATGGATGGCCTTTAACAAGAGCCAGCAGAAGATCAACATGGTTGGGTTATAGACCTTTGCAGAATTACATGGACAAAAGACGGGTGTCGGAAATCTGACCGACATTAATGTCTGATTTGGCAACGAAAGAAAGAAAAACTTGCACATTGACACAAGTCTGGAATCCAACTTGATGCAGACATCTGGTTTGAAAAGACAAAGAAATAAAAAAGAAAATTCAGGATATGGATATCCAGTTTTTTTTTTTTTGTGTATTTGAAAGGAGGATTCTAGTCAGACGCAACTATATGTGCATGTGTAATTATATAATCAAATACTCCTTAAAATGCAAGGCAAAGTTTGATCCGGTGCAGTCTCCAACACCACATTTTTTTTACTATAATATGAAAGTGCTTTCAAATGAATCCAATGATATCAAATCTGTATAATATTCCACAAATTGAGTTTCGGTCAAAGATTAGAACTTTGATGTGTGCGTGCCTTACAAAAAGAGGGATTATATCATTACAAAGTTGATGCTGTCACAGGCTCACTGCCCTGATTGCTAAGGGATCATTACAAATTTCTCGCTTCCTTTTAAAAGACACATCCCCTCTAATTATATGGAGAGGCTTACTTGACCCCAAAGTAAGATATCTAATCCATTCTCTGACCCTAACCCTAACCGTAATGGATCTGACCTGATAGGCCCAATCCACCCAGCTGACTAGCCATGACAGATGTAGAAAACATTGCAGCAGTTTACTTGTTTTACATCTCCAATCCTCAGTTTCTAGATCACTTTGTAATCTCAATTCAAGATCTGTCAGACTAGATATGATTTTTTAACTAAAACTAATAGTTGTAAGGAACTCAGCCCCACTTCAACCATATTACAAAAAGTGGTTGCATATGATGAGGTCGAAATAGATTTAGGAGAGGACATACTGAGACATAATCACAACTTCTCTTTTATGAGCAGAAATTTGTACACCAATATCTTAATCTAGTTCTGGTAATGTAATTATATCTAGACTACAATATTTTTGTTAATATTCTTTCATAGTAGTTAAAGTACAGTTTATCATGAGAATTGACTAAATGAGTGAGCAGTTAATTAAGCTAATAATATATTATAATTTTATTTCACATCCCAGAATCGTCGCTGCTTGTGCATTGAAAAGCATATACTGTAACATAACACTTCATTATGTATGTAGTATGCACTACTGTGCAAGAAACACAGGATGCACCTGAATGCAACTTGGACAAAAAGGATAAAAATGTTAACTCTAAACCAAGAGGGCAAAAAACATAAGACAGAGAACATTATAAAATTTCGAAGAGGCCGATCTATTTGGTTTCATATAGCCACCCACCAGAAACAGTCTACTAGTCCATAGCAACCAACATAACCCTGTAACTTGTGTACATTACTAGCTTTGTAGTGAATCACCTTGCCTTTTTTGTGTCTACTTTGCAAAGGCTCAAAACAGTGAATTGCATTTCGGCTTACTTTGTTTACACCAGACTGTAAGATGTAAACAAGCTGTGCCAAGAATTATCTTATAATCAGCACAATAAAAAATGTTATCCTCCTTTTCTCTTGCCCACTTTAATTTTATTACCACTTAAAGCTCCAAAAGAATAAAATAGCTACTGTATCGTCCTTATAATAAGCTACCAAGCTTCCAATGGACCTTTTCAATTGAAGAAAATGAAAATACTCATGTGTGATACTATGATCTGCTTTTAATGAAAAATGACCATTTTCTCAGTGGTCCAATAGAGATATCAAATCTACTTCAGTAGCGGAGTCTTCATATACCACATGACTTCAGAAATGTGCACTCAGGACACTTGATATACATTCAGTAACAGAGATACCATATCTACTTCAGTACACCTTTTGCTATGCATTCATGATACTTGATATAAAACAATCTGCACTCTCTTACTTCAGAAATGACTAGAACTACATTCAAACTAATTCCAGTTCTAATATGTGACTATAATTTATGAGTGTGATTCATAAGATGGAACCAAATCTGCATTGCTATTTGAAGTTGCTATGACTGCTGATTTGCTAAATTTGCTGAATTTGATAGAATGCCACAACTGTTTGCGGTGGAGGTCATGTTAGCAATTGTTCACGACCTATGTAAAGTCAAATTATGGTAGCTAGTGACAGCTACCAAATATCCCCAATTAGTAAGACACACCCTGCACTGCCCTATTGAATTGTACATGCCCTGCGTTTGCAACAGCAACAATCATTGAATCATCCATTTTTCAAGGTTCCAAAGAGTGATCATTCGCAATTGGACCAGGCAACAGTGATCTAAGCTACTAGAAACCTGCAGAGGAGAAATGCAAGTAACAGCAAGCCCGCAAGCAACATTTTAGCAGATCCCATCGTGGTATAAGCTCGACACGCCAACGCAGCTACAAGCTTCTAGTACAAGCATGGCACGAGTATAATCGACATAGATCATGAATCTACCCAGATCCAAGCAGCACAAATGGAGAAGATAGCTGGCTTATGGAAGTGCGCGGAACCTTACGATGCCTTCGGGGTTGGGCGGGAACCAGGTGGCGCGCAGCGCGGCGCGGCGAGCGGCGGATCCATGCTCCGTGTGGACGCCCACAACGGCGAGCACCTTCTCCCTGTCGGCGGCGGAGTAGTTGCGGCCAGACGAGGAGGACGCTAGGAAGGATCGGAGCGAGTCCTCGGCGCGGCCGCAGCGGAAGGAGACCGTGGGAGGCGGCTGCGGCGGGGGCGGGCGGCCGCGGCTGACGGATACGGCGAAGGCGAAGGAGGCGGCGGCGAGGATAAGGCAGGTCGCGGCGAAGAGGACGAGGAGGCGGTTGGCGGAGCCGGGGGAGGAGGAGGGGAAAGTGGGGGTGTAGGGGCGGCGCGGCTTGGCCTCGTCGTCGGAGCGGCGGTAGGGGAGGAGGTCGTCGTCGTGGTGTCGGTGCTTGGGATGGTGGAGCGGCATTGCTGCGGTTGCTTCTAGAAGCTTCTGGAAGGAGGGAGACGGCAGGGCGAGAGGGAGAGGCCGGAAGCAGAGGAGGTTGAGTTTGGTTTGATCTGATCTGACTGTCCGAGCGACATTGCTTTGCGTTTAAGGCCATGTTTCCTCTGACTTTTCAAACTTTTTTGAATTTTCACTATTCATTAAAGGAAATCTTATATGCATGGAGTAGTAAACGTGTGTTAATCACAAAACCCATTCCATAACCCTCGGGTAACTTTGCGAGACGAATCTAATGAGCCTAATTAGACCATGATTAGACAACGTCGTGCTATAGTAAACAATCTATAATGATGACTTAATTAGGCTTAATAAATTCGTCTCACGATTTCCCGTCCATCCGTGTAATTAGTTTTATAATTAGATCATGTTTAGTCCTCCTAATCTTTGATTTAAAATTGCTACAGTAAAGTTCGCAAACTTTCCTCCACCAACTAAACAAGCCCTAAGCTTTGCTAATATGATAGCCGAGCATTGATAAGTGATAACACAATTAGGCCCATTTCTCATTTGAAATCAGTGTACAACTCCTTTCAAATTTACGGGTTTAATTCCCAGAAAAAAGTTCTCCCGCTGCAAGCTACTCACATACTTCCTTTTCTCTTTTTACACGCTAGCCTATCAACTTATGCTAGCCTATCAATTTTGAGAGCCATGACATGAGTATTAAAAATTCATTAAAATATAGAACCACAGATAACTATAAAAAAATTTAACCTTGCCCTCAATCTTATTGCTTCGTACATTTATATATTGTTTGCATGGTGACACACATCATGCATACATATTTTTACGATAATATTTTATAAATTAACAAATAATGGTAGAAATAGGTATTTTTTATATTGCTGTACTTTGGATTTTTTTATAATAGCGTAATATTTTTAATAGTGGTAGATATATGCAATTTAGATGCAAATAGGTGGTTGTTTAGAGTTATTTTTAAATGGCATAGGTGGGTCAACATTAAGGGTTATTTATGTTAGTTTCTATAGTGGCAGATGTGAATAATTTAGTTACAGATTCATGTGGTTATTTTAGGATATTTTTATAGTGGCAAGAAGCGGGTTATTTCTTCAAAATATAATAAATCTAATGGCTATGATAGTTAGAATCTATGGATTGATGGCCAGATTTTTCTGATTTTTGTGAGAATTTTTAGAAATTACTTTTTCTTCTAACACATCTCGTGAGGACTAAAGTGGACTCAAAAGAAATCTCAAATTAGTGACATGTATTTTTTCCGTTAACTTTGCCCTTTAAATTTTGAACCCCTTTGACCACTTTCTAGGAATTGAAGGCTCCTCCCAATGGGAGTTTCATTTTCATTAAATAGGGTGTCATGTCACTATTTTTGGTGATGTGGCAATAAGTGAATGAGGAGAGAGATAAAGGGGGTTTCATCTAGATGAAACCATGTGTGCGCTCTTTTTAACACACTTTGTGTTTTACATGTACATTGTCTATGAAACACCAAAAATAAAACAATACATTGTAACACTGGACATCTTGTCAGTAGGAATGCGTGTGATAACACTGTAGCTCGCTCTGGTTCATTTACCTGTGTAATTTACACCTGTGTACATTTGCCAGATTTTTCTATTTTTGCGAGAATTTTTAGGAATTTTACCTTTTCTTCTAACGCATCTCGTGAGGACTAATGTGGACTCAAAAGAAGTCTTAAATTAGTGACAGCAAGATGTATTTTTTTTAGGGTACTCCATACTACTGAAGACTTTAAATTTGAGTTATTTTACGGTACTCCATACTACTCTATACTAATGTCTAAAAAGGACTAGTATAAAAGGACGTACGATTGAGATTAATTGTATACTACTGAAGACTTTAATTGTAGTGTAGTAGTATAAGGTGATTAGTATGGTAGTATATGGGCATTTCAGGGAAAATTAATGGTGTAATTGAAACATTTATATTTAAAAAATCACTTTGATTCTTGATATATTCTTTTACATCTCCAATTTTTAATTTAATTTTTATCCAAGTAAAATTACTAAAATATCCCTTACTCATGGCGGTTTATACCACGTACCACTCATTGGTACTAGTACGGAGTACCTAAAACAACTCTTAAATTTTGAACCCGACCACTTTCTAGGAATTGACAGCTAGTCGTAAGTTGTAACACTGGACACCTTGTCAATAGGAATGCGCGTAATAACACTGGAGCTCGCTCTAGTTCATTTACCTGTGTAAAACTCCTAAACACAGACTATCCTCAGTTAAGGAGGGAGGGTAGTTTTAGTTGGGGACGGGGCTCTCGGCTCTCCGCGTGTTGCTGACAGGGGATCCCCTCCTCCTCGTCTTGATTTGTTATTTTTCTCTTTTTTTTTCTTTTTCTGTCAAACATGCACGCCTATATGATGGCACACACGTCTGCTTACGACATATACATGCATACAAATGTGCTGGTTTATCATCGGTCGTATTGACCTGAAGCCGCCAGCATGCAAGTCATCAATAGTTGAACGCCGGTGACAGTTGCCATGCAAGTACTACCATGGATGTAATATAATGGGGGAGATGGTGACATGTGAAAGAAATGAATCACATTCATAGCTTGCTTGATGGAGAAGCCGTCGTTCCGACCAGTATCGGTCAATGATGGGCAGTGAGGCCATTGGACCAAAAGACGGATCGTCAACTGAAATAAATTACACAATATTATATTCTTTTGCGAGGAATTATTATACAATATCATTTGAAGCCAGCGTCCAGTCCAAAGTACAAAGGAACTGTACACATATTTTTACTCACGTAATAAGCAACTGAAGTGGTTATTAAAGGTACCAAACAAGTGATACTAAAGGAATGTTCTAGAAATACACGGTGGAAATAAAAGGTGAATTGCTTTGGCATCCGTGTTTTAGTCAAAGTTGACAAGTATTTAGAAATAGAGGTTAGTATTTAATTTGTATCAAGTTTAGCGTTGCGAAATGACTAACACGCCGTTGTTGTTGTTGTTGTAGTGGTTGCAATGTATTTGTTTTCTTCTCCTTCCCTAAGGCCGTGTTCAGATCGTTGGGGACAATATTGTCCCCAAGGAATCTTGCATGCATGGAGTACTAAATGAAGTCTATTTACAAAACCTTTTCACAGATGAGTGCAACTTTGCGCGACGAATCTAACGAGCCTAATTAATCCATGATTTGCTACAGTAATGCTACAGTAATTATCCTCTAATCGTGCGGTCAAAGGCCTCATTAGATTCGTCTCGCGAATTTGCCAGGGGTTGTGGAGGTAGTTTTGTCCCTCTTGACCACTTTATTTGTTTCAAAATACTTGGCAAATACTAAAGGAATACTTTATTTGTTTTTCGAGATTTATTTTCTTATTTTGCCCTTCTTATAAGAATACTAAAGGAATGTTCTGGAAACATTAAAGGTACCAAACAAGTGATACTAAAGGAATGTTCTAGAAATACATGGTAGATTTATGTGTTTGGTCAAATTAACCTTAAAATGTGAATTGCTTTGGTATCCGTGTTTTAGTCAAAGTTGACAAGTATTTAGAAATAGAGGTTAGTGTTTAATTTGTATCAAGTTTAGCGTTGCGAAATGACTAACACGTCGTTGTTGTTGTTGTAGTGGTTGCATTGTATTTGTTTTCTTCTCCTTCCCTAGATCTATACCGCTAGTACAAGTTAAAGGCCCGTCGACTCGTTGATGAGAGATACGGAGTACTAAAAAAGCAATACATTTTACATAGTATCATTTACCGAGTCCTCTCGTACATTAAGGCCATGTTTAGTTCCTCCCCAAATTTCAAACTTTACTATTCATCAAAGAGAATCTTACATGCATAGAGTAGTAAACGTGTGTTAATGACAAAACCTATTCCATAACCCCGGGTAACTTCGCGAGACGAATCTAATGAGCCTAATTAGGCCATGATTAGACAACGTCGTGCTACAGTAAACAATCTCTAATGACGGATTAATTAGACTTAATAGATTCGTCTCGCGATTTTTCGTCCATCCGTGTAATTAGTTTTATAATTAGATCATGTTTAGTCCTCCTAATCTTGAATTTAAAATTGCGGATTCAAAAAAGTTTGAATAGCTCTGGGAACTAAACATGGCCTAATTAGCAGACCGAGACTGTAACAACATGCAACCTACTCCATGAGATGACCTGGCCGGGCACACAGCTGACGTGGCCACTGTACCGGTCCACTGCGTTGACCAAGTATTTCACCACCCAACACTGGCTGGGCTGGGCGTATACGTTCTCGCACGTGCCAGAGCGGCGTACGTGTGGTTGATGTTGTTGGAGTGATTTTCTCACCAGATTCCTCTCATTCAACTGAATATTAGTATATACTTCTACTCTCGATCTGCCATCGAAACTTAATCTTTCCACCTATACTGTCTGTATCATAAACTATCTGAACAGAACAGGTGAACCAGGAGCCCGAAGCTTCCACGTAAGCTACGCAGCAGCCGCTCCCATTGCGCAGCCGCGGCGCCTATATATATAGCCGCCTCTTGTGTGCGATCAGTATCCACAATCCATCCAGTAGGTGGAAGATCGCCGGAAGAAAAGTATAGCCGTAGTAGCCGGCCGGCGAGCTTGGTTGGCGCCATGGACGGTTGCATCAGCAGCTTGTGGATGCCGTTCCAGAGCGGCGTAGTCGGCGATGGCTATGGCGCAGGCGGCGCAGCTAGGTATGAACGCTTGGCACATGCAGCTTCATGATCCAGGGCAAGCAGCTGTTGTTTACTTGGTTGATCGTCTGGCGAGCGATATGAACTGCGACACATTTTAATTTTTTTGCTGTGATTCTGTTTCACTGTTTCTGCAGGGAGCTCAGCTGTTGCTCGGAGCTGCAGCTGCAGCAGGAGCAGGACCCCCCGATTCCCACACAAGTGAAGGAGCAGCTTCAACAGGCAAGGATCACGCTCCTAGTCACATCAATCGTTAACTTTATTTGTATTACTACATGTCTACATCGTCACTACATGACATGGCACTAATTAAGATGCGATGTTGACCATCGACCTGGTAATGGAATCCCCTAGAATGGGATTTGCTGTGTGTTTAAACTAATCGTTGCCTGGTTGGTGCCATGGTGGGGGCGCAGATCTACTGGCTGATGGAAATGGAGGAGCATGGACACGCAGAGGCGCCGTCGTCGCAGTCATCGACGTTCGTCGGCTCCTTCTCTGGGAGTCCCGGCGGCGCCTCGTCGACGACGATCATGCCGGGGAGCAGCAGTACTTCGAACTCCTGCCACCTCACGCCGGCGGTCTCCTCCCTGAACACGCCGCTCTCCACCGCCACCTACGGCGACGGCGACCGCCTCTATGGCCACTGCTACTACGGCATGGTCCCAAACCTGGAAGAACTCACGTGGCAAGAAGATCATGCTCATCAGGAGCAGGAACGAGCGCAGCGCAAGGCGAACAACGGCCATGGCGGCGCGTTCAGGCCGTACAGCCGCCACCTCAGCCCGAAGAAGAAGCCCAAGCCGGGCTCCGCCGGCGGGCAGAGGGCGATCAAGGCGGCCATCTCAGCCCTGGAGCGAATGCACACGGTCAGGCTTGCCCATTTGCAGCGCCGCCAGATGGAAATGGCAGTGGCGGCGCCGCCCACCGCCGGGAGAAACTGCGGCGAACAGCTCCAGCACGTTTTGTCGGAGCGCAGGCGCCGCGAGAAGCTCAACGACAGTTTCAAGGCTCTCAAGACAGTGCTGCCCCCTGCACCGAAGGTACGTACTCGAATCCATCATCATCTTGATTTTTCGTGCATCAACTGATCAAACCGTTTCTAAACAAGAAATGTTGCTCTGTCACGGCAGAAAGATAAGGCATCCATACTGATGAGGGCAAGGGACTATGTGAACACGCTCAAGTCCAGAGTGTCTGAGCTAGAGGAGAGGAACAGAATGCTAGAATTGCAGCGCCACTGCAACAATGGAGGTGATCAAGAGGATGTCTCCGGTGAGAATATTGAAGTACATATCGATAGGGCAGCAGCAGCAGAGGAAACACCATTGGAATTTCACCTGAAGGTAGCGGTAAGGCCAGGGTGCAGTGCCATGGATGCTATAGTTGGTGTTCTTGAGTGCCTTAAGGAGATAGGGGATGTTAAATTGGCGGCCATGGACACGGACAGCAGAGCCACCACCCTAACATTACAAATGAAGGTATAGATAAACTTTTTATGCATGATTTGTGAATAAAATAAAGGTACAAATACACTTGTCGTGCTAATTTGTTCAACACTATATTTCGGGAAGTCACTAAATCTGATCTTCCAATATTTATACTGCAGACTAGCAGACCTGATGATAATTTCCTGAAGGAATCTGTTATCAGGAGTGTCAAGGGTGCAATGCAGTCAAAGATAGAGACAGCATAAGCTTCTCTGATCCTTCGGTTGATATGGGTATCGGATTGAACTTTGCCGTTTTAACTTTTAAGAGGACAAAATAAGCAAAGTGACCAGGCAATGAATGAAAGTCGACTAACATGACAAACATATCGACATATTCAAGGAGGTTGAGTTGCTATCATTGATTCTTAATCTGAATGTGGAGGTCAATGTATAGTAACGAAGAAAAAGCTTTGTGATGATCTTCAATTTTGATTGGTATCCTGATCTCACGAGACTGTTCTTGTACTTATTGTACACAGAAAATCAATACTGAGCTTGTACTTATTGTTGACGATATGGTTATGCTTACCACTAGATGCCACAGAGCTATCTGAAGAGTTTAGGCCCTGTTTAGTTACATCGAATTCGACCAATTCGACCAAAAGTATCTTCTTGAAAAAACGTACCCTCTTCTCTGCTTTTACGCTTCCCAATGCATTTTGCTACAGTCAATTCGATCGAATTCGCGCGAACTAAACAAGGCCTATAAGTACATAATAGCAATGATGAAACACGTGGAAGATTTTATGTTTCTCTCTGACTAGCATGCCATCTTATCCTACATCACTACCCAATATGAGGAAGAAACTAGTAAGGCCTTGTTTAGTTCGCTCGAAAGAGCACCAATTCGACCAAAAGCAACACATTGAACTACGTGCCCTCTCTCTACTTTTTCAATTCCTAAAGGAATCA
This sequence comes from Alloteropsis semialata, assembly GCA_004135705.1. Taxonomy (NCBI): domain Eukaryota; kingdom Viridiplantae; phylum Streptophyta; class Magnoliopsida; order Poales; family Poaceae; genus Alloteropsis; species Alloteropsis semialata. The sequence goes on along the minus strand of CM014272.1, from coordinate 67,576,220 downwards.
GCTACAGTCAATTCGATCGAATTCGCGCGAACTAAACAAGCCCTAAACGATGTGTGTTCATTCAGATCATAAATGGCTTTCTAGAAAGTGCATTTATGAGGGATGAAGAGTATAAAACTATATTGTGGGGTGAGCCCTATATTGGGGGGTGAGCCCTAAGGCTGCCCGCACCGGGTACGCTCCTCGGTCCGGAACGCACCCTGCAGTAACGGTTTAGGGGAAAATCCCCTGTAGCGGCATACGCTATCGCGTACGGGGAGGAAGCGGACGCCGAGCGTTCCGCTGTTCTTGGCGGAGGAAGAGGAGCGACGCCACACGCCACGTCGGCGTTGGGGCCCGCCGTCCCAACTCCTTCGCGCCTGAGATCGGAAAGAAGGAGCGGCGCGGTGCAGGCCGGCGGTCACGAGGTCGGGGCCTCCACCGCCGGCGCTCCTCCTCCTCCACCGCCCGGCTGCTTCCGCCACCGCCCCGCTCCCACCGAGCGCCGCCCCCACCACCCGCAGCACGGAGAGGGAGGCCGCCGTGAGCGCGGCCGCGCGGATGGAAGTGGCCCCGGTGCGGCCGTGAGCGCGATCGGCGCTCCTCCTCCACCACCCGCAGCACCATCCGCCGCCGCCGCCCGGAGGAAGTAGCCGGAGAGNGCCCGTGGAGGAGGCAGCAGGCGGCGGCGGCGGCTGCTCCTCGCGAAGGGCGTGGCCGGCCAGGGGCGCCGCAGAGGGAGGAGGAGGCCAGAGGCGCAAGGGAGCAGGGAGGGGCGCTGGGGAGGGAGGGAGGGAGGGGGCCGGAGAGGGAGAGGGAGGAGCGGTGGAGGGTCCGGCGCCGGAGTAGAGATGGCAGTCGGACCCACGGGTGCGGGCGCCCACGGGTTTCGCACCCAATGGGTGCGGGCGTGGGTGCAAAATTGCACCCATGGGTCCACACCCACCCGCACCCTTAATAAGACGGGTTGGAGGCGGGTTTGGATTTCCACCCGCGGGTGACCCATGGTGGCCGTATTAGTAAGGCATTTTTAGTTTTTAGTAGGCCTTAAATCTTTATCTTAGAAATTTGGCTGAAACTCTAGAGAACTCTTATCCGATCCACAGCCTCCCATTCCCACCACCACTCGTCACTTCTATTGCCTTCCACGCCACCACGACTCGTGCATTTTTTTTCTATTACCCTGTATTTGCTTATGTGATGTACTAATTGACCAACTATGATGACTTTTTATTTTGCTGATTGGTGGAACTATTGAATGTTTATTTACGTAATGCATTCTGACTATAGGATGAAAATTTGGTTTGCTGCAACTATTCATTTGTGTTTTTTGAGATGATCCATAAATTGTATATTTTGCTGTCATCACAGACCCAACAGGTGACCCACACCCTGTGGGTGCCCGACGGGTGCGGGCGCGGGTGTGAAATTTCACCCGCGAAGCGTCATGGGTGCGGGTGTGACTAGATGTGGCGGGTGCCGTTATGGGTGGGTTTTTGTTGCACCCTCCCCACATCCACCCATTGCCATCCCTACGCCGGAGGGGGCGGCGGCCCGCGGTTTGGAGGGGAGGCGGAGGAGCCGAGGCGGGTGGGAGGAGAAGAAGAGGAAAAAAAGGAAAAATAGAGAGGAAAAAGGAAAGGAAAAAAAAAGAGAAAAAAAAAAGGAAAAAAAGAAGGAAAAAAGAAAAGGAAAAAAAGAAGAAAGAAAAAAAATGGAGGAGATAGAAAAAAGTAAATGTGTGGAGTGAGGAGATGGTAGTTGGGATGGTTGAATAAAATATGTGGTAGTTATGATAGAGTATGGGATTTAGAGGATAACGAGTGCGGGAGAAGTTGTTATAGAGGATGGAATATTGATAACCAGGACGGAATATGCCTTTTAGAGGAATGATATAGAGGATGACCAGTGCGGACAGCCTAAGGAGAACCACTTCATTTCGATTCACTTAAATTTTGATAATAATTTTTTTTCAGAGGTGCATGCACAACATGCATGAAGCTTTTTTTTAGAAAAAAAGACTGAAGCAGCATGTATGTACCATTTCTAACTATATTTGAATTAAACAGTAAAACCACTAGGAATTCACATGTGTGAAACTAGTGTTCGTTTCTCTAATTAGGTACAACAAAAATACTTTGCACCATACCATACGTATTAATTACAGAAAATATGTAGCTTAATAACAATATTCGCTGCAGAAAAAGTAAATCTGCAAAAAAATCAAAAGAAATAAACATACATTTAAACAAAAAAGAAAAAAAAATCGGCGTGGGAATCAGCATGTTTGCCAATACATGATTTCATTTGCATCAGCTAAAAAAAATAGTATATTCTTTTCAGCGAATAACTATAAAATGATTCATCGCATGTCAATTTTACCAGGAAGAACAGTACTGACGCCTCCTAAAGCGCATGATTAATTCAGGCAAATTTTCTTAGCAGCTTCGCTCAATATTTGTCTACTCGATCGGTTGACGTGGTAGCACAATCAAATCAATGATTTCTGTCACAAATATATGTCTGGTGACTTGAAATTCTCTGAAGTCTCATTCATGGTAGTGATTAATGAGGATTGACTTAGTGTCAGGTTTGGTCATTTATTGAATGTGAGAAATATGGAACAAGAATTAAGTGTTCCGTTGGAAGATATGAGCAGGAAGTCCTGCAACTATGCCTGCCTTCCGTGAAGGACATGTAGACAATGATGAAAATTAAGCTAAGGGGTCTTGTTTAGTTCGGAAAGTGAAAACTTGCCGAATCGTAAAAATGGGATGTCGGAAGGGGTATTTGGATACTAATAAAAAAACTAATTACACAACTCGTTTGAAAATTGAATTTCAAATCTATTAAGTCTAATTAATCCGTCAATAGAGATTGTTTACTGTAGCACGACATTGTCTAATTATGGTCTAATTAGGCTCAATATATTCGTTTCACGAATTTACCTGAGGGTTATGGAATAGGTTTTGTCATTAATCCACGTTTAATATCCCTAATTAGTGTCCTAACATTCGATGTGATGGGTGAATAGTAAAAACTTGCTGAAAACTTGCCGATCTAAACAAGGCCTAAATTACAAATTTCACTCCTAGATAAATAGAGGTAGCTAGATGGGAAGACAGCGGATCGAGTCACAACGTTCCTATGAAAAAGATCTGCAGATAGACCAAATCAGAAGTATACATGTTTTTGTGCCGCATGGAGGCACACGCAGAGCACGAGGTTGTATCTGGTGTGCTGGTGGCATGGTGTGCGGCATGCACGCATAGCAACCAAAATTGATCAAAGAAATATACATGTTTTTCAGATGTCAATTTTTCTTCCACCTACAAGTCCATGAAAGCCGCTAATCTGCCAAATGAATGGTCTCATACCTGGCTTGAAAACCTTTCAAGGAAGAAAAGGGATGAATTTGGATCGCTCCAAGCAGCAGCCCTGCCAATGTGAACGCAGTACATTTTTGTGCCATATTTAATTTCTTGCAGAAAACAAATTAGACACTCGTACTACTTTGCAATCGTAATGATTTCTCTATGGAAACACGAGCAAGTCTTGAAGATATTTACGATACGCCTCATTATATTTAAAAAACATATACTGAATTGTATATTTAGAACTAAAAATAATATGTTATGCTGAAGAGGACATTCAATGATTTGTTTCCATGATTTGTTTCCAGACTACTCTTGAGTCTTGTCCAATGGTACTGAGGAAACGTGCACTTCTGGCCTAAGCAACTGAAGCGCCCCTGACAGTTTCTCAACAATTACATTACAATTGGTGATTTAATAAGCATCTTTATGAAGAAATTACTTTGATCCAATACATGGTAGATTTGATACTTTTGAGTTTAACAGATTTTCAACTACCTTTGTAAATGATATAGCTGTTTTTTTAGTATATATAATTGCGCAGGCGAAAAGCTGGCCTGAACTTTGTTGCATCACGAAGTTTGTGTACATGAATAACATGATATAGCTGTTTTAAAACGGAAATGGAATATGACTCGCATTGATTGAAAACAATGTGCTAACTCAAAACTAGCTACATAAAGCATCTATGCTTAAGTAATCATTAGCGAGAAATGCTACGTGTTCCCCAAAAGGATGTGTTAAGAAACGGCCTAATATATATGTGCAAAAGCCCGCTTTTGGGTGCTTTCTTGACCTTTCTGATTGTTCGTTCAAAAATGTTTGCTTTAATTTGTGGTTCTTGACACTCCTGTTAAGCCTTGTGACCATACTTGATGAAAACAACTTAAACATCAAACATATGGACATACAGGGAGGAACTTTAGTTGTACCTTACTTTGAACCTAAACTAAATGTAGAGATCACTGGAGCGACAAAGAAAAGTTATGTGATAATTTTGACATTGGAATTGCATTGTAGAATGTACATACATTGTATGATGAAAAATCTTAACTATACTTTTGTAGACGTCTCAGTTTATGCGTGCTTAGTTCTAGTTGAATGCTATTGTAACATCCCTAGGTTTAAATTTGGTAAATTTAAAAATTTTTGTGCATACATGTGTGAGAACCTAAAGTGGAACACTTTTCTCTCTAAAAATTCCTAATAAATAAAACATGTGCATTGCATTAGGGAATTTATTGCTAGAGTGAGTTGGTTCTTTTTGGTTTTATGTGTGTGCTTGTGTGGAATTTATATTTGAATTCAAACCTAACTAACCCCACTAACTCTCTCGGGCCTAAATCCCCAAACCCAACCAGTCGGCCCAGCTAACCCTCTTTCCCTCTCTCCCCGCGCTCGGCCCATCTGGCCCAACACCCTCCAGCCTCGTCACCACGCCCGCTTCCCCATCTCTCTCACCGACGCTCGGGTCCCACCTCTACAGCTTCGTCGCCTTCCTCTCCCTTCCTCGTGACACCGCGCTTCTCTTTCGCCAGCGCGCGCGACGCCCCGCTCCTCCCCGCGAATCGCGCCGTGCTCGCAACCAACCCGGCCCCACGCACATGCGCCTGCTCCCCGCTCCCCTTGGCCGCCAAGGAAGCCCCCATCCCAATCCTTTCCCCCTCGCCAAGCCTTCCCCGTCTACAAAACCCGCCTCCTCTCTCTGCTCTCCCCATCGCCATCTCTCTGGGGGCGAAGCCCTGCTCAAATTCACCCGACCCCAACCCCGTTGAAGAGAAGGAGGAGGAGTAGGAGAAGTGGAGGCGCAGGCGTGAGGAAGAGAAGCCGTTCCGGAGGAGGCCGTCCGTGGGGAGCAGAACCACGACGCCGAGCTGCTGCCGCCGAGTCGCCACCACACCGGAGTTAGAGGAGAAGCCGCGAGGAGAACCGCAAGCCGAGCCTGCTCTTCATCAAGCCGATCAATCTCTTCTTCCCTACACCGTGAGTCCCCATCCTTTCCCTCACCGTGCACGCCATGATCTGCTCTGTTTGCCGTCGCGTCATGCCCGCCGCTCTGCTCTATGCTCCTGACCAGCCTTCGCGCCGTTGATTTGATCACCATGCCAGGCCGGCCTTCGTGTCGCATCTTCTCTGCAGGAAATCAATCGAGCCCCGATTCTCTCCCCTCTCTCTGTCTGATTGCCTGCTCGCCGCCACGAACTCACCGCTCATCGGCATTCACCCCGTTTCGGTGCATCTAACCTACTCCAACCCCCCTCCGTCTTCACCCTTCTCCTACTCGCGTGCGCACCACGGTCAGGAGGACCGCCTCACATGCATCACCATTCTCGCCGCCGCTGTGCTCGCCTTGAACTACCGCACGGCGTCGCCGCTCGTTCTCCCTGTCTCGCCACCGGATGTCGTCGCTCGACCCCGCCCAGGTCTCCTCTCGCCCTCAAACACCCTCTGGTCGGTCCGCCTTGAAGTCCCGAAGGAACTGGCCCCGGGCAGGAGGCCCGCGCCACCGCACCGGCGAGCGCCGCCATCGCGCATGCATGCGCGTCCGTGCTCTGGAGCGCCGCGGAGGAGCCGCACGTCGGACCACACCAACGCCACCGCACGAAGCCACAGAAGATCCCCGTCCGTCGGCCTCTGTCTCTCTGACCAGTGGGCCCCGCACTGTTTCTCCCTCTCTGTCACTGATCCGTGGGCCCAAGCACCGGGTCACTGACTCGTGGGCCCGCCTCGTCTGTGCCTCCCTGTTCTCCCGTTCCATCGCAAAGGGGCCATGGGCCGGAATCTCCCTTAAGTCCACAAAAACCCCCTTGACCAGTTAAGGCCCGCAAACAGTTTCGGCCCGTAAACAGCCCACGCCCATCCGTATCCTTTTTCTTCACTGACAGCCCGACCCACCTGTCATCCACTGCCTCTCACTGACCTGTGGACCCCACTGACCCCGCTGACTCGTTGACCAGTCAACGTTGACCGTTGACCAGTCAACGCTGACGTCATATGACGTCAGCAGTGGCCGACCCCACTGATGACATCATGCTGACGTCAGCAGGCCACGTGGCACGCTCTGGTGCTGCCACGTGTCGCCCTCTGTTTTAATTGCTTTTACGGAATTTAGATTAATTTCAGAAATAGGTTTTATCTAAGAAAATTCATAATAAATTGATCCTCGCTTAGAAAATTATGAAACCAGTTTCTATAGTTTTTCTAAAATCATGCTCTACGCGTTAGAACAGGAGTTGAGTGCTTTTGTCTCTTCTTGCTTCTCTTTTGGAGTTTATTTGATTATAGGTTCCGATGTTTTTCATTTCTCGTGATTAGGACCAGCTGAGGTGGAGCAAGGAGGAGACGGCTACCACTTCTTTGAAGAACCAGCTGACGAGGACTTCTACCAGACGCAAGGTTCACGCCCATTCCGCTTTGAATCCTATTTAGGCATTGCAACTAGTATGCTAGCGCTTTACTTAATTGCATGATGATGAATATGACCTATTGCATAGCCTTGTTTAAATTACTGTATTCCTTGATAAACCTGCTACACTTGATGCTATGCTTGCATGTGTTATGGGATGGTTGTGATAGGATTCTTGGCGTGTGTGGGGCAAACACCCGGGAAAGGAGTAAGGGGATTTGGGAACTTTGCGGGGGTGAGCAGATTAACTCGATCTTCGTATCGAGGGCTGGGGTGTGTACTTGGGCACATCCTACGGAGTACATGTGGCGGGTACATGTTCTTTGTGTTACTTGAGGAGTATGGCGGCAATACCTGTAATGGGTGCGTGAGTGGACCACTGGAGGTGGATACGCTAATTGACGGTGACGCTCACCCCGGCACCAAAAACCGAGTTGGATTGGCAACTGGAGGAAGGAAACCCGTGCCCACCACTTACATCTACGGGGGGTGTTCCAGCTAGCTTAGTTAAGTGCAGTACCTGGACTGTAAGGAGTTAGTGGAAGTGTGTGGGGAAACTGGCGCTGGCCTTTGTCCCCCGAAAGAGGCTCATACTCCGGGACTTGGCCACCGCGGGGGAGGCCATCACAGTTCTCGGACACCGAGTTGCGTCCCCAGTGTATCCTAAGCCAGGAAAAATAGGAGGGTACCGTTCACTTGCTAGGGTCTGTGCTGTGGGTTGTGTCTCAAGTTGGCGACGGCCGGCTTTGCAGCCCAAGTGGTTCCAGGGATACAAACTCTGCAGAGTATACTCTTTACGTAAAGCCGTGTCCACGGTCAAGGACAGCCTTCCCACCTTCCTTTCCACCATTGTTTTAGGGATTTCTACCTCCCCTCTAGAGTAGGGCCTGCCTCGGGCAGTTGAGATGCGAAGGGTGGGAGCTTTCGCATCGCCTAGAGAGTGAAGAGAGGAAGATACTTGGTGACGGGTACCTGGTGCGCCAGGATTGCTCGTAGGTGATGTAAGAATGGTTTTGGGATAAAGATGCTGCTTGCATTGGATTAACCTTAAGCCTATCCTTGATATTTCTTATACTAGAATTAGGCCACTTAAAGCTTGCATTTCGGATGGTGACGTGGAACTGTTCCATTCCTTGGGAACAGCTTATGATGAAGCAGGTTACGAGAGTGAGTACGATAACAATGCTGATGGCTGGTACAATTGAGATTGCTGCTGCGCTCAAGCTGAAGAGCTTGTGGGGATGATCGTCAAGACCGAAGATTAGCTACCGTGTCGTTTAGCTTTCTCATTGTCGCAATTAGCCCAAGGGGCTTGTAATAATTGTACTTTCAGAGTCATCCACTTATGTAAGACATTTATGTAATGTTTGATGCTTAAATCGAAGTATGGATGTGATATTCTGCTGGAATGAGATCTGTACGTGTTAGCTGTTGATTCTGGGACTAACACAATGGTACAGGGAGTCAGATTCTTAGAAATAAGAATCCGGGTCGTTTCAGTTGGTATCAAAGCCAGGTTGACCGTAGTACGCAACCTTAGGATTGGACGACTAGATTGTTGGATTCTAAACGATTCTATTGCTATATTACCTTGTTATATTCGAAAAACTTCTCCCTTATTGCAAAATTTTCACCTCACCTTACGCTGAACTCCTTCTCGTAAACCTTTCAAGATGGCTACCCATGAGAACATCTCAACCCCACTCATACAAACCATGCTACGTTAGGCGTCACGAAGTTTACCTTATCCTAAAGGCATTAGGAGTATGCCTTAGGAAGGTACCATGTTATGAAATGATTGAGTGCTGCTTCTTATGGTGTTAATTGCTTTTTCGTGGTTGTTCATCTTAAGTGTATAATTTTTATATAATAAATACCTTGTTTGTACTTACTCCACTTGTAAGATGGATTGAGTTATCCTAACCCTAGTAACCCCATGTCTGTGTCGTGGAGAACCATGATAACCCGTCGAGTTGAGCGCATGCTAGCAAATCGTGCCGCTACTGAAGCCGCCAGGGCGGAGGCTTCCAATGCCAACCGCGGACGCCAGGTAGGAGGAGGCCGTGGCCGAGGCCGTGGCACGGTCGAACCTGCTGCACCAGTCAATCCACCAGCTCCGGGAGAAGTGATACCTGACGCAGTCCCAGAGCCGCAACCTCAGGCGAATGCACCAATATCTTCTCAGAATAATATACCACCACCGCCAGTTCACAACCTCGTTGAAGTGATGGCTACCCAGACACAGCTCCTACAGCGTATGGCAGAAGCCATGGTGAACATTGGGAATCAACGTGTGAATGTTCAGCGCCAAGACCCCCAGGGAGAAGATCTGCCCAGGAAAATTGAGAGGTTCATTAGGCTGAAGGCACCCACCTTTGACTTCTCCAATGATCCGATTGATGCACTGGGCTGGCTGAGGACTATTGAGTCTAAGCTTGACTTGACCAACTGCACAGAAGAAGAGTGCGTGGCTATAGCAGCACATCAGTTGGAGGGCTCAGCTAAGGCTTGGTGGGATGGCTACTGTGAGACTCACCCAGCGCCAGAAACCATCACTTGGCTTGAATTCACTGAACCTTTCCGCGAGCATCATGTGCCTCACGAGCTGATGGTGAGAAAGGCCCATGAGTTCCGCACCATGACGCAAGGAACTATGAGGGTAGAAGAGTATGAGAGACACTTCATGAAGATGCTGAGGTAGGTCAAAGATGAGCGCACCGAGGAATCAAAGATGTTCTGGTTTCACCATGGATTGCACTACGGAATCAGGCAATTCGTGTCAGCTACCAAGAAGTCATATCGTCACTTGGTGAACCGTGCCATGGAGATTGAGAAGGAGAGGCTTGGCCATGAAGTTTGCATGAAGGACAGGAAGAGAAAGTTTGAGCACCCATCACGTGACAGGCACCAGTACCAACAGGGAAGAAACTTCCAACCCCGCCCAGGAGGTTCTTTCCAACCAAGAGGTGGCTTTCAACAGAGGAACCAGTTCTGACCAGGACAGGGACAGATGACACGCAACTTTGGAGGTGGGAACAACAGCTTTCAGAACAACGGCAACCACAGCTTTGGGAATTAGGCACCCAGAGGAAACAATTGGAAGCCCAACAACTCCGCTCCAAAGGAAGGGAATGCTGGCAACTCCTCGTTCTTCACTTGCTTCGCTTGTGGCAAGCCGGGACACCGAGCTGCTTACTATCCGGAAAAGAGGAACAACCAAGACTCAGCTAGAAACAGAGGACCGCAAGGCAAGACTCTTTAGAACAATGCTCAAGGGAGGCTGAACCATATGACAATGGAGGAAGCTCAGGATGCACCTGACGTGATGATGGATGAGTATCCCGTGAACGATACTAAAGCTTTAATTTTGTTTGATACTGGAGCAACTGGTTCTTTCATATCTTCTAAGTTTGTTATACTAAACTCCCTCACACCGGAACCTCGTCCATACCCTGTAACTATATCCTCCCCGCTAGGGGAACTTAGATGCGAGTATGTGTGCAAGGAAGTAAAGTTGATATTAGGAGGGCATGAGTTCCTAGCAGACTTGACTGTAATAAAGTCACGTGGCATTGACATAATCCTTGGAATGGATTGGATGACCAAACAAAAAGGTCGTATATCATGCTCACCAAGAATAGTGACACCAGAGCACCCAAGTGGACAGATTGCGACCGTAGAACCTCTGAAGTCGAGTATAGTATCTCAAGTGTATTCCATGAAGGACAAAACCTTAGTAGATGTGCCAGTTGTCCGAGAATTTCCAGATGTGTTTCCAGAAGAACTGCCAGGTCTACCCCCAGATAGAGATATTGAATTCGTCATTGATCTGATGCCGGGGACTGCACCAATTGCTAAGAGGCCATACAGAATGTCGGCAGATGAGCTAGATGAGCTGAAGAAACAGTTGAAAGAGATGCTGGACAAAGGTGTTATCAGGCCAAGTGCTTCACCATGGGCATCTCCAGTAGTCTTTGTGAAGAAGAAAGATGATACATTGAGAATGTGCATTGATTACCGCTCGCTCAACACGGTGACCATCAAGAACAAGTACCCACTTCCCAGAATTGATGATCTATTGGACAGACTCAAGAAGGCAAGATACTTTAGCAAGATTGATTTGTGTTTTGGCTATCACCAGATGAAGATACGAGAGTCAGATATTCCAAAGACGGCTTTCGTGACCAGATATGGGCAGTATGAGTTTGTGGTAGTATCATTCGGACTCACTAATGCACCTGCATACTTTATGAACATGATGAATAAGGTGTTTATGGAAGAGTTAGATAGGTTTATTGTTGTATTCATTGACGACATCCTAGTCTACTCTGAAACCGCGGAAGAACATGCCGAGCACTTGAGGATAGTGTTGGAAAGGCTCAGACAACATCAACTCTATGGTAAGTTCAGTAAATGTGAGTTCTGGTTAGAAGAAGTTGCTTTTCTTGGACATGTGTTGACCTCGGAAGGACTAGCAGTGGATCCAGAAAAGATCACAGCAGTATCCAAGTGGAAACAACCAAAGAATGTCTCAGAAATCAGAAGCTTTCTTGGACTAGCAAGGTATTATCGCCGATTCATTGAGAACTTCTCCAGAATTGCTAAGCCGATGACCGAACTGCTGAAGAACAACGTTCCATTTGTTTGGTCTGATGAATGTGAAGCAAGTTTTTAAGAGCTCAAGAAGCGTCTCACCACTACCCCAGTTCTCACAACTCCAGATAACCGGAAAGACTTCGTGGTATACTGTGATGCGTCAAGGCAAGGACTTGGATGTGAGCTTATGCAAGAAGGCAAAGTCATGGCCTATGCATCCCGACAGCTCAGAAAGCATGAAGAGAACTACCCCACTCATGACTTGGAATTGGCAGCTATAGTGCATGCACTGAAGATTTGGAGGCATTACCTTATGGGCAACAAATGTGACATCTATACCGATCACAAGAGTTTGAAGTATTTCTTCACTCAGTCTGAACTGACTATGAGGCAACGAAGATGGCTAGAGCTGATCAAGGACTATAACTTAGAGATACACTACCACCCTGGCAAGGCTAATATTGTAGCAGATGCATTGAGTTGGAAGAACTATTGCAGCAATCTTATGGTAAAGGAAAGCCAGCCAGAGTTGTATAAGGAAATGGAGAAGTTGAGCCTAGAAGTTGTCACCACTAGCCAGCTGAATGAGATGAGAGTGCAATATGATCTGGAAGATCGGATTTGTGAAGCTCAAAAAGATAGTGAAGAAATAAAGGAAGTAATAGAATCAATTCAGAAAGGGCACCTCCCGACCTTCAGAATTGATGACAAGGGAACTGTGTGGAAGAAGGATAGAATCTTTGTACCCAAAAAGGAAGGATTAAGACAGGTAATTCTCCGAGAGGCCCATGATTCAAGGTACTCTATACATCCAGGATGCACGAAGATGTACCAAGATTTGAAACAACGATTCTGGTGGGAAGACATGAAAGTTGATATTGCTGGATACGTAGCCAACTGTGATACTTGTCAAAGGATCAAGGCCGTACATCAAAGGCTAGCAGGACTACTGAAACCACTTGACATACCAGTTTGGAAATGGGATGATATCAGTATGGACTTTATAGTAGGTTTTCCCGTAACACGGAAAGGAAATGACTCGATCTGGGTCATAGTGGATCGTTTGACAAAGGTAGTGCACTTTATCCCAGTAAAGGCAAAATTCGATACAAAGAGGCTCTCCGAGTTGTATATAGATCACATTGTCAGACTGCATGGGGCACCCCGAAGCATTGTATCCGACAGAGGCTCACAATTCACAGCTAAGTTTTGGAAGCACTTACATGAAACCATGGGAACAAGCTTGGAGTACAGCTCCGCCTTTCATCCACAAACTGACGGACAAACGGAAAGAGTTAATCAGATTTTGTTGGATCTGCTCAGGACATGTGTGCTAAACTACAAGGCAGATTGGGAGAAGAGTTTGTCATACGCTGAATTCTCATACAACAACAGCTACCAAGCAAGTTTGAAAATGTCACCATTTGAGGCACTCTATGGTCGCAAATGTCGTACACCACTGTTATGGTCAGAAGTAGGAGAAAGGACTTTCTTTGGACCTGACGACATCAAAGAAGCCGAGGATCATGTAGAGAAAGTCAAAGAGAACCTTAAGGCCGCTCAGAGCGGTCAGAAAAGCTATGCCGATAAAAGAAAAAGAGACTTAAGCTTTGAAGTTGGAGATTTTGTCTATCTCAAAGTATCATCCCTACAAGGCACCAAGAGGTTTCACATAAAAGAGAAGTTGGCACCAAGATATGTGGGTCCCTATGAGATTATCAAGAAGGTTGGAAACTGAGCTTATGAGTTGAAGCTACCCCCGGATCTTGCGGGAGTGCATCCTGAGTTTCACGTATCTCAATTGAAGAAGTGCTTACGAGTCCCAGAAGAGCAAGTACCTATGGAAGCAATGGATCTCCAGGATACACTAGAATATATGGAGTACCCGATAAAGATCCTAGACACTGCAGTCAAGGAAACCAGAAGGACCTCAATACCATATTGCAAGGTTCAGTGGAGCAATCATACCGAAAGAGAAGCCACTTGGGAAAAGGAATCAGATCTGCGTGAGAAGTACCCGCATCTCTTTGAACCCTAGGTAAGCCTTAATCTCGAGGACGAGATTCCTGTGAGGGGGGAAGTCTGTAACATCCATAGGTTTAAATTTGGTGAATTTAAAAATTTTTGTGCAAACATGTGTGAGAACCTAAAGTGGAACACTTCTCTCTCTAAAACTTCCTAACAAATAAAACATGTGCATTACATTAGGGAATTTATTGCTAGAGTGAGTTGGTTCTTTTTGGTTTTATGTGTGTGCTTGTATGGAATTTATATTTGAATTCAAACCATTCAAATATAAATTCAAACCTAACTAACCGCACTAACTCTCTCGGGCCTAAATCCCAAAACCCAACCAACCGGCCCAGCTAACCCTCTTCCCTCTCTCCCCGCGCTCGGCCCGTCTGGCCCAACACCCTCCAGCCTTGTCACCACACCCGTTTCCCCATCTCTCTCACCGACGCTTGGGTCCCACCTCTACAGCTTCGTCGTCTTCCTCTCCCTTCCTCGCGACGCCGCGCTTCTCTTTCGCCAGTGCGCGCGACGCCCCGCTCCTCCCCGCGAATCGCGCCGCGCTCGCAACCAACCCGGCCCCACGCACATGTGCCTGCTCCCCGCTCCCTTTGGCCGCCAAGGAAGCCCCCATCCCATTCCTTTCCCCCTCGCCAAGCCTTTCCCGTCTACAAAACCCGCCCCCTCTCTCTGCTCTCCCCATCGCCATCTCTCTGGGGACGGAGCCCTGCTCAAATTCACCCGACCCCAACCCCATGGAAGAGAAGGAGGAGGTGTAGGAGAAGTGGAGGCGTGGGCGTGAGGAAGAGAAGCCGTTCCGGAGGAGGCCGCCCGTGTGGAGCAGAACCACGACGCCGAGCTGCAGCCGCCGAGTCGCCACCACGCCGGAGTTAGAGGAGAAGCCGCAAGGAGAACCGCAAGCCGAGCCTGCTCTTCATCAAGCAGATCAATCTCGTCTTCCCTACACCATGAGTCCCCATCCTTCCCCTCACCGTGCACGCCGTGATCTGCTCTGTTCGCCATCGCGTCATGCCCGCCGCTCTGCTCTGTGCTCCTGACCGGCCTTCGCGCCGTTGATTTGATCACCATGCCAGGCCGGCCTTCGTGTCGCATCTTCTCTGCAGGAAATCAATCGAGCCCCAATTCTCTCCCCGCTCTCTGTCTGATTGCCTGCTCGCCGCCGTGAACCCACCGCTCATCGGCGTTCACCCTGTTTCGGTGCATCTAACCTACTCCAACCCCTCTCCGTCTTCACCCTTGTCCTGTTCGCGTGCGCACCACGGTCAGGAGGACCGCCTCACGTGCATCACCATTCTCGTCGCCGCTGTGCTCGCCTTGAACTACCGCACGGCGTCGCCGCTCTGTTCTCCCTGCCTCGCCACCGGATGTCGACGCTCGGCCCCGCCCAGGTCTCCTCTCTCCCTCAAACACCCTCTGGTCGGTCCACCTTGAAGTCCCGAAGGAACTGGCCTCGGGTAGGAGGCCCGCGCCACCGCACCGGTGAGCGCCGCCATCGCGCGTGCATATGCACGTCAGTGCTCTGGAGCGCCGCGGAGGAGCCGCGCGCCGGACCACACCAACGCAACCGCAAGAAGCCGCAGAAGATCCCCGCCCGTCGGCCTCTATCTCTCTGACCAGTGGGCCCCACACCGTTTCTCCCTCTCTGTCACTGATCCGTGGGCCCAAGCGCCGGGTCACTGACTCGTGGGCCCGCCTCGTCAGTGCCTCCCTGTTCTCCCGTTCCATCGCAAAGGGGCCATGGGCCGGAATCTCCCTTAAGTCCACAAAAGCCCCCTTGACCAGTTAAGGCCCGCAAACAGTTTCGGCCCGTAAACAGCCCACGCCCATCCTTATCCTTTTTCTTCACTGACAGCCCGACCCCACCTGTCATCCACTGCCTCTCACTGACCTGTGGACCCCACTGACCCCGCTGACTCGTTGACCAGTCAACGTTGATCGTTGACCGGTCAACGCTGACGTCATCATGACGTCAGCAGTGGCCGACCCCGCTGATGACGTCATACTGACGTCAGCAGGCCACGTGGCACGCTACGGTGTTGCCACGTGTCGCCCTCTGTTTTAATTGCTTTTACGGAATTTTGATTAATATCAGAAATAGGTTTTATCTAAGAAAATTTCATAATAAATTGATCCTAGCTTAGAAAATTATGAAACCAGTTTCTATAATTTTCTAAAATCATGCTCTACGTGTTAGAATAGGAGTTGAGTGCTTTTGGCTCTTCTTGCTTCTCTTTTGGAGTTTATTTGATTATAGGTTCCGATGTTTTTCATTTCTCGTGATTAGGACCAGCTGAGGAGGAGCAAGGAGGAGACGGCTACCACTACTTTGAAGAACCAGCTGACGAGGACTTCTACCAGACGTAAGGTTCATGCCCATTCCGCTTTGAATCCTATTTAGGCATTGCAACTAGTATGCTAGCACTTTACTTAATTGCATGATGATGAATATGACCTATTGCATAGCCTTGTTTAAAAACCGTATTCCTTGATGAGCCTGCTACACTTGATGCTATGCTTGCATGTGTTATGGGATGGTTGTGACAGGATTCTTGGCGTGTGTGGGGCAAAAAACCGGGAAAGGAGTAAGGGGTTTTGGGAACTTTGCGGGGGTGAGCAGATTAACTCGATCTTCGTATCAAGGGCTGTGGTGTGTACTTGGGCACATCCTATGGAGTACCTATGGCGGGTACATGTTTTTTGTGTTACTTGAGGAGTATGGCGGCAATACCTGTAATGGGTGCGTGAGTGGACCACTGGAGGTGGATACGCTAATTGACGGTGACGCTCACCCCGGCACCAAAAACTGAGTTGAATTGGCAACTGGAGGAAGGAAACCCGTGCCCACCACTTACATCTACGGGGGGTGTTCTAGCTAGCCTAGTTAAGTGCGGTACCCGGACTGTAAGGAGTTAGCGGAAGTGTGTGGGGGAACTGGCACTGGCCTTTGTCCCCCGAAAGAGGCTCATACCCCGGGACTTGGCCACCGCGGGGGAGGCCATCACAGTTCTTGGACATCGAGTTGCGTCTTCAGTGTATCCTAAGCCGAGAAAAGCAGGAGGGTACTGTTCACTGGCTAGGGTCTGTGTTGTGGGTTGTGTCTCAAGTTGGCGACGGCCGGCTTTGCAGCCCGAGTGGTTCCAGGGGTACAAACTCTGCAGAGTATAATCTTTACGTAAAGCCGTGTCCACGGTCAAGGACAGCCTTCCCACCTTCCTTTCTGCCATTGTTTTAGGGATTTCTACCTCCCCTCTAGAGTAGGGCCTGTCTCGGGCAGTTGAGATGCGAAGGGTGGGAGCTTTCGCATCGCCTAGAGAGTGAAGAGTGGAAGATACTTGGTGATGGGTACCTGGTGCGCCAGGATTGCTCGTAGGTAATGTAAGAATGGTTTTGGGATAAAGATGCTGCTTGCATAGGATTAACCTTAAACCTATCCTTGATATTTCTTATACTAGAATTAGGCCACTTAAAGCTTGCATTTTGGATGGTGACGTGGAACTGTTCCATTCCTTGGGAACAGCTTATGATGAAGCAGGTTACGAGAGTGAGTACGATAACAATGCTGATGGCTGGTACAATTGAGGCTGCTGCTGCGCTCAAGCTAAAGAGCCCGTGGGGATGATCGCCAAGACCGAAGATTAGTTACCGTGTCGTTTAGCTTTCTCATTGTTTCAATTAGCCCAAGGGGCTTGTAATAATCGTACTTTCAGAGTTATCCACTTATGTAAGACATTTATGTAATGTTTGATGCTTAAATCGAAGTATGGATGTGATATTCTGCTGGAATGAGTTCTGTACATGTTAGCTGTTGATTCTGAGACTAACACAATGGTACAGGAGTCGGATTCTTAGAAATAAGAATCCGGGTCGTTTCAGCTATGAACCTGGTGGAACCTCTGTAATTTCGTTGCGTCAAGTAATGAAATACGGGCAGAGCCCTTGATGGGAAAATTGAGAAGGTGTGTCCTAGGGTGAACCATTTTCATGGCAGTTCATTGAATTTTAATAGTCACATTTTTATATTTGAACCAATACATAAATTGACACTAGAACAGCAATGATATCGTATCATAATTAAAAAGTTAAAACCACTACTTTTTTTTGTGACTACAGTGACATCTAGTTTGTGCCGTGTTATATAACTATCATATCATTCATCCACATCAAATAATACTTTAATAAAATTGAAATATTTTCAGTACAGACTGTGCATGAAATAGAACAAGAAATAAATATATTTTTAATAAAAATGATGCCAAATTTATATTGCTATTATCAACAAGTTCCAGCTAACATTAAGGTACAGAGACTGTTGAGATTAATTAGAATAATTAATTATTAGTGATCAATTAGATAGATAATCATGTCATTAGCAACTGCTAATGACAGGTACTTGTAGATAGACACCCCTTCACAAAGAGGCACCTTTTGGCCAACAGGCACATGTCCTTTGGCTTGTAATATATATCTGTACACAGTTCATCAATATACACACGGTCATTCATACGACCACAATTTCCTCTAACACGTTATCAGCCACGTTAGGCTCTTGACACCACTGTAGCGAATAGGCCAAGAGCAGTTCGCATGCATCGATGTTGAAGGATTCGCCGGAGGAACCTTGGCCGGCGTCGATGTTGACGGACTCGCTGGAGAGTTCATCAGCGTTGATGCAGCAGAGAAGGAATCGGCCTCTGCTTCACTGCAAGACCGGCATATCTCCTTCGTGGTTCTTCTCCAAGACGAATTTGTGGTGTGCGGCTTCAAGCCTGAAGAACAATTGAACACGCTTGCGTTATTGGTTTTAGAACGCAAGCAAAAACATCTGGAGATCCCGACACACCAAAAGTTGTAAGCACGTATGTGAATTTGTTTAATTCATCTTGTTCTTACCTCTCGGTAATGGATCCTGTGGCATCCTTGCGTCCCATTGGCTGTGGGTGACGGCAATTCGCTGCCGTGGTTCGCTCTCCGCGACCGGCGGCCTCCTCGCCATGAACGCTGCTGGCAGCGTCAGGCACGGCAGTGTCCGCGGCTTGACGCTGGCAGCCGGACCCACAGCGACGCCGTGCCCCTTCGGTTAGAGCAGGCACCGATGCCCCTCTGGCTTCATGCCTGCACGCCGTGACGCCCATGTGCTTCCCGCCCGCAACGTCGGCGCCGACGCATGGCCGTCGGGCTTTGACTACTTTTTCCCGTGCGGCGCTCCTCCGATTGCGCCACCTTCGTGCCGTGGCCGCTCCTACTCCGACGTCGCGGCCGTCCGCCCCGTCCAGCGCCGCGGCGCCCTCCCGAACGCCGATGCCCTCGGGGTCGGGTTTGCCTCTTCCTCGAACGAGGGGGAGGCGGTTCCCCGCCGCTGAACGACAGTCGGGGGAGCCGGTGGGGGCACCACCGCCGGTCCCGGCATGCTGCGACGGCCTTCGTGGCCGGAGCTCGCCGGGGACGCGCGGGGTGCACCCCGCCGGCCGGCCTCCATGGCCGAATCGAGGGCATGGGCTTCTTGATCCGCCATAGGAGGAGAAGAGGGGAAGGAGGAGGCGTGGCGGACATCGAGGACGGCAGCCGACGACGCGGTGGCGTCTGAGCGGCGGCGGCGGCTGCCGGTTCGGGGCTGGGTGGTTAGGATTTCATCCCTAACTGCCGGCCTTATATACCACCCGGTTGGGCCTTGCTGGCTGGGCCGCCAGCCTCGCCGTTTGCCTGCGGGCCTGGCCGGCTGGGCCGCTGGCGCCTGCCGCTGGGCCGTGCCTGGCAAGTTGCGGGCCTGGCCTTGCCGCTGGCTGGGTCGCGCGCTTGGCAGGCTCGCTGGGCCGCGTGCCTTGGCCGCCGGGCCACCTCTGGCTGGCCTTTGTATTTCATTTTTCTTTTTCTTTTTCTGTTGTCTAATTTCAGCAGTAATTTATAGTCATTAGCATATGATTTGATAGTTTAAATTTTGCAAGAGCATCAAATACTTGTATTGATTGTTGTTGCTCTGTACTGCTGTATATTGGCATTGTAAATATATTGTGGTTTGATTATATATTATTATATGCAATGCCTTGTATTTTTCTATCATAGCTTTAGAATATGTGGTGCACCAAATCACTCTTAGCACAACATATTATTACATTTGCGACTTGATAAATTTGTTTTGGCTTATGTTGGTGCACCCAAACCCCCTATTTTGCACCAATATATTAGTCGCACTTGTAATTTTATGATAGAATTGGGTATGTTGGTGCCCCAAACCATAATTTTAGCACCACATACAAGTTAAATTTGCTAGTTGACTTAGTTGCAATTTAACTATGTCATCTATAGTATTAGAGAATTTTAAGTTGCAATTTAACTATGTCATCTATAGTATTAGAGAATTTTAATTACTATA
>CM014272.1:67527142-67555464 GCA_004135705.1 Alloteropsis semialata | reverse complement strand
CAATCTCCTCCTTTCCCATCTTCGGCACCGCTGGCCCTTTCCTGAAATCGCCAAATCCCTCTCACATGAACCCGCAAAGATCGCACAACCGATTCGCCCAATCAGACAAGGGAAGAAGCGGAGGCCCACCCCGCTGCCTAACCTGCCCTTGCTCGCCGAGGCCGAGATGGACATCCGGCTCATCCTGGCCCGCAGCACGGCCTCCACCTCCAGGTCGCCGTCGGCGTCCGGGTCGAAGGTGGGGTCCTCGTCGGAGCCCGCGTCGACGCCGCAGAGGTCCGCGAGGCTCGCGACATCCGACCCCTCATCACCGCTCTCCACCTCCTCTTCCTCCTCGGATTCATCCGATGCTTCGGCAGGCCGTGGGTAGGCGCTGGAGGGGGCGAGGCGGAGCCGTGGAGGGGAGAGGAGGGGGCGCTGGATCGGACGGCGGCGGCGGCGCTGGATCGGGCAAGGCGAAGGGAGAGGAGGCGGCCCGCGTGCGTGGGGTGAGGGAATCGCACGAGCGGTGGGGCGTTGGAGGAGGCGAGACGGAGGGGAGAGGAGGGGGCGCTGGATCGGGCGGCGGCGGCGGCGCTAGATCGAGCGAGGCGAAAGGGAGAGGAGGCGGCCCGCGTGATTGGGGCGAGAGGATCGCGCGAGCGGCGGAGCTATCGCGGAGCAGATAGGCCTGGCGGGGCGCGTGCGACGATGGGGCGGGGGGCGACGTCCGCGAGCGGAGCGACGAAAAAACGTCGGGGCTCCGCGAAGGCGAAAAAAATCGAGACTTTTGTTCTTTTTTAGGAGTAGAGAAAACATATGCACTGTATTTGTGATGAGTTGTACTGCTTGAGCCCATCTTCGAGTGGGAATGCTGCTATTTCATTTCGGTCGAGAGAAAAGGTGGTTTAATCGGGAAGGTATCCGACGGATTGCACAATTAGCTCGGTTTAAGGGCGTGGAGCACTGCTATGATAGTGGGCCCATGCTTTTAAACTGGATTAATTGGGACAATCTGCCACAGGTAGAAGTCCTCGTCAGCTGGTTCTTCAAAGTAGTGGTAGCCGTCTCCTCCTTGCTCCTCCTCAGCTGGTCCTAATCACGAGAAATGAAAAACATCGGAACCTATAATCAAATAAACTCCAAAAGAAAAGCAAGAAGAGCCAAAAGCACTCAACTCCTGTTCTAATGCGTAGAGCATGATTTTAGAAAATTATAGAAACTAGTTTCATAATTTTCTGAGCTAGGATCAATTTATTATGAATGTTCTTAGATAAAACCTATTTCTGAAATTAATCTAAATTCTATAAAAGCAATTAAAACCGAGGGCGACACGTGGCAGCACCGGAGCATGCCATGTGGCAGCACCAGAGCGTGCCACGTGGCCTGCTGACGTCAGCATGACATCATCAGTGGTGTCGGCCACTGTGACGTCAGCGTTGACCGGTCAACATTGACTAGTCAACGAGTCAGCGGGGTCAGTGGGGTCCACAGGTCAGTGAGAGGCAGTGGATGACAGGTGGGGTCGGGCTGTCAGTGAAGAAAAAGGATAAGGATGGGCGTGGGCTGTTTACGGGCCGAAACTGTTTGCGGGCCTTAACTGGTCAAGGGGGCTTTTGTGGACTTAAGGGAGATTCCGGCCCATGGCCCCTTTGCGATGGAACGGGAGAACAGGGAGGCACTGACGAGGCGGGCCCACGAGTTAGTGACCCGGTGCTTGGGCCCACGGATCAGTGACAGAGAGGGAGAAACGGTGCGGGGCCAATTGGTCAGAGAGACAGAGGCCGACGGGCGGGGATCTTCTGCGGCTTCGTGCGGTGGCGTTGGTGTGGTCCGGCGTGCGGCTCCTCCGCGGCGCTCCAGAGCACGGACGTGCATGCACACGCGATGGCGGCGCTCGCCGGTGCGGTGGCGCGGGCCTCCTGCCCAGGGCCAGTTCCTTCGGGACTTCAAGGCGGACCGACCAGAGGGTGTTTGAGGGCGAGAGGAGACCTGGGCGGGGCTGAGCGGTGACATCCGGTGGCGAGGCAGGGAGAACGGAGCGGCGGCGCTGTGTGGTAGTTCAAGGCGAGCACAGCGGCGGTGAGAATGGTGATGCACGTGAGGCGGTCCTTCTGACCGTGGTGCGCACGCGAGCAGGACAAGGGTGAAGACAGAGGGGGAGTTGAAGTACGTTAGATGCACCGAAACGGGGTGAACGCCGATGAGCAGTGGGTTCGCGGCGGCGAGCAGGCAATCAGACAGAGAGAGGGGAGCGAATCGGGGCTCGATTGATTTCATGCAGAGAAGATGCGACACGAAGGCCGGCCTGGCATGGTGATCAAACCAATGGCGCGAAGGCCGGTCAGGAGCACAGAGCAGAGTGGCAGGCATGACGCGACGGTGAACAGAGCAGATCACGGCGTGCACGGTGAGGGGAAGGATGGGGACTCACGGTGTAGGGAAGAAGAGATTGATTGGCTTGATGAAGAACAGGCTCGGCTTGCGGTTCTCCTCGCGGCTTCTCCTCTAACTCCGACGTGGTGGCGACTTGGCGGCAGCAGCTCGGCATTGCGGTTCTGCTAGACACGCCCGCACCTCCACTTCTCCTAGTCCTCCTCCTTCTCTTCCACGGGGTTGGGGTCGGGTGAATTTGAGCAGGGCTCCGCCCCCAGAGAGATGGCGATGGGGAGAGCAGCGCCCCCAGAGAGATGGCGATGGGGAGAGCGGAGAGAGGGGGCGGGTTTTGTAGACGGGGAAGGTTTGGCGAGGGGGAAAGGATTGGGATGGGGGCTTCCTTGGCGGCCAAAGGGAACGGAAAGCAGGCGCATGTGCGTGGGGCCGGGTTGGTTGCAAGCGCGGCGCGATTCGCGGGGAGGAGCGGGGCGTCGCGTGCGCTGGCGAAAGAGAAGCGCGGCGTCGCGAGGAAGGGAGAGGAAGACGACGAAGCTGTAGAGGTGGGACCCGAGCGTCGGTGAGAGAGATGGGGAAGTGGGCGTGGTGACGAGGCTAGAGGGTGTTGGGCCAGATGGGCCGAGCGCGGGGAGAGAGGGGAAGAGCGTTAGCTGGGCCGGCTGGTTGGGTTTGGGGATTTAGGCCCAAGAGAGTTAGTGGGGTTAGTTAGATTTGAATTTATATTTGAATCATTCAAATATAAATTCCACACAAGCACACACATAAAACCAAAAAGAACCAACTCACTCTAGCAATAAATTCCCTAATGCAATGTACATGTTTTATTTATTAGGAATTTTTAGATAGAGAAGT
The DNA here is from genome assembly GCA_004135705.1 of Alloteropsis semialata. NCBI lineage: Eukaryota > Viridiplantae > Streptophyta > Magnoliopsida > Poales > Poaceae > Alloteropsis > Alloteropsis semialata. Next base: position 67,552,239 of record CM014272.1, on the reverse strand, counting down.
GTTCCACTTTAGGTTCTCACACATGTTTACACAAAAAATTTTAAATTCACCAAATTTAAACCTATGGATGTTACAATAGCATTCAATTAGAACTAAGCACGCATAAACTGAGACGTCTACAAAAGTATAGTTAAGATTTTTCAGCATACAATGTATGTATATTCTACAATGCAATTCCAATGTCAAAATTATCACATAACTTTTCTTTGTCACTCCAGTGATCTCTACATTTAGTTTAGGTTCAAAGTAAGGTACAACTCAAGTTCCTCCCTGTATGTCCATATGTTTGATGTTTAAGTTGTTTTCATCAAGTATGGTCATAAGGCTTAACATGAGTGTCAAGAACCACAAATTAAAGCAAACATTTTTTAACGAACAATCAGAAAGGTCAAGAAAGCACCCAAAAGCGGGCTTTTGCACATATATATTAGGCCGTTTCTTAACACATCCTTTTGGGGAACACGCAGCATTTCTCGCTAATGATTACTTAAGCATAGATGCTTTATGTAGCTAGTTTTGAGTTAGCACATTGTTTTCAATCAATGCGAGTCATATTCCATTTCCGTTTTAAAACAGCTATATCATGTTATTCATGTACACAAACTTCGTGATGCAACAAAGTTCAGGCCAGCTTTTCGCCTGCGCAATTATATATACTAAAAAAACAGCTATATCATTTACAAAGCTAGTTGAAAATCTGTTAAACTCAAAAGTATCAAATCTACCATGTATTGGATCAAAGTAATTTCTTCATAAAGATGCTTATTAAATCACCAATTGTAATGTAATTGTTGAGAAACTGTCAGGGGCGCTTCAGTTGCTTAGGCCAGAAGTGCACGTTTCCTCTGTACCTTTGGACAAGACTCAAGAGTAGTATGGAAACAAATCATGGAAACAAATCATTGAATGTCCTCTTCAGCATAACATATTATTTTTAGTTCTAAATATACAATTCAGTATATGTTTTTTAAATATAATGAGGCGTATCATAAATATCTTCAGGGCTTGCTCGTGTTTCCATAGAGAAATCATTACGATTGCAAAGTAGTACGAGTGTCTAATTTGTTTTCTGCAAGAAATTAAATATGGCACAAAAATGTACTGCGTTCACATTGGCAGGGCTGCTGCTTGGAGCCATCCAAATTCATCCCTTTTCTTCCTTGAAAGGTTTTCAAGCCAGGTATGAGACCATTCATTTGGCAGATTAGCGGCTTTCATGGACTTGTAGGTGGAAGAAAAATTGACATCTGAAAAACATGTATATTTCTTTGATCAATTTTGGTTGCTATGCGTGCATGCCGCACACCATGCCACCAGCACACGAGAGTGCATGCCGCACACCATGCTGCCAGCACACGAGATACGACCTCGTGCTCTGCGTGTGCCTCCATGCGGCACAAAAACTTGTATATTTCTGATTTGGTCTATCTGCAGATCTTTTTCATAGGAACCTTGTGACTCGATCCGCTGTCTTCCCATCTAGCTACCTCTCTTTATTTATCTAGGAGTGAAATTTGTAATTTAGGCCTTGTTTAGATCGGCAAGTTTTCAGCAATTTTGCACTATTTACCCATCACATGAAATGTTAGGACACTAATTAGGGATATTAAATATGGATTAATGACAAAACCTATTCCATAACCCCAGGTAAATTCGTGAGACGAATCTATTGAGCCTAATTAGGCCATGTTTAGTTCCGAGAATTATTCAAACTTTTTTGAATCCGTAATTTTAAACCCAAGATTAGGAGAACTAAACATGATCTAATTATAAAACTAATTACACGGATGGACGGGAAATCGCGAGACGAATCTATTAAGCCTAATTAATCTGTCATTAGAGATTGTTTACTGTAGCACGATGTTGTCTAATCATGGCCTAATTAGGCTCATTAGATTCGTCTCGCGAAGTTACCCGGGGTTATGGAATGAGTTTTGTCATTAACACACGTTTACTACTCCATGCATGTAAGATTTCCTTTGATGAATAGTGAAGTTTGAAATTTGGGGAGGAACTAAACGTGGCCGTAAGCATAACTATAGAGATGGGCGTGGCTCGGGTCGAACCAGGGGATCAACGAACCGAACCAGAAAAATAAATCTATTGGGCCCCTTGTCTAACCATTGAAACAACGCGGGGTTAGTGGATCAGACTCCGGATAACCATAAGGTCGAGTGGACCGATCCTCGCCCTTCACCTCCCTGGTGACAGCTTCCGGTACTCGGCCTCGCCGGAGTTCCCCGAGCGCGGCGAACTGCGCCGACCCCACATCGAGCTGGTACGCTAGCTCGAGTCTTACCTAGCGGGTGCCTTTCACCTTTGCCGGCGAGTTTGAACCGGTCGAACATCTGCTCGTCGAACTTGTACGTGGCCTTCAGTGGCTCGGGGTTCTTGAGGGCCATGTGAAACGACCCGGATTTCCAAATCGGAGAATCCGACTCCCTGTACCATTATGATAGTCCCAGAATCAACTGCTATCACGTACAGAACTCATTTCAGCATAATATCATATCCATACTTCGAATCAGAGTACAATTATTACAAGGATAATATGGAAAGCGTAGCTGATACAAGCCCTTTGGGCTAAACGACAAGAAGAAAGCCTACGAAGCGGTAGCTAGGTCTTCAAGTCTTCATCTCCAGTCTTCTCCACAGGCAACCTTGAGCGAAGCATCACAACCCTTCAAAGTAGCATCCGATGAATGAACTCGGAATCCAAGTGTAAACCTGCAAGCTCACGAACTGTCCCCAAGGAATGGGACAGGTCCACGTCACCATCCGTATGCAGCTTTAAGGTGGCCTAATTCTAGTATATCAAATATATCAAGGAATAAAGCTGAGGGTTTCCTATGCAGCAGCAGCAGCAAAGAAATAAATATCTCCAACAACTCCCCAAGCTATCATCTCCACGGTCAACCCTAGCACACCAGGGTCCCGTCGCATTCTCACCCCCTGCTCCTCACGAGTCGATAGGAAGACTCCCACTCTTCCCATCTCAGCGGCTACAAGCCGGAATCCGCACTATCAGCTCTCAACCAGCCCATGGCTATGAAAAAGGGGAGAGGTAGAATATCCCAAAACACTAATCAGAAGAAGCCGGATCGAGGGGTGTCCATGACCGAGGGCGCGGCTATACGTATAGTTTTAACTCTGCAGAGTGTGTACACCTGGACCCACTCGGGTTGCAGACGGCTGCGCAACCGTCTTGAGACACAACCCACAGCCATAACTTCCTAACCAGAACGGTACCATACTGTATTCCCAGGCTTGGGACCCGGGATCGTGAGTCTCTAACCTGGCCACGGTGGTGTCGAGAGTCTCGGAAACTCAGGGCTAGAATAGCCGGGTCCCGAACATCCCGGTGTTCGGCCAACCCAATCCTATACACACTTCTCCACAGATCTGGTACCGCCCAGCTAGAAATGGCTGGAATCCTCCCCATGAGGATAAGTGGTGTGCACGTTTGACAAAGTCCCGTCACCAGGTCCAACTGACTCGGCCTAAGCCAGAGCAAGCAAGTCCCCAAACTGGGCCATCCGACTCCGCGGTCCGCCCGTCTACCCATTACAGGTAATATCCACCAACTCCTCCAAATATCCACAACAAATGTACCCGCCACAGGTACTCCGTAGGAAGTGCCCAACACACCTCCCGAGCCCCGACCAGAAGGTCGGTTAATATCTGCTCACTCCAGCCGGGGGTTCGAAACTCTTCAGTTTTATCCCAACCCAAAACTCACGCCAAGATGGTCAAGATCACAGCTAATCCCACACATGCAAGCATAGCACAAGTATAACAGTGTTCATAGGTAAACAAGGATATCGGGTAATCATCAAAGGCTATGCATGGGTTTAACATCATCAACATGAATTAAAGCGCTAGCAATTCTAATAGCAATGCCTAATAGGATTCAAAGTCGGAATGGGCGTGAACCTGGAGCAAGGTCCTTCACTTTCACTTTCTTGATGAAGTTACGATTGTCGTGGTCGTAGTCGACGAAGTCGTCCAAATCTTCCGAGGATCCTAATAATCGGATAAATAAACGATAAACTAGTTGCAAATAAACTCCAAATAAGAACCAAAGAAGAGCCAAAAGCACTCAACTCCTACACTAACGCGTAGATCATGATTTTAGAAGAATTATGAAACTGGTTTCATAATTTTCTGAGCTAAATTGAATTTATTATGAATTTTCTTTGATAAAGCCTAATTCTGAAATTCCGAAAAAGAAAAAGAAAAAGGGGCTGACACGTGGCAACACCGAGGCGTGACACGTGGCAGTGCTGACGTCATCATGACGTCAGCAGCGGGGTCCGCCTCTGATGACGTCAGCATGACGTCAGCGTTGACCAAGTCAACGGTCAACGGTCAGTGGGTCCCACGTGTCAGTGACACGCAGTGTATGACAGGTGGGCCCCGGCGGTCAGATTGGGAAAAAGAAAAGGTCTGGAGTGGGCCGAGTTTTGGGCCGATTTCGTGGATGGGCTTGAAAGTAAAAGGGGGCTTCCTGGACTTTATCCGGATTGGGAAAGGTTTGTGGGCCGCGATCATTTCGGCCCAAGGCCTTTTTGGCTTACAGTGGTGGATACGGGCTGCTGACGGGGCGGCCCATTGGTCAGTGGCACCGGCGGTCGGGCCCGCAGATCAGAGACAGAGAGAGGGGTTCGGGATCTGCTGCGGTGTGTGCGGCTAGGCGTCGATGTGATCCTCCGTGTGTCTTCGCCGGGCTTCTCGACGGCGCAGAGCAGAACAAGGAAGCGGCGATCGGGAACTTCAGCGCGGCGATTGCGGCCTCCTGCCCGTGATGTGCGTTGCGAGCAAGGTCAAGGGCGCGAGCAGAAGGGGTTTGGGTGGAGCGGACATGCTGGAACGGAGGGCGACGCCGAGCGGTCGCTTTGCGGTGAGCACACGGCGGCGAGGTCGGAGCAGGGCAACGGCGAAGGGTCTCACGAGCGTGACCTGGACCTCCTGATTCCGGAGCGCGGCGTGAGTAGGTCAAAGGTGGAGGCCGAGGGTTTTGGGGGAAAGTGGTTGTGCTTAGAGCTAGGTGGCCGACAGCGAACTCCACGGCGAGCGCCATGGTGGTGAGCGGAACACGGATAGAAGGGAGGGGTCCGGTTGGGTTTCCTGCACAAGAGGGGAGAGCGGCTCGACGGCCGGCCTGGCAAGGTTTAAAGGTGGCACGAAGGCCATGGTTCCACAGAGCAGAGGCAAGCACGACATGGCGGCGGCGAGCGAGACAGAGTAATGCACGGCGGCGCGACGATGGGAGGGAGATGGGGACTCACGGGTAGGGAAAGAAGGGCATGATCGATTTGATGGCGAGCGGGTGCTGCTTGCGGATCGGCTTGCGGTGCTCTTCGTGGTGGTGCTCCCCGTCGGCTTCTCGTCCTCGGCGCGGTGGCGCGGTGCGGCGGCGATTCTGGCGCAGGGAGACCTCCTCCGTCCAATCCCCTTCGACAAGCGGCTTCACCTTCACTTCCTCCTCCTCCGAACTCTCCTCACGGCGATTTGGCCAGGGCTTCGCCCCTTCGCGGATTTGGGAGAGAGCAGAGAGATATGGCGGGGATTATATGGGGGAGATTGCGTGGGGAAGGAGGAAGGGATTGCGTGGGCGAGGAGGTTGCTGGGCGCGGCCAGGCTGGCGTGGGGGCGACGCGGGCGCGAGCACGTGGGCGCGGAGCGGGGCCGGTGCGGTGCGTGCGTGACGCGGCGCGGAACGGAGGCGGACGGGGCGTCGCGGCGCGAGCGAGGAAGAGGCGTGAGGAAGAAGGAGCTGTTGGGGTGGGACCCGCGTGGCAGTGACAGAGAGAGAGAAGGCGTCCGCGTGCGGGAAAGAGGTGGCGCGCGAGCTGGGCCTGCTGGGCCGGGTACGGGGAAAGAAGAAGGGGATGGACCGGTGGGAGATGGGCCAGAGCTGGACCGAGGGAAAGGAGAGTGGTTCGGGCCGGCGGGAATAGTTAGCTGGGCTGGATTTGATAGGTTTGAGGATTGAGCCCAAGGGAGATTAGATAGGTTAGAATTTGAATTTACATTTGAACTTTAGAAGTTCAAATATAAATTCCAATCAACAAAAGAAACCAAACGAAAGCCAAACCACAAAAACAATCAATTCCCTATTTACAATTAAAAGCACAATTTATTCTACTAAGAGTTATTAGAGGAGAGAGAGATCACACTTCTAGGTGTTTTCACGACAACACAATCAAAAATTTTGAAATCCACATTTTTGCATTCAGGAACATTCCGGAAAAATCCGGGATGTTACACCATGGCCCAGTTCGGGTTGCAGACGACCAGCGTGTGTAGGCCACCGACGTCACCGGCGAGCTCACGAGCTCGAACTCTCGAAGTGTGTGAGGAGGCCTCGTCGACAGAGACGTCGGAGTGGCGGACGAAGCCGAAAGCGGCCAAGAGCACCGTACCGGCCGTCCTCTGATGACGAACGCGTAATCCGTACGTGTAGCCGGAAAAGCACTTAAAATTCCGTAAAAGGAGTAGGCTGCTGATCTTCTGCCTGCTAATTCTTGAAATGTCGTTTGAATGTCTAAATATTCTATAGACTACAAGCATGCAAGCGTCGTGTATACGAAACATTGTTGCTTTACTTGTTTCAGCGATAAATGGTTTGGGGCTGTAGCCTTTAAGCTAACAACTATACGGCACTTGCGTTGGTTTGATCCCTGGGATCCACTGGTGCTCACGGATTAGAAAATGGATCGATCCATCAATTTGAATTTATTAAATGGATCATGTGGTGCTCCCATTGGTGCATCCAAGGTTAGCCCACGCCCATCCTGACATAACCATATCGTCAACAATAAGTACAAGCTCAGTATTGATTTTCTGTGTACAATAAGTACAAGAACAGTCTCGTGAGATCAGGATACCAATCAAAATTGAAGATCATCACAAAGCTTTTTCTTCGTTACTATACATTGACCTCCACATTCAGATTAAGAATCAATGATAGCAACTCAACCTCCTTGAATATGTCGATATGTTTGTCATGTTAGTCGACTTTCATTCATTGCCTGGTCACTTTGCTTATTTTGTCCTCTTAAAAGTTAAAACGGCAAAGTTCAATCCGATACCCATATCAACCGAAGGATCAGAGAAGCTTATGCTGTCTCTATCTTTGACTGCATTATATTGCACCCTTGACACTCCTGATAACAGATTCCTTCAGGAAATTATCATCAGGTCTGCTAGTCTGCAGTATAAATATTGGAAGATCAGATTTAGTGACTTCCCGAAATATAGTGTTGAACAAATTAGCACGACAAGTGTATTTGTACCTTTATTTTATTCACAAATCATGCATGAAAAGTTTATCTATACCTTCATTTGTAATGTTAGGGTGGTGGCTCTGCTGTCCGTGTCCATGGCCGCCAATTTAACATCCCCTATCTCCTTAAGGCACTCAAGAACACCAACTATAGCATCCATGGCACTGCACCCTGGCCTTACCGCTACCTTCAGGTGAAATTCCAATGGTGTTTCCTCTGCTGCTGCTGCCCTATCGATATGTACTTCAATATTCTCACCGGAGACATCCTCTTGATCACCTCCATTGTTGCAGTGGCGCTGCAATTCTAGCATTCTGTTCCTCTCCTCTAGCTCAGACACTCTGGACTTGAGCGTGTTCACATAGTCCCTTGCCCTCATCAGTATGGATGCCTTATCTTTCTGCCGTGACAGAGCAACATTTCTTGTTTAGAAACGGTTTGATCAGTTGATGCACGAAAAATCAAGATGATGATGGATTCGAGTACGTACCTTCGGTGCAGGGGGCAGCACTGTCTTGAGAGCCTTGAAACTGTCGTTGAGCTTCTCGCGGCGCCTGCGCTCCGACAAAACGTGCTGGAGCTGTTCGCCGCAGTTTCTCCCGGCGGTGGGCGGCGCCGCCACTGCCATTTCCATCTGGCGGCGCTGCAACTGGGCAAGCCTGACCGTGTGCATTCGCTCCAGGGCTGAGATGGCCGCCTTGATCGCCCTCTGCCCGCCGGCGGAGCCCGGCTTGGGCTTCTTCTTCGGGCTGAGGTGGCGGCTGTACGGCCTGAACGCGCCGCCATGGCCGTTGTTCGCCTTGCGCTGCGCTCGTTCCTGCTCCTGATGAGCATGATCTTCTTGCCACGTGAGTTCTTCCAGGTTTGGGACCATGCCGTAGTAGCAGTGGCCATAGAGGCGGTCGCCGTCGCCGTAGGTGGCGGTGGAGAGCAGCGTGTTCAGGGAGGAGACCTCCGGCGTGAGGTGGCAGGAGTTCGAAGTACTGCTGCTCCCCGGCATGATCGTCGTCGACGAGGCGCCGCCGGGACTCCCAGAGAAGGAGCCGACGAACGTCGATGACTGCGACGACGGCGCCTCTGCGTGTCCATGCTCCTCCATTTCCATCAGCCAGTAGATCTGCGCCCCCACCATGGCACCAACCAGGCAACGATTAGTTTAAACACACAGCAAATCCCATTCTAGGGGATTCCATTACCAGGTCGATGGTCAACATCGCATCTTAATTAGTGCCATGTCATGTAGTGACGATGTAGACATGTAGTAATACAAATAAAGTTAACGATTGATGTGACTAGGAGCGTGATCCTTGCCTGTTGAAGCTGCTCCTTCACTTGTGTGGGAATCGGGGGGTCCTGCTCCTGCTGCAGCTGCAGCTCCGAGCAACAGCTGAGCTCCCTGCAGAAACAGTGAAACAGAATCACAGCAAAAAAATTAAAATGTGTCGCAGTTCATATCGCTCGCCAGACGATCAACCAAGTAAACAACAGCTGCTTGCCCTGGATCATGAAGCTGCATGTGCCAAGCGTTCATACCTAGCTGCGCCGCCTGCGCCATAGCCATCGCCGACTACGCCGCTCTGGAACGGCATCCACAAGCTGCTGATGCAACCGTCCATGGCGCCAACCAAGCTCGCCGGCCGGCTACTATGGCTATACTTTTCTTCCGGCGATCTTCCACCTACTGGATGGATTGTGGATACTGATCGCACACAAGAGGCGGCTATATATATAGGCGCCGCGGCTGCGCAATGGGAGCGGCTGCTGCGTAGCTTACGTGGAAGCTTCGGGCTCCTGGTTCACCTGTTCTGTTCAGATAGTTTATGATACAGACAGTATAGGTGGAAAGATTAAGTTTCGATGGCAGATCGAGAGTAGAAGTATATATACTAATATTCAGTTGAATGAGAGGAATCTGGTGAGAAAATCACTCCAACAACATCAACCACACGTACGCCGCTCTGGCACGTGCGAGAACGTATACGCCCAGCCCAGCCAGTGTTGGGTGGTGAAATACTTTGTCAACACAGTGGACCGGTACAGTGGCCACGTCAGCTGTGTGCCCGGCCAGGTCATCTCATGGAGTAGGTTGCATGTTGTTACAGTCTCGGTCTGCTAATTAGGCCATGTTTAGTTCCCAGAGCTATTCAAACTTTTTTGAATCCGCAATTTTAAATTCAAGATTAGGAGGACTAAACATGATCTAATTATAAAACTAATTACACGGATGGACGGAAAATCGCGAGACGAATCTATTAAGTCTAATTAATCCGTCATTAGAGATTGTTTACTGTAGCACGACGTTGTCTAATCATGGCCTAATTAGGCTCATTAGATTCGTCTCGCAAAGTTACCCGGGGTTATGGAATAGGTTTTGTCATTAACACACATTTACTACTCTATGCATGTAAGATTCTCTTTGATGAATAGTAAAGTTTGAAATTTGGGGAGGAACTAAACATGGCCTTAATGTACGAGAGGACTCGGTAAATGATACTATGTAAAATGTATTGCTTTTTTAGTACTCCGTATCTCTCATCAACGAGTCGACGGGCCTTTAACTTGTACTAGCGGTATAGATCTAGGGAAGGAGAAGAAAACAAATACAATGCAACCACTACAACAACAACAACGACGTGTTAGTCATTTCGCAACGCTAAACTTGATACAAATTAAACACTAACCTCTATTTCTAAATACTTGTCAACTTTGACTAAAACACGGATACCAAAGCAATTCACATTTTAAGGTTAATTTGACCAAACACATAAATCTACCATGTATTTCTAGAACATTCCTTTAGTATCACTTGTTTGGTACCTTTAATGTTTCCAGAACATTCCTTTAGTATTCTTATAAGAAGGGCAAAATAAGAAAATAAATCTCGAAAAACAAATAAAGTATTCCTTTAGTATTTGCCAAGTATTTTGAAACAAATAAAGTGGTCAAGAGGGACAAAACTACCTCCACAACCCCTGGCAAATTCGCGAGACGAATCTAATGAGGCCTTTGACCGCACGATTAGAGGATAATTACTGTAGCATTACTGTAGCAAATCATGAATTAATTAGGCACGTTAGATTCGTCGCGCAAAGTTGCACTCATCTGTGAAAAGGTTTTGTAAATAGACTTCATTTAGTACTCCATGCATGCAAGATTCCTTGGGGACAATATTGTCCCCAACGATCTGAACACGGCCTTAGGGAAGGAGAAGAAAACAAATACATTGCAACCACTACAACAACAACAACAACGGCGTGTTAGTCATTTCGCAACGCTAAACTTGATACAAATTAAATACTAACCTCTATTTCTAAATACTTGTCAACTTTGACTAAAACACGGATGCCAAAGCAATTCACCTTTTAAGGTTAATTTGACCAAACACATAAATCTACCGTGTATTTCTAGAACATTCCTTTAGTATCACTTGTTTGGTACCTTTAATGTTTCCAGAACATTCCTTTAGTATTCTTATAAGAAGGGCAAAATAAGAAAATAAATCTCGAAAACATGAAGTGCCAAGAATTTTGAAACAAATAAAGTGGTCAAGAGTGACAAATATTTAAAAACGGAGGTTAGAAGTATGGAAAGATTAACTTTCGATGGCAGATCGAGAGTATATACTAATATTCATTTGCATGAGAGGAATTTGGCAAGTGAGGCGCTGAAGCGTGGCGAAACTTTCTTCACTCTCATATACTGTTCATTGCCAACTCTCTTTTGTTCTATGCTCCTCTACCACTCATGTATTCTTTATCTGATGGTCTGCCAGATATGCATGTTGTAAACTGCACCATGGTGCATTCGATCTTAGGTGGTGTAGTGGTAGGTGGGGATCTTTCCCCGAATTTGTTCCAAAAAAAGAGAGGAATTTGGTGAGAAAATCACTCCAAAAACATCAATGAAACAATAATGCTCATATGATCCTAATATAATCATTAATAACCACTTCAGTTGCTTATTACGTGAGTAAAAATATGTGAACAGTTCCTTTGTACTTTGGGCTGGGCGCTGGCGTCCAATGATATTGTATAATAATTCCTCGCAAAAGAATATAATATTGTGTAATTTATTTCAGTGGACGATCCGTCTTTTGGTCCAATGGCCTCACTGTCCATCATTGACCGATACTGGTCGGAACGACGACTTCTCCATGAGGCAAGCTGGGCTGCTGGAGTCTTCAGATGCGTATTACCGTTAGCTACTGGCTATGAATGTGATTCATTTCTTTCACATGTCACCATCTCCCCCACTATATTACATCCATGGTAGTACTTGCATGGCAACTGTCACCGGCGTTCAACTATTGATGACCTGCATGCTGGCAGCTTCAGGTCAATACGACCGATGATAAACATAATCCGGCACATTTGTATGCATGTATGTCGTAAGCAGACGTGTGTACCATCAGATAGGCGTGCATGTTTGACAGAAAAAGAAAAAAAACAGAATTAACAAATCAAGACCACGAAGTGCACGAGGGGGAGGGGATCCCCTCTTAGCAACACGCGGAGAGCCGCGAGCCCCGTCCCCAACTAAAAATACCCTCCCTCCTTAACTGGGGATAGTCCGTGTTTAGGAGTTTTACACAGGTAAATGAACTAGAGCGAGCTACAGTGTTATTACGCGCATTCCTACTGACAAGGTATCCGGTGTTACAATGTATTGTTTCATTTTTGGTGTTTCATAGGCAATGTACATGCAAGACACAAAGTGTGTTAGAAAGAGCGCACACATGGTTTCATCTAGCCACATCACCAAAAATAGTGACATGACACTCTATTTAATTAAAATGAAACTCCCATTGGGAGGAGCCTTCAATTCCTAGAAAGTGGTCAAAGGGGTTCAAAATTTAAAGGGCAAAGTGGTAGAGGAGCCTTCAACTTTGACTAAAACACGGATGCCAAAGCAATTCACCTTTTAAGGTTAATTTGACCAAACACATAAATCTACCATGTATTTCTAGAACATTCCTTTCGTATCACTTGTTTGGTACCTTTAATGTTTCCAGAACATTCCTTTAGTATTCTTATAAGAAGGGCAAAATAAGAAAATAAATCTCGAAAACATGAAGTGCCAAGAATTTTGAAACAAATAAAGTGGTCAAGAGTGACAAATATTTAAAAACGGAGGTTAGAAGTATGGAAAGATTAACTTTCGATGGCAGATAGAGAGTATATACTAATATTCATTTGCATGAGAGCAATTTGGCAAGTGAGGCGCTGAAGCGTGGCGAAACTTTCTTCACTCTCATATACTGTTCATTGCCAACTCTCTTTTGTTCTATGCTCCTCTACCACTCATGTATTCTTTATCTGATGGTCTGCCAGATATGCATTGTAAACTGCACCATGGTGCATTCGATCTTAGGTGGTGTAGTGGTAGGTGGGGATCTTCCCCCGAATTTGTTCCAAAAAAAAGAGAGGAATTTGGTGAGAAAATCACTCCAAAAACATCAATGAAATATACTTGGACGAGGACAATAATGCTCATATGATCCTAATATAATCATTAATAACCACTTCAGTTGCTTATTACGTGAGTAAAAATATGTGAACAGTTCCTTTGTACTTTGGACTGGACGCTGGCGTCAAATGATATTGTATAATAATAATTCCTCGCAAAAGAATATAATATTGTGTAATTTATTTCAGTGGACGATCCGTCTTTTGGTCCAATGGCCTCACTGCCCATCAATGACCGATACTGGTCGGAACGACGACTTCTCCATGAGGCAAGCTGGGCTGCTGGAGTCTTCAGATGCGTATTACCGTTAGCTACTGGCTATGAATGTGATTCATTTCTTGCACATGTCACCATCTCCCCCACTATATTACATCCATGGTAGTACTTGCATGGCAACTGTCACCGGCGTTCAAATATTGATGACTTGCATGCTGGCGGCTTCAGGTCAATACGACCGATGATAAACATAATCCGGCACATTTGTATGCATGTATGTCGTAAGCAGACACGTGTGCCATCAGATAGGCGTGCACTTACGACACGTGTGCCATCAGATAGGCGTGCATGGCTATGTTTGGTTCCCTAGTCTAGTATCTAGCACGGAGGAAATCTTTCTTGCATGGCGTACTAAATGAAGTCTATTTGCAAAACCTCTTCACGGATAAGCGTAACTTTTCGAGACGAATCTAATGAGTCTAATTAATCGATGATTGGCTACAGTGATGCTACAGTAACCATCCTCTAATCATACGGTCAAAGGCCTCATTAGATTCTTCAGGGTTCCTAGTGCAGGGGTTCTGGAGTTAGTTTTGTAAAATACCTTTATTTAATACCTTTAATTAGTGGTCAAAGTTGTGAACAATTTCTAGCACTGGGAAACCAAACGGGGCCATGTTTGACAGAAAAAGAAAAAAAAACAGAAAATTAACAAATCAAGACCACGAAGTGCACGAGGGGGAGGGGATCCCCTGTTAGCAACACGCGGAGAGCCGAGAGCCCCGTCCCCAACTAAAAATACCCTCCCTCCTTAACTGAGGATAGTCCGTGTTTAGGAGTTTTACACAGGTAAATGAACTAGAGCGAGCTACAGTGTTATCACGCGCATTCCTACTGACAAGCTGTCCAGTGTTACAACTCACGACTAGCTGTCAATTCCTAGAAAGTGGTCGGGTTCAAAATTTAAGAGTTGTTTTCCGGTACTCCATACTAGTACCAATGAGTAGTATATATATGGTATAAACAGCCATGAGCAAGGGATATTTTAGTAATTTTACTTGGATAAAATTTAAATTAAAGATTGAAGATGTAAAAAATATATCAAGGATCAAAGTGATTTTTTAAATATAAATGTTGCAATTACGCCATTAATTCCCCCCCGAAATGCCTATATACTATCATACTAATCACCCTATACTACTACACTACAGTTAAAGTCTTCAGTAGTATAAAATTAATCTCAATTGTATGATCGTTTTATACTAGTCCTTTTTAGACATTAGTATAGAGTAGTATGGAGTACCGTAAAATAACTCAAATTTAAAGTCTTCAGTAGTATGGAGTACCGTAAAAAAAATACATCTTGTTGTCACTAATTTAAAACTTCTTTTGAGTCCACATTAGTCCTCACGAGATGCGTCCGAAGAAAAGGTAAAATTCCTAAAAATTCTCACAAAAATAAAAAATTTGACCATCAATTTATAGATTATAACTATCATAGCCATTGGATTTATTATACTTTTTGAAGAAATAACTCACTATTGCCATTACGAAAATATCCCAAAATAACTGCCTAAATCTGTAACTAAATTACCTACATGTGCACTATAAAAACTAACACAAAATAACCCTTAATCTTTATCCACCTATGCCATTTAAAAATAACTCTAAACAACCGCCTAAATTTGCATCTAAATTACATATATCTACCACTATTAAAAATATTATACTATTATAAAAAAATCCAAAGTAGAGCAATATGTGATTGTAAAATACCTATTTCTACCATTATTTGTTAATTTATAAAATATTATCGTAAAAATATGTATGCATGAGGTGTGTCACCATGCAAATAGTATATAAATGTACGAAGCAATAAAATTAAGAGAAAGATTAAAATTTTTGATAGTTATTGCCCCTGGGTCCGGGCCCGCTTACACCTGGCAGCTCTCTAGGACCTCAAGAATCGCCTCACAGACCAACACATGTCTTTTCTGCGCACTTTGTCCTCACTAATGCGCACTCGGGAAGAACTGCCCGGTCGGTCACCCATCCCGAAATTGCTCCAGGCCAAGCACGCTTAACCTCGAAGTTCTTTCGAGATGAGCTTCCGAAAAAGAAGTTGCAACTTGTTGGTATGAGTATTCTATCAATCCTATTAAGCCTTGGGCCAGGATGTCACATCCTCCCCCTCCTAGAAGACCGACGTCCTCGTCGGCCAACCCCAAGCCAGGAACGTCCTCTCTTGGCCACGTCCGTGTGCCCAGTGCCAGCGCATGTGCCATGCTGTGTGGCCACTCTGGGCTCACACCAGCCATGCGCACCATGCCTGCGCAACTGCGACCCCACGTGCCCGTTTTCACCGCGAGAGTCGGCTCTGATATCAATTGTAACGTCCTGACCCCCTGGGTCCGGGCCCGCTTACACCTGGCAGCTCTCTAGGACCTCAAGAATCGCCTCACAGACCAACACATGTCTTTTCTGCGCACTTTGTCCTCACTCATGCGCACCCGGGAAGAACTTCCTGGTCGGTCACCCATCCCGAAATTGCTCCAGGCCAAGCACGCTTAACCTCGGAGTTCTTTCGAGATGAGCTTCCGGAAAAGAAGTTGCAACTTGTTGGTATGAGTATTCTATCAATCCTATTAAGCCTTGGGCCAGGATGTCACAGTTATCAGTGGCTCTATATTTTAATGGATTTTTAATATTCATGTCATGGCTTTCAAAATTATTAGTTCGTTCGGAAGCATATGTAAAAAGAGAAAAGGTAGTATGTGTGTAACTTGCAGCGTGAGAACATTTTTGTGGGAATTAAACCCGTAAACTTGAAAGGAGTTGTACACTGATTTCAAATGAGAAATGGGCCTAATTCTGTTATCACTGCTCGGCTTAGCAGTAGAAATAAAGTGTTTTGCTCAAAAAAAAAGTAGCAAAGCTTAAACCCAAAGCAATGTCGCTCGGACAGTCAGATCAGATCGAACCAAACTCAGCCTCCTCTGCTTCCGGCCACTCTTAGCAGTAGAAATAAAGTGTTTTGCTCAAAAAAAAAGTAGCAAAGCTTAAACCCAAAGCAATGTCGCTCGGACAGTCAGATCAGATCGAACCAAACTCAGCCTCCTCTGCTTCCGGCCACTCCCTCTCGCCCTGCCGTCTCCCTCCTTCCAGAAGCTTCTAGAAGCAACCGCAGCAATGCCGCTCCACCATCCCAAGCACCGCCACCACGACGACGACCTCCTCCCCTACCGCCGCTCCGACGACGAGGCCAAGCCGCGCCGCCCCTACACCCCCACTTTTCCCTCCTACCCCGGCTCCGCCAACCGCCTCCTCGTCCTCTTCGCCGCGACCTGCCTTATCCTCGCCGCCTCCTCCTTCGCCTTCGCCGTATCCGTCAGCCGCGGCCGCCCACCCCCACCACAGCCGCCTCCCACCGTCTCCTTCCGCTGCGGCCGTGCCGAGGACTCGCTCTTGTTGCTCTTCTCTAGCGAGGATCTCACTTGTAGGGCCTTTTTTATTTGTTAGTAGAGTGAAGTACATCCACCATACATGAAGTTGCGTCATTATTTCGCTTTGGTCCAACAAGTATCAAACGTTGCACCACCATACATAAAGTTGCATCATTGTTTCACTTTGGTCCAACAAATTGTAAGCTATACACCCACCATATATGAAGTTGTATCATTGTTTTACTTTGGTCCAATAAGTTGTAAGTGTTGCACCCATAACACATGAAGTTGTTCGTTGTGTGCATGTACAGTCCAATATATACCACACTATGTTTTCTACAGATGTGGGATACCGGCGAGGATATGGTAGTGTTTTAAACGCTTACTGGGGTATATAGAACACATAGGAAAAATACTGAACACACACATGCAATTATTGAATTAACTTGTAGGATCCGTAAAACACTAAGAAAAATTAGACCACACCCTCGAAGAATTTTTTTTGATCAGACAGACTCTAATTTTCCATTAGCCCAATTTAGCTGCAACAATAATTGTTGAGCTGGTCCATGGTACACTGCTGGTGCTAGTTTGCCAACTAGCATTCGTAGAATATATACTGCTGATGTACAGTGGATTGTATATGCACATAATGGATAACATAGTGTATGGTAGGTGCAACTTTTGCAACTTGT
Source organism: Alloteropsis semialata (assembly GCA_004135705.1). NCBI lineage: Eukaryota > Viridiplantae > Streptophyta > Magnoliopsida > Poales > Poaceae > Alloteropsis > Alloteropsis semialata. The sequence continues at coordinate 67,535,130 of CM014272.1, read as the reverse complement.
TGGACCAAGGTGAAATATTGATGCAACTTCATGTATGGTAAGTGCGACATTTGCTACTTGTTGGACCAAAGTGAGACAATGATGCAACTTCTTGTATGGTGGTGCAACGTTTGATACTTGTTGGATCAAAGTGAAACAACAACAGAACTTTATGTATGGTGGATGTACTTTACTCTTGTTAGTATGTTCATTTGATTAACTGAACTGGGAGTATTGTGGCAACTGAGGTTTGTATCATGCACTTGGGAGGCTCCAAGTCAAATGGAGAGCGCAGATGAATAGATGATATAGAACTACCAAGTGACTCTAGAAATGCTTGCAACAGTGTACTTTGTAAGAAGTTTCCTGGGGCAACTTAAAGAGCATGGATTTCCCATTGCGAAAACTTTGAAGATTGTCAATTTGTCATTAGGCTAATACCAGTTAATATGATCTTCATCTCTTGACTGTTTGGACTATAGTGTAGAGTAATGGAACTACATGGTTTTTACCATTGTATGTAGAATGTGAGCTCAGAAGTGCATGGTTGCATGGAGGTATTGGGACCTTTTAGAATGAAAAGACAGTTCATGTGATACTCAAGTTGGCTATATTTGGACAACACTGGACAGTTGATAGGCTCTCTCAAGTTTTATGAAGGAATTAACACATCAGAAGCTGCCTGAAAAATCCCCTGGAACTGAAAGATATTTAAGACCTTTTGTCTTCGCTACGGTCCCTACTTCCAGCATAGTATCATTGGTCATCTAAGGCTATCTGCAACGGTGTCCTCTATATTTGACCCTCCAAATCAAAATTTAGAGACCCTGTAATATTTTTCCTCCCCTAAATCTAAAGTCATCTGCAACGGTGACTTGAAAAAGAAGCTCTATCGCGCCCTCCGCTCCAGCCGCGCTGCCCGCGCTCTGTGCCACCGCCGCCGCCCGCGCGCCTCCTCCTCGCCGCGTCCCCCCGCGCCTCCTCCTCGCCCTCCGTTCCCGCCCAACAACGGCCTGGCCCCTTCATCCAGCAACGTTAATCAAGAACAGCGCCAAAAAGGCAATCCAATCATCACGATGGTCGCTGATTCTTGCCTAATTACAGAGCAGGAACCTGGTGAGCATGAGCACCCCGCAGGCGGCGGCGAAGAGCGTGAAGACGGCGAGGTCCCTGTCCTGCCAGCGCCTGGGCTTTTCCACGCCCTTGGCCTCGACGTGGAGGCTCTTGGCCCTGCGCAGCGCGTCCACCTCCTTGAGCAGGTCGAAGTCGAGGCCCTTGCGCTTGAGCTCGGAGACGCACTTGGCGAGGAGCAGCGCGTCCTCCCGCTCTCGCGCGAGGAGGCGCTCCAGGACGGCCTCCGTGTCGGACTTGTAGCGCAGCGCCCAGAGCATGGCGAGCGACGAGAGCAGCGAGACGAGGCAGGGGATCCAGGAGCGCCTGCACGCGGCGGCCGTGGCGGCGGCGGGCGAGGCGGAGGAGAGGAAGAGGAGGAGGACGGAGGCGGCGTGGAAGGCGAAGAAGGCGCAGTAGAGGAAGGCGATCTCCTTGCGCGCGCCGTCGAGGCGCGCCTCCCGCAGCGCGACGCGGCGCGCCAGCGGGTCCTCCTCCCGCAGCGTGACGCGGTGCGGATTTGGCGGAGGGGACGGGCGACCTGGAGATTTGGGGGAGGGGACGGGCGACCTGGAGAATGCCGGACGGTGTACAGGGCTCCGTTGCATCGCTTCTTTCGGGTGAAACACGGTAAAGTAGCGGGTGAGGACCGTATACAGGCGTCCGTTGCAAATAGTCTAACCTACTTAAGTTTACTAGTCTCAAGTAGGTTGGGGTAGCCTAGAGATGAAACCCATCAAGAGGGGAAGTGCATAAAAAAGTGGTAGCAGTAGTAACAATAATAGTAAAAGGTGATCTATACCCTAGGTCGTGCTTTGAGCATGTGGATTGCTGATTTCCACGCACCCCTGGCCAAAGATAGTTCTTTGGGTGTATTCCATTTTCTTTAGTCCCTCTTTACTTCCTCACCCCATATCAAGTTTAGCCTACTCCCATACACCAAGTGATAGCCACTTGCAGTGTTTGATCATGCTAAATATTTCTGCACTTTTAGTAAATCCATATTGGAGATGCTTTAGTTTCATTAATGATTATTATATTTATCTACTTTTTATTCTAACAGGGTATATTCATTTACATTGCCATCTGATCATCTTGAAGTAGCAATTATAGTTTGTGTACCTCATGAAATGCTGTTCTAAATTTGATGCTCTTTCAATGACACCAGCTCTGCCGGACAGCTTTGGAGAACCCGGATATATTGTTTCTAAAAGTAAATTTTGACGAAAACAAACCTATGTGCAAACGACTGAATGTGAAAGTCCTTCCTTTCTTCCATTTTTACCATGGAGCTGATGGGCTGCTGGTGGCTTTCTCCTGTTCCTTGGCTATTTTGAGTTTTTTTTCCCATTTATTTCACTCCTTTCCTAAGTTTTCCATCTAGAAACTGTAAGAACATGAACTGCAGTTTTCTTGAATTTCTGAACAAGCTCTCTCCACATTGCAACATTTTAGCTGGAAATCATTCTGATTGTATTACTTGTGCACATATGTTTACACCTAACTCCATTTGGCATTTGCGGTTTCAGAAGCTGAAGGATGCCATTGCAATTCACAACACTGCTCGTTGCAGAATTGGCCCACCTGTCGGAGTCGGGGATGTTGATTTACTGGATAGTGCGAGCCCACAGGCACTACCGGAAAACCGAAAAATGCCGAGTGTCACGACGTTTGCCGCCTCGGGCACTCGGCAAAATCCTCATATGCCGTGTGCCCGGAGCAAAACACTCGGCATAGCCACGGCACTCGGCATAGGTGTGGTTTGCCGAGTGCTTTGCCAGGGACACTCGGCAAAGGCGAGGTTTGCCGAGTGTCAGGTGCTGGGACACTCGGCAAACCTCCCACGGGCCCACGGGGTTGCCTCAGACGGCCAGCTGCCCTAACGGCCGTCGAGTGCTGTTATAGTTTGCCGAGTGCCCAACCCCTGGCACTCGGCAAACTGTCCTTTTGCCGAGTGCCCAACCCCTGGCACTCGGCAAACCGCCCCTTTGCCGAGTGTTTTTTCTAGCACTCGGCAAAGGGGACCTCTATATTTCATGTAAATCATTCCAAACTTTGCTTGTTGTTTCACATATGATACATTGCACTCCATATTACTATTTCGGATTTTTGTCGGCCCGTTTGCTATATTCAATGCATTTTTCTTATTAGAATGAATTTGTTGGTTGAAGTCAAAATTTGAACTACAAGTGTTTCAAATAAGGGTACAGAGTTATTGGAAAATTGATATTCATGTTACTAACTCCATTGTGTGACATTTTCCATGCAATAGAAGTAAATTTGCAACTTGATTTTCACGAAACTAACTGAAAGTACGTGTGTCCAGTTTGTTTTTTAATTATAGAAAAATCAAATGAACTCTGTAATTCATGAAAATTGTCAGGAGCTCATGATATCATATGTGGAGTTTGTGGTAAAAAATATAGGACATTCTGAAAAAGTTTTCACATACGACGCTTGTAAACCGGAACATCTCGACATAAGTTTCGTTGAATTCAAAAGATAGTTAATGATTTGGAGACAGAGTGACATGACAATTCGATTTTCACTTCAACACAATTTTCATTGGCAACATGCTACTTAAAATGTATTTTGTAAACTTTTGGTAAATTTTTGGATCTGTTTTATATTTTATAATTTTTTTACTACATATATTCAAAATCAAATGATGTAAAAGGATGTTGTTGAATAACCACATAAAATAATGTAATAATCATTGAAGAATAACGAGATATGCATTGTACAGTCCAGGTAACTTGTTTTTTTCAAATTTTGGTTGAACAAAATTCGGAAATTCAAATTTTTGTACACTTGTTGGCCCATGTTCGTTATCCCCCTCAATCTCCCCCCCGGTGTGCTCTTTCAACGACAGAACATATTCTTGTCGTTGATAATTCCGGGGTACCCGGGAAAAAATATGAGTGTGTACATGGAGCCTCTGATTGATGATTTGTTCCGTGCTTGGGAGGAAGGGGTATGGACATACGACCGAGCTACAAAGACAAACTTCAAAATGTATGTTTGGTTCCACTACTCTCTGCATGACCTGCCGGCGTATGCGTTGTTCTGTGGGTGGTGTGTTCATGGCAAGTTCCCATGTCCAATATGCAAGGCAGCTCTGAAGTTCATTTGGTTGGTGAAAGGTGGCAAGTATTCGTGTTTTGACAAACATCGACAGTTTCTCCCTCTTGACCATCCATTCAGACGAGACACCAAGAACTTTACAAAAGGCGTCGTTGTTAAAGACCCTCCATCAGCAATGTTGACAGGTGTGGATGTTCGTGCTCAGCTAGATGCTCTCGTGGTCAATGAAGAAGGTGGTTTTGTCGGATATGGTGAGCAACATGCCTGGACTCATAAGTTGGGCTTGTGGAGGCTTCCCTATATGGAAGACCTTCTTCTGCACATAACATTGATATGATGCACACAGAAAAGAATCTCGGTGAGGCACTTTTTGGTACAATCATGGACATGGTTGATAAGACAAAGGACAATGTTAAAGCTAGAGTGGATCAGGCGAGGTTATGCGATAGGCCAAAGCTAGACATACCGCCTCCCAAAGACGGCAAGTCATGGAGAAAGCCTAAGGCCGATTTCGTCCTGTCGAGGCCTCAAAGGAGGGAAGTTCTAGAATGGTTTCAAACGTTAATGTTTCCCGATGGCTATGCAGCGAATCTAAAGAGGGGAGTGAACTTATCTACTATGCGAATCAACGGGCTCAAGAGTCATGACTATCACATATGGCTAGAGCGACTTCTTCCGGTGATGGTTCGAGGATATGTCCCTGATCATGTCTGGCAAGTGCTGGCTGAGTTGAGCTTCTTCTTCCGCCAGCTGTGTGCTAAGGAAATATCTCGGTCCATGATTGAAGAAATGGAAAGAATGGCACCTGTGTTGCTCTGTAAGTTGGAGAAGATCTTTCCACCCGGTTTTTTCAATCCAATGCAGCATTTGATTCTGCACCTCCCGTATGAGGCATGAATGGGGGGGCCTGTGCAGTCCCGTTGGTGCTATGCAATTGAGAGATGTCAGAAGGTTCTTCGAACCAAATGCAAAAATAAATGCAAAATTGAAGCTTCCATTGCTGAGGCATACATTCTGGAGGAGGTTTCAAACTACACAACAAAATACTATCTTGACAACCTTCCAAACGTGCATAATCCACCCCTCGTTACAATGCTCGTGAAGATGAATCGAACCTCAGCCTTTTCAGAGGGCAACTCGGAAGTGCAAGTGAAGGGTCATACAAAACCTTGAGGCATGAAGAGTGGCGCACTATCATGCTTTATGTGTTGACCAACCTTGATGAGGTGGAGCCGTACTTGCGGTACGTACTCCTCAACTACCTCAGTCTTTTAACTCACAATTCTACATCCAACACCTTGTGTTTGTTGTTGATATAGGGAATTTCATCGTCTATTCTGGCGTCGTTCAAGGCAACCTACCCCGCAGGAAAGCGAGACCCTTCTTAGAGAGGGCGCGGGTGGACAAAAACCCGATTTCATTTCGTGGTTCAAACATAAGGTACCAACCCAATTACCTCGTGGGTTTTTCATCGTAGCGAATAATATAACGAACTATCATCCATGAACTTGCAGGGCAAACTGATGCGTCTATGAGTGCCGAGTTGAGACAGGTTGCCGATGGTTGTGGCTATAGGGTGAGAACATTTAATGCTTATGACGTGAATGGATATCGCTTTCACACAACACGCCACGAGAAGAATCGGCCGAACCGAAGAACCACAAATTCAGGAGTTTTTACGCCGGGCATTGATGGGGTCGAGTACTATGGAAAAATTGAAGAAATATACGAACTCATTTTTCATGGATCCAAACCTCTTAACCCAGTCATATTCAAATGCCATTGGTTTGATCCCAAAGTAGTGAGACGAACTCCAAATCTTGGGCTAGTCGAAATTCGACAATCAACCGTCTTGCCAGGAGATGACGTATATATTGTGGCTCAACAGGCAACACAAGTTTACTATCTCTCATACCCATGTAAAACCGACCCACGCCTTCGGGGGTGGGATGTTGTGTACAAGGTATCGCCACACGGTAAAATACCTATTCCAAACAATGAAGATTACAACATTGACCCAAATACATATGTCGGGAAGTTTTTCCAAGAAGATGGGCTAGAAGGGAATTTTGAGATAGACTTAACCGAAGCGATCCAAATGGAAGTAGACAATGAAGAGGACGCTGGAGATGAGGTATGTGGTGTGAAGGACTTAGAGTTACTAGAGCGATTACAGTTAGGCGATGACAGTGATGAGGACATTGCTCCGTTGGAGAATGAGTATGAAAATTTTGACAACCGTGATAGTGATGATGAGACTTATGATCCAGTGAATCCCAACCACGATGATTATTTCTAATACATGTATGTTCCACATTTATTATTTTCAATACCATGTTATTTCCAATTTATGATTTGTTCAATTGCATTTATTTCTAAGTACATTTTGTTTATCTGTACTGATTGATTTTCTCTTTGTAATTGCAAATGGTGGGCGGTGTCACCAAGTCGTTAGCGGGGATTTTGAGACGGCTTCCCGGTGCAGGTGGAGGGTCCTCTGCCGGTGAGGGGTCCAGCAGGGGGACGGGTGGAGGCAAGGGTCGGGGGAAGGGTGGAGGCAGGGGTCGGGGGAGACAGGGTGGAGGCAGGGGGCGAGGGAGGCAGGCTCCAGCACCGTCTCCTGAGGCAGACTCGGAGTCTGAGTCTGAGGACGAGGTTACACCTACACCGGAGGCGGCCTCTCCCGACCACGTCGTGGCACAGGATGGCCCGGACCAGGAGTGGCAGCAGGGGGAGGATTCTGCGGAGGAGGAGGAGGAGGAGGCTGCGGGCGGAGGAGGAGGAGGAGGAGGAGTCGCAGCCATTTGGTTAAGAGGTCCCTCGCAGCTTCCCCAGCGACCCATACCGTTTGAGAGGCGGCCGATGATTCGGCCCATCGCTCCTAGGTAATATGGTTTATATTTGATCGTAACATTTTCATTTCATATTGTTATATCTTGATTGCAAACTTAAAATTTCTCTTAATCACTTATGCAGGAGTTGGATTATGGTCGCTCCTGGGGTTCACGACCGCCATGTCAACAGGATCCTGGGTGGTTTGTGCAGGTTGCACTTCCCAGGCTTCGTTGACAGAGGCGGAAGACAAGAGCCAGCCTACACGTTTGACCACTACATGGCCTTCCCCGACTCGATGGATCGGGACAACAGGATATTCCAGAACAAGGCGGCTCGTGTCACGGGCGAGCTGTGGGTAAGTCTTCCTCGCACTACATTGCTTAATTCGTTGCATATTCATTGGATATTTTCTTAAAATATTGAATGTCTACATCGCGTCTGTATGCAGGATTTCTACAGATGCGAACCGGGCTACGAGCAAGCGGCAAATGAGACGGCTCACAGAGCATGTTTCAAGCTTGTGAAGGACATGCACTACGAGGCACGCGTCCAGTCCGTCATCGTGTACTACGCTACATTTCTCCAACAGAAGTGCTCTAAAGCTGAAGCTCGAAACATTAGGCTCACCCGGGAACAATACTTGCAGGTACATATAGAAATTCAATACAAAACATTTAATTTGTTATTCTCATGTCCTAACCTTGATGATGTGTAGGCTCCTGTATGGTGGTGTGCACAACATCGGCAGTGCTGGGAGATCATTGTCGACAAGTGGTTGTCGGAGGAGTGGGTCCAACAGCACGAAGCTTGCCGGGAGCGGCGTTTGCTGATGCCGGGTATACCACACCATCAGGGCAACCTTAGCCTGCCTCTGTACGCGTCTAGATGGGTAAGAGATTCCATATCTTCATTAATATACTCAGTTGTCCATAATTTCTAATTACGTCGATCATTTTTTTTGCAGTCGGGGGCCCATGGTG
>CM014272.1:67478653-67515295 GCA_004135705.1 Alloteropsis semialata | reverse complement strand
GGCTATAAGAAGAAAATTCCTATCTGGGACAAGATGGAAGAAGATTTGGTTGCCAGGGGAATCACGCCGGCGACAATGAATTGGCCCGAGCGATCAAGGCATTGGTACTACGCTCATGGTGGCACTCTGGATCTTACCGATGGGTCGCTTATATACAGCGATGAGTTAAAAGAGGCGGCCGCTGCTATCCTTAAGGTACTTCAAGAGACAGCCGATGGGACATTCGTTCCCGACAGAGAAAACGACGAGCTAACAAGGGCTCTAGGGAACCCCGAACATCCCGAACGAGCTAGAGGTGTCGGCGTCGTCCCGTGGAAGGTTGCATTCCCTACGAACAGTGACACATACAGGAGTCGAAGCCGCTCTAAGGCCGCACAAGAGAGAAGAGTAGAGAACTTGGAAAGAGAGCTTCGGGAGACAAAGGCCGGCATCGCAGATGAAGTGTCTAGACAGATACAGACATTGCTGAGCCAAGGGCAGTCGGTGCCGGGAGCAGTACTTGTACCAGCTGTTGGATCAGGTGATGGTGTTAGCCCGCCCTCCCAACATCGCAGCAGTGTTGCTTCCACGGAGCTGCCAACGGCCGATGCCGAGGACGAGAGTGCTCGCTATCCAGTGGACGAAATCACTCTGCGTACACCATGTGAGCTTCATATACCAAGCCGGAACTTATCCACTAAGGTGGCTTACGGTATGGCTTATCCGGTGGAGCAAGGGCAGACCATTCATGGGGCACAGATTCCAAGTGGCTACTGCAAGGTGGGGGTCGAGCAGATTTGTGAAGGATATAATGACTTGGAGCTCGACATCCCAGGTGGCGACGGAGAAAAGACGTTAGCGGATGCTGCCCAGGGCAGTATCATTCTATGGAAGAAGCGTTACATCAAATTTGGCAGTCAAGGGCCGTCATCTACTCCACCCAGGGATCCCCCGCAGCCACCGTCACCTTCAAGAAGGGACGAGGATGACCCAGAGCTGCCACCTCCAGGTCAGGATGATGCCGGCTCACACATGTCTCCTCCTCCACCAGCACGGCATCCCCCAAAGCGCCAAGCTCCGCCCCCACGGCGGACTACTCGCCAGAAGCGCCAAACGGTGGAGAAAGAGCCTACGACCGAAGAAGAAAAGTTGGCCGCCATAAGGAAGAAGTTACCTTACGACCAAACTGACGAGAAAACTACTTTGGTGGTCGCAGCCCAAGTCAAAGAGCATTTCAAACCCAAAGAGCCAGAGAAGTCGGTACCCATAGATCCGACAGCGAAGACATTTTTCAAAACAATGAGCGCGACAAATCAGAAGAGATTCATGCCCTCTGACTACGACCGCCAGCTTGCAAAGTCTTATGAAAAGCAGAAACAAGCCAGCAGTGGATCACCGGGGAAGAAGGTGGCCACTCCTAAGAAGAAACAACTCGGTCAGAGCTCTGCTAGGAGGACACAAGGGCAACAGGAATATGACGACGAAGAACTTGCGAAGTTGTGCGTGCAAACGGGCCTCTCACCGAAAGAACTTTTAGAGGGCGAAATTCCTAAGGCAACACCAGTGAAAATTTGGGAATTTTGATATGGCGAAGCAATGGTGCCCCCAATGTCTGTGAAGTACCTAACCACTCAAGAGTTTCGATTTCATGAGTCGTACATGAAGGTGTCCAAAAAGGGTAGACTGATGCTCAATGTTTTGATACAAGACCGTGATTACTTCCGTGGGCATAGTCTCTTAATTTTGGATTTCAAGGATGTGTATATGTTGTACCATCAAGATGCCATAGACCTCTCAATCATGAGCTGCTGGGTTGTGTAAGTTTGTTTCACTGATCTATTCTCGCAATACTTGCTTCCTTAATTAGAATTTGCAACAATAACAATAATCTATTCTTGCCATGTAGGATGGAGATCCATACCTGTCGCCAAAAATCGTATCATGATGTCGGCTTCATGGATCCATGCATGGTAAATGCCATAGTTGTAGCCAGTAAGCCACTAGACACGGTGGACAACATATACTTGTACCTGGAGAGATAAAGAAGCAAGACTTACATTCTTTTGCCATACCATTTCAAGTGAGTACTTCTCTCTATGTATGTATAACTTTAAGACTTTGTTCTCAATACTTGTGCATGTATTTATATATATATATATATCTACAGCTTCCACTGGATACTGCTTGTGATAATCATAAACACCGGTCAAATTATTGTCATGGACTCAATGCGGAAACAAAAAGAGGATTACCAAGCAGTTTTAGACTTGATTGACATGGCATGGACACGTTTCCGTGTGAAACAAAAAGGAAATTTCAAACAAAAATTGGATGTGAAGACGGACTTTCCGGTACGTGGCTGGTGTACCCGCATATCTCGTAAAATCACACTAATATATAGTTGTTACGTCTAACTTTATTGGCATACACTTTCAGTGTGCCAGACAGGAAGCAGGGACGAATCTATGCGGATACTACGTCTGCCAGTGGATCCATACCTTTATTTCTCCCAAAAAAGCGACTCACGAAGAACTCATGGTATGAATTAAAACAATTCATACTTGCATATGACTTGTTCTGTAATGTGTATGATCTAGTGTTATCCAATGGATAATGAGATTATTAGTGTATATAGAAATTAGATTATTAGTGTATATGGAAATTAGATTATTAGTGTATATGGAAATTAGATTATTAGTATGAAAATATTAGTGTATATGGAAATTAGATTATTAGTATGGAAATATTAGTGTATATGGAAATAAGATTATTAGTGTATATGGAAATTAGATTATTAGTGTATATGGAAATTAGATTATTAATGTATATGGAAATTAGATTATTAGTGTATATGAAAATATGATTATTAGTGTATATGGAAATATGATTATTAGTGTATATTTATTATGAATATGTTTATTATACTTTGTTATTTCATGTATACTTTGTTAATTCATGTAAACTTTGTTATTTCATGTAAACTTTGTTACTTGTTTAGAAATGATTATTAGTTATTGATTATTGTTTAGAAATGATTATTAGTTATTATTTAGAAATAATTATTAGTTATTGTTTAGAAATGAATGTGTTAGGAAATTTTATAATTATATGCAAAATTTATTTATTATATGAATGAATGATTATTAGTTACTTGTTTAGAAATAATTACATGCAAAATTTATTTATTATATGAATGAATGTTGTCATTTGTGATTAATGCAGAGGATGTTTTACCATGAAGAGCTCCCAATGTCACAAAAAGTAAAAGCTATTGCGGACCAACTATTTGGATTCATTATGGACCAAGTTATAAATCCACTGGGAGAGTACCACCATGACGGACGCGCTATCGCTCAATTGGACTCCCTTTGCACTCCTTCTTCCAGTTGTGCTCGTTAATTGTAAATAACTTTTAAATGCTCTAACTTTTGTATTGGCTGATCTCAAATGTTTATATGTGAATGTTCGAGAAAAATGCAATCAAAGTCGGGTCAAAATCAATTGACAATTGCGACGACTTCAATCTTATTGCGTGAAAGATCATGTACGACATACGACATATGACGCGCAGACACGTAGACGCGTAGAATTGTATATAACTAACCCAAATATCAAACATTTTAAAAAAAATAACCAAAACAGCCTTTGGTACCGGTTGGTAACACCAACCGGTACCAAAGGCCGTCCCCCGTAGCCAACGCGGGAGCGGCCTTTGGTACCGGTTCTGGACCCGGTACCAAAGGCCGACCCCTTTAGTCACGGTGTCGCGGTACCGGTTCCAGAACCGGTACCTATGAGGGTTATGACCCGGTACTGATGAGCATCTCTCCAGTAGTGACATTTGTTTGGGTGCTGCAATGGTTGAAGGAAACCATGGGCGGGCAGGAACCTGTCAACATAATGATAGACCAAGATAAGGCCATGAAAACTGCAAAGATAGTGTTCCCCCAACACAACACACAGATGTTGCAAGCGGCATGTCACGAGTAAGGCAAAAGAGAAGTTTGCCTGGCTAATTGGTGAGGAAAAAGTCTTTGCAAGTGAGTTTGACCACTGTGTGAACCAGACTGAAGCACCGGAGGAATTTGAGATGGAGTAAGAATTTGGAGGAAAAGAACCACTTGCAAGGCAACAAATTCTAGAATGCTATCTCTATAAGAAGTTTCCCTTGCCTTCATCCCATGTTGCATATATGTAGATGATGTTTTCTAGCAGCAACATTAGTGAACAACGTTTTCTAGCAGCAACAATAGTGAACAACGTTTGAATCATTTAAAATTTTCTTATGGAATGTTGGCGGCTCTTAATGAAAAATTTCCACCGCCAATATGGATATAAAAGAATGATAAAAAGAATAGACATAGGGTTATATACTGACGAAATCCACTAGTTTTGGTGTATATGTGTCTGCAGGAACAAAGTCGCAAAAGAGGAGGAAAAGCGGGCCCAGGCCCAGGTCACTTGACCTCCCCCAGGTCGGCCGACCTGGGACCATGCCCAACCAAGTGCTCCTACATCCCATGCAGAAGAAACACACTAGGAGAGGATCTAGGCCATTGATTCAATGTTGGTTTGCACAATGGGGAAGAGATGAGCCACATGGCATTCACACAGATTGAAGGGCCCACATCTCAAACCTAACTCATGCAAATGAGACGTACCCACCTGGAACCGACCTCAGGACCCACAGTGCAGCCACTCAGAGAAGATTGGGCCGAGAGGCGGTAACACCAGGTCGGCCGATCTTGGCGCGCACCCGAACCGGTTCCCCCTTTACCAGTACCTGCCAACCGCCTTCAGGAGGACATCCAGGTTGTGCACATCTTAGGACGGCGGATCCAAGGGTCGGCCAACGCCCTGGGATCGACCGACCTAGCCCCACCTCCAAACCGCCTCAACCTCCTCGTACTGACTCCAAACTGTCTCTACAAGCTATAAATACCTAAGTCTGGGGCTGAGCAAATCATCATCGAGCTAGAGTGAAGATTCAAGGCGAAGCCCTCCTCATATCTTAGAGTAGAAATAGGGAGAGAGTGAGGGAGAGTCTGGAGGAGTCCCGTCGTGTCGGCGACCGTACACCTGTACCTCGGCGGATGCGAGCTTCCTAGTATGTATCCGGGATTTCAGCTAAGTATTTAAGTCTGAGTTATAGAAAGCTGAGTTCTTTATTTTGCTTGTGGGTTTGTTGCTTTATTTATAAAGTATCTTAATCTCTGATCAAGGTTAGGATAGCTGATATTATCTTAAGCGTGGTGCTTAGGCATATATCTGCCCTCATTTGCCTCGTAACCCCACGGATTAGTAGAGGTAAGCGGCAGGTGGTGACAGCCATGTCCGTCCATTGTAATCCTCCATGTTCGAGTACGGCGTATAGCTGCATGCCGGCAATTTCCTAGAGGCCTAGGAGACCCCGGTGCCCAAAGCAAGCATAGGAGAACTCCCTTCGCTATATTCCCAGCTTAGTGCTAAGTTATGCTCTCTACCACTACAACACATATCACCTTTTGTGACGAATACCTCACGACATCGAAACAAATCGTCGTTATGGCAATCTAATTTGTGACGTTTTATGCTGAGGACTACTGTTTCGTGACGGAAATAAGATGTTCGTCACTAAGACCAACTCGAAATCGTCACAAATTATTACAATTCTAAATAGTGACATTTTTTTATTTCGTCATAATATGAAACCAAGAAACATTACAAATTTATCACAAATTGACAAAATTTAATTTGTCATAAATTTATTTTCAAAATAAGTGAGGAGTGGGTCCCACACATCATTTTTCTATTAGCAATAAATTACTAAAACTTTTTTCAAAATTAACCTTTCATAAACATTAATCCACCATATGTTACATTTGTTTTTTCTAAATCATAGAGCAATTATTCGTTCAAAAATATCCTAGAGCAATCCAAATATCAACACCATCATTTGTATTTTTTGGTGGGTCCTACATGTCATGTTAAAACTACTATTTTTTTTAACAAACTAATACGTAGTCCTTGTACCATTTCATGCCCTTCTCATATCTTTTTTGGAAAAATGAAAAAAATTCAAATCCTTGTTGGAAAAATGAGAAAAAAATAAAAAAAATATAGGCTCAACACGAGATTTGAACTTAGGTCTCAAGGAATACAATCACAAGCTTTACCATTGAGTTGCAACACCATCTTTGAGTGGTCTGCGTATTTTATTTATAAAACCATTGCGTTCGCTCCAAAAAAAAATAGAAGTGGATGAGTCCGATGCCCCCCATCCATCCCCCTCTGTCATCTTCTCTCGGATCCATACCTCCATGGCCGACGCTCCCTTCCTCTCCCTGCCCTCCATGGCCGACCATCCCACTGTCCAAGGCGGCCACCAGATCAGCCCCTACCATGCACCCGCAGGCTCACCACCTCCATTCTCTTCTCCTTCCTCTTGCCCCCTACCACCCACACGCAAACCCTAGCGGATTAGCGGCGACCGGCGGCGGCTGCACGTCCCCTACTCGCAGCGGCGGAGGCGGCGCCCTCCCTCCACGCCAACGCGGCTGCGGCAGCCCCAACTCCAGATCCGATGAGGGCAGCCCCGACATCGATGGGAGCACGCCCACAGGCGGCGGTTATGGCGGACATGATGCTGCCCTTCATATGCGTAGGAAGGCACCTAACACGTCGCTGCTGCCCCATGGATCTGGTGACTGATTTTGGGCATTTACTTCTGCTCTTTCCCTTTTGCCAGATCAAACGGATGTCTTCTATCAGCTAATTGCCATTATTAGATTACTTGTCTGCTGCACTGATAGATGAATAATCTCATTTTGACTAATTTGCCGGCTAATTTGCTCTAGATATCGTAACTCTAATATGTTCTTCCGTGAGGCGCAATGTAGGAAAAAACATCTTGTTTCTAATTGCTCCTCATTTGTGGATAATGAAAATTAATTTATTCTTGTAGATTAATAGGGCAAGAAGCAGAGTATCTGTCAGTTACCATGCTTTAGATGATTTATGAATTTAGATTATTAGAAGATTTAGGCAGCAAGATAATCAATTTACAACCCAGTCCAGATTAGAAAAATGGAAAGAGAAGAATTGATTTGCCATTTTTAGATGTGTTTTTTTTCTAGCCTAGGAACTCTGCGTCTGTATTGTTTCAGTAGTCTTGCATTTTATATTGGTTGATTTTCTTGGAGATGGTACCAGCCTGTATAGTGTCTTTGTAATACACCTTAGAAAATTATAAATTAATGCATCATAGCTGCTACTTCGATGTTTTGTCTGGGTTGGTACAAAGAATAAAGGATTATATGATTTGCAGCTTGACTATGAGTTGCTCTTGAGTTGTAGTGTTAAGTCTGAACCTTGGAGGCCACCCCTTGTCCTTGAACTACACAAGTCATCTATAAAAGTGACATGCACATATACATCGTATTGCAATTGTGCTCTTGGATTTTGATCTTTTGGCACCTATTGAATTTTATTAACTTTTGATGATTGCCTTCCTAGCAACAACAATCTGTAAGTAACTTAGTGGAACACTAATAGCTTCAGATCATTTTTTCTTGATGCATGGATATAATCTTGCTTATTTCTATCTTTTCATTAGTAGCTTGAGATGGCCATTGCAATTAAGTCAATTTGGATCCCAATTCTCCCTACTTTCAATTTTAAACAACGAGACATTTTTGTAGCTTACATGAGTACCAAATGGGCCAGGTTTTCAATATCTTGACATAAGTATTCTATTTTTTCTGTACTTGGTTAAAAATTTTATTGCAGCAAGGTAGTTAGCATTTTTCACTTAGTTTCTCAACGGCATTCTGTAGGGTTTGTAAAACAGATCGTATTGGAAGAGAAAGATGGCAAGGGTAAGCCCTATCATGCAACATGTCTTTTTTAGTTATATTGTTCCATGTGATTGGTTATCATAGAAGTGTACCTAGCAATTGTTCACCTTTATCGTTATATTATGCTAGGTGTATTAGAAGACTTAGATGAATGAATATTGATGTAGTGTAAAATTGATCCAAAGCTGCCATACATTTATATGTCCTCATGTTTGTGACTACAAATTCCTGTCACATTTCTTGGAATGTACTATAAATAGAAGCTACAACATTCTTGTGCCATATCTCATGTTGGTGCATGAGCTAGTCGGCTTAGTTAGTCAGACATTACCTTTCAAGTAGCAGCCCTGAAATCCACAACCTTTTGTGCTCAAGATAATATTTAAAAAAATGTATGTATCCAGTGATTTCAGTAGGTTGCTTATCACTAGCTAACACTTTGCTGCACATAGATAGAAACAGAACTCTTACATTGATAGAAACAGAACTCTTGCAATGTCTACTCTACTCTTTTCAAAGTCGTGTCATCGTTCTTCTTACATTGATTTATTATGGCAGTGGGCTTCTGTTTTTAGCATCTTTGGTTTATTTTTCTGCATCCTTTAATGGAAATTTTATTTGTTGTTATTAATTAAATCTATTATAATGGTGCAGATTGAGAAACAAGATGGGGCTATAGGCTGCAGTAGCCGTAGCTATAGATTTCATAAATGAGGCGATGAACAAGGTGGTGCAACTGGTGCTAGTAGGTGGCCGAAAACTAGATGTAGCAAAAGCAAGGTTTAATTTGATCCAGAATTCTTTTGGTTACCTTACCTTGTAGATGAATTGACTATGGTCTTTTGTTTGGTGATAGTTGAACTTGTGACGTTGATACTGTATGGGGATAATGTATTTTACTATCTGTAATGTAATTTGTTTAGTTGAATTTAATTATGGGATTTGGTCATTAATATGAGATTTTTATATTTTAGAATCTTGTTCTATGATTTGGGCTATATGAGCTAAATTCTTGTGACACGTCAGCCTTGATGGGCCACTGAATGTTTTATGACGAATCAAATTGTCACAATTGATATGCCACGTAAGATCCTAATCATCGCCATGTCATATGAATAGAACATTTTGTGACGTTTTCTATCCTATGTGGCACTTGCACAGGTATCCAGGGTAAAGGATTTGTGATATTTTTTGGGCTTAACAGTGACGAAAACTAAGCGTCATAAATTAGTGATGACATAAGTATCGTCACAAATTTTGCGATGAAAAAATATGTTTTCGTCACAGTATATCTTTTATGACACACTATAGGCGACGTACTGCTTTTCGTCACACGAATGTCACAAAATGCAAAGTATGATGAAATTTACTGCTTTTGTGACATAAATGGAACGTTGCCTATCCTAACATCTCTTGTAGTGGAAGCATGCATTTGTTCCCAAAAGCGAACAACAAATTGAGTGCCTCGATCAGAGATAATTGTCCTTGGAATTCCATGAAGACAAACAATGCGGTCGATGTAAATTTCAGCATACCTCTTGACTCGGTATTCGGTGCTAACTAGAATAAAATGGGCTGTTTTAGTGAGTCTGTCCACAATAACCCAAATAGAATCATGTTTGTGACTTGTACGAGGTAAGCCGACTATAAAATTCATACTTATATCATCCCATTTCCAAGATGGAATAGGCAGAGGTTGCAATGTTCCAGCTACCTTGAGATGACTTGCCTTCACCCTTTGACATGTATCACATTCGGACACATATTTAGCAATCTCTCTTTTCATTCTTGTCCACCAAAAATTCTCCTTCAAATCTTGGTACATTTTATTGCTACCCGGATGAATAGAGAATTTGGATAGATGAGCCTCATCAAGAATTTGTTTTCTCAACTCATGGTCTTTAGGCACCACAAGCCGTTGTTCGAACCAAAAGATTCCCTTCCAATCTTGCCGAAAGCATTTATATTTGGACAACCCTTGAGCTCCTTGCTTTATATGAGCAATCCCTTTATCTTTTGATTGGGCCATAATAATTCTTTCCCTCAATGTGGACTCTACCACCATGTGGTTTAATGAGCCTTGGGAAACAATTTCCAAATTTAATTTGGACATTTCATGGCAAAGAGTTTCATTGAAAGATGTTGCGGTGAGACAATTACATTGAGCTTTGCGGCTTAATGCGTCCGCCACCACATTGGCTTTTCTTGGATGGTAATGCACCTCAAGATCATAATCCTTGATTAACTCTAACTATCTTCTTTGACGCATATTAAGATCAGCTTGGGTGAAGATATATTTGAGGCTCTTATGGTCAGTGTAAATGTTGCAATGCGTACCCATAAGATAATGCCTCCAAATCTTTAAGGCATGAACCGCAGCAGCTAATTCCAAGTCTTGAGTTGGATAATTCACTTCATGAGGCCTAAGAGCTCGAGAAGCATAAGCAATGACTCGATCTTCTTGCATAAGCACACAACCAAGACCAGTGCCAGATGCATCACAATAAACGTCGAAGGGCTTGGATGTGTCCGGTTGAGCTAGAACCGGTGCTGAGGTTAAAAGCTTTCTCAAGGTGTGGAAGGCTTGCTCATATTTCTCACTCCATACGAATTTATCTCCTTTCTTGAGAAGTTCGGTCATAGGTTTGGCAATTTTGGAGAAATCCGGAATAAAGCGGCGATAATATCCTGCTAAACCCAGAAAACTCCGAATCTGATGGACTGATTTAAGACGCTTCCAATCCAGTACTTCTTGCACTTTTCCTGGATCTACAGTAATTCCTTCGGCTGAAACAGTGTGCCCAAAAATTTTACACTTGACAGCCAAAAATCACATTTACTAAACTTTGCATAAAGCTGATGATCTCGGAGGCGTTGGAGAACAATGCGGAGGTGCTGAGCATGTTCTGCCTTATTTTTGGAATAGATCAGAATATCATCAATAAACACAATCACAAATTTGTCCAGCTCAGGCATAAAGACCGAGGTCATGAGATACATGAAATATGCCGGAGCATTTGTAAGACTGAAAGACATCACTAAGTACTCATAGAGCCCCTAGCGAGTTGAGAAAGCCGTCTTCGGTATATCACTTGGCCTAATCTTGATTTGATGATACCCAGAGCGAAGATCAATCTTCGAGAATACCTTTGCTCCGGACAATTGATCAAAGAGTGCATCAATGCGGGGAAGAGGATATTTATTTTTGATAGTCACCGCATTGAGAGGTCGATAATCAACACATAACCTCAAAGTTTTATCTTTCTTCTTCACAAATAGAGCGGGGCAGCCCCATGGTGAAGAGCTAGGATGAATATAGCCCCTGTCAAGCAATTCTTGAAGTTGGACTTTCAATTCAGCTAATCCTTTATGTGCCATTTTATAAGACCTTTTGGAGATGGGAGTTGTACCGGGTTGTAATTCAATCACGAATTCAATGTCCCGGTCAGGCGGCATTCCCGGTAAATCATCAGGAAATACGTCCGGGTATTCACATACAACCGGAATCT
This sequence comes from Alloteropsis semialata, assembly GCA_004135705.1. Lineage (NCBI taxonomy): Eukaryota > Viridiplantae > Streptophyta > Magnoliopsida > Poales > Poaceae > Alloteropsis > Alloteropsis semialata. The sequence goes on along the minus strand of CM014272.1, from coordinate 67,503,972 downwards.
TCTCCAAAGGGATTTCAATTGCAGAGAATGCACAAGAATTGCTGAGTTCTTGACGAGGCAGATATAATGTTGAAGCACCGAGAGTGGGAGAATTGATTTCCACACAACGGGAAGGAATATCTAAATTGACCCCATGTTTTTCCATCCAATTCATACCCAAAATAATATCTATTCCTTGATTCTCCAAGAGAATGAAATTAGTCTCATAAACTTTACTACCCAACTTGAGAGGTTGAAAGGACCTTGATGTCGCCTAGAGGGGGGGTGAATAGGCGTATCTGAAAAAATACAAAACTAAATCCAACAGTCAGCCCACAAACCGGTTAAACCGGTTTGGGAAACCGAAAAAACCGGTTTCACACAGATGACACCAACAAGTGAAATTTCCCCTCTACGAATTCTAGCACAAACCACAAATGGTGTGAAGCTTCAGGGATGTTTCCAAGTGTTCCAATGAAGCTCCTGCACACAGCTCAAGCACACCAAAGTAGATCGAAGCGGAAGCACAAGTAATATGCTAGAAAAGACAATATGAGGAAAAAGCTCAAACCAAGAGACAAGAGATTTTTCTCCCGAAGTTCGGATTCACCGCTCGCACCAAGCAGCCACCACGGCACGGTGAATCCTACTCTCCGTTGAGGAAGCTTATACGACCACCTAAGGTCAAGCTATCTCCTCCTTCCACTAAGTGACCTCTTCCCTTGCGGAGGCGAGGTGAAACCTTCACAAACGATCCCGTGGCTCACCACACACTTCGGTAGCTCACCGGGCAACGCCTAGCCGTCTAGGAGGAAGAACCTCCAAGAGTAACAAATGCTTCAACAGCTGATCGACGAAACCACAAGTGCTCAAGGAATGGATTGCTCTCCAATGCTCACACACAAGTCACTCTCTCAACCCAACTCAAGAATCTCACAAAGATTGCTCAAATCTCACAAAGAGAGGTTGGGGAGAGCTCAGCTAGCCTCAGGAATATGCAAGGGACGCCAAAGAACCAGCAGCCCCTCAATGAGGAGCTCATGGGTATAAATACCCATCCCACCAAAAACTAGCCGTTTTTCTGTCAGAGAAAACCGGTTTCACCGGTTACCAAAACCGGTTTCACCGGATTTCAAACAAACTAGCCGTTAGACGCTCAGGCCACATAAACCAGTTTAACCGGTTCCCAAAACCGGTAAAACCGGTTTACCCAGGGAACCCCCACTAAGTTAGGATCTCTCATGGTTAAACTCATAAGGGTTCACTTGAGCACTTTTGGAGATTGTCATTCAACCAATGTTGCATCCCTCTTGATAGTACGGCATACCTATACTCAAGACGTAAGATAGATCATAATTCAACTACTTGAGCTTGTATGTCAATGATCATGCCAATACTTGATCAATCACTTCTTTGAGGGCTTTTCAACATTGTATCTTCAACTGAGCATATCCACCTTGAGCTAGTGACTTAGAATTTTCCATAACTTATATTTGAGTTCACTTTAATCCTTAGGTCACCCTCTTTATCAATCATAACATATATATGCATTGCATTGCTTTTCTGGATGAGACTTGGATATGATACTTCGAACACACCCCGGATACTAGATGCTTCACCCTAGCAATTTGCACCTTAGCTTGCTTAGTCCCTCGCTCTAGTCATCTCGATTTGCTTCTTCATCACTTACCCTTGTATCATCAAGTTGACTTTGCTTTGCCTTTGAATGAATTCCACTTGAAAGAATCTTCAAATGCTTGTTCTTGATTGACAAAGAATATCCCACATAATGCAAGCTTCCAATTGAAGACCAATATGTAACACATATGCTCATGTCATTTTTATCATACATGCATGAAGTCTTGCACTATCCAATCTTATTGCAATATCCAATCTTATGCAATAATTCTTCTTTTCTCACTTGATCCATGAATATCTATCTTCATCATAGTGATAGTGTCTCATGCCTTGTCCAAAAACCATCCTTGGCATGAGACCAATAATGATCCAAGCATACTTCTTTGAAACTATCATCCCAATATTTTAATGACTGTCATTCTTAAGCAATTAGAGACCATATATAAATCATAGAACTATGTCTCCATCATGAATACCAATGACATGCCATTTTCAACATTCTAGAAATCATGGGATCATACTTGCTTGCTTTGATTAATAAACACATATATATCATGAGCATATAAACTGTGAATGAACTATAAGAATAGATCCCTGCTCATGCACTTAAAAAAACAACTTAGTCCTTTAATCGTTTTGTCACTCAATTCACCAAAATCCACTTGAGGGCCTAGATGCACTTTCAATCTCCCCCTTTTTGGTGATTGATGACAACTCGATTAAAGCTTACAGACAAAATTAAATAGTTATTAAAGAATTCTTAGATCAGTTGTGAGCTCCCCCTTAATGTGTGCTTTAAATGGAATTTCAAAAATTTGGCCTCACATGCCAAATGCACATATAAGAGAAAAACATGGGAGCTCCCCTATTTCTAAGCATCATGGATCCAATACAGAATTGATATAAATAATAACATGATTTGAAATAAAATATGACATGCATATCACAGAATTCAAAGAAGATGTTTGTGCACTGCCCAGACCAAAACCGGTTTCACCGGTTTTCCAAACCGGTGTAACCGGTTCTACCCAGTCAACACACAAACAAAAACATTCATCACTCAAACATGCATATCACACTAGCAAAGGATAACTTAATTGAAATACAGGTTCATTACACACAGTAGCACTCAATCAAGTTCATCAAATCCACAAAAGATAAAGGTTCGATAGATTTGAATTATTACATCCAAGTTTCTGCAACACAGCAGAAACCGGTTTACAAAACCGGAAAAACCGCTTTGTCCAGAGACAGCACACTAAACTCAAAAATCTAAGCTTTAATCCTTGCTCTTTTCCCCCTTTGTCATTAATCATCCAATAAGGGCCATAAGAAGAGTAGTGCTGCCCACACTTGTCAATCCATCATTGGCCATCACCGTTGTGGCTTGGAGATTGCTCTTGCCAAAACGGAGTTCTAGAAGAAGGACCAGGAGGAGGACCAAAGAGAGCTGCTATTGCCCTAGAAGCAAGATCGTCCCCATATGTAGGAGGAGGAGGTGGTGCTGCAGACGATGACGCTCCAGGGAAGTCCATTCCGGTCATGCGAGGTGCAGGTGGAGGTGGAGGGGGCTGATATGCACCATATCCAAAGTGGTGCTGGAGTGGCTCAAAGTATGCTTGTGACTGATAGTTGGCCACCAAGTCCTCAACAGAAGGAATTTCTTCTTCAACAGGTGCTGGAGAGGGTGGAGACCTTGGTGGCTGCAAGTTCATAGAATTGTGCATCAACTTGATTGAATCATTTATTCTCTTGTTTGCCACCCTTTGCCTCTGCTGTTCAACCATTATGTCCCTCTGACTTTTGCATATACCAGTGAGAAAGCTCAAGATTCGACGAATGGGAGATGAAGGCTTCTCACTTGGCCGATATGAAGTTGATTGCTGCTGGTCAGCCTCAAACCGGTGAAACCGGTTTCCAGAACCGGTAAAACCGGTTCCTGGCTGCACAGTGGGCTGGGGCTGCTGCTGCTGCTGATCTGCCTCTCCTTGCTCATATCTGTTAGGAGATGGGACCCTGGGCTTCTTGGCAGGATCTAACCTCAATGCATCATGCTTTGTGTCCTTCAAAAATTGCCTTTTGGTGGTTTTCTCAATCAAATACATTACATATGGAGCAAAACCACAAAACCTTTGGGGACTTTCTGAAATAATCCTGATCTCCTCCCATAGATACTCCCCAATGCTAAAGTTGACTCCAGGAGGTCTCATGGCAGCAAGCAAGTCACGAGCATAGTTGGACACATCAGTTTGATTACCTCCTCTAGGTGTAAGGGTTACCCTAAATAAATTGTTCAAAGTCTGATAATAGGTGTAGAGACCCTTTACCTTCCCAAAGTTACCTTGCTCGGTCCTTGGATACATAAACTTCATATCCTTAGGGGGCATTGGACCATCGGCTCTATGTAACTTGGGAAAGGATGCATCTTCTTCTCCAAGTCCAAACCTTCTAGAGAAGGAAGTAAATGATATACTATAAGGCCTTCCTTCTGTCATCCAGTACATCCTCCTCACACTAACTCCCTCCTCAACATACAAAGTGGCATAGAACTGAGCAATGATTTCTTTATTCCAAGAGCACTTGAAGCTCATATTTCTTTTTATTCTAGTGTTGGCAACCACCTCTAAGATCTCATTGAATATAGGATCATTGTACCTTGCCATGTAATCCCAGTCAATCCACTTTGACTCGGCTTCAATGTGACCTTTCTTTCCAATGATAGCACTAGAATAGTAGTCTTGATGGAATAAAGTGTGAAACCTGTAGTCCGTGGCTGTCTTAGGAGTGCCAATATAATTTTCTCTCCTCTTTTGCCTAGCCACATCAGTCATACCACCTAGAAGATAATTTTCTCCTTTCCTTCGAGAAACGGGCTTTCTGATTTCAGGCATTGCCACATCATCATCTTCCTCTTCTTCTTCTTCTTCCTCACCAGCAGCACCTTCTTCTTCTTCATCAACACCAGCACCTCCACCACCTTCTTCTTCTTCGCTGCTCTCAACAGCCACTCCTTTGCCATGTCGAGGCTCAACTCGATAGTTCTCATCACTAGCCTCATCATCATCACTTGAAGTGTCAAGAGCCTCCTCATGAACATCCTCAATGTCTCTTGAGGCTGCTCTCTTCTTCCTAGGCCTCAGATTACGCCTGGGAGGATCATCATCAATATGCATGCCTGCCGATCCAGAACCACCCTGATCATCCGCCATTTCTTTCTTTTTCCTCTGGTAAGTGTGAATCTCCTGGTCAAAAAGATTGTGAACATAAAGATCAGGACACAGGATTGGTTTGAAGATAAAAAGATCACAAGATGAAAAATTTAGATCAGTTGGCAGCAGCTCTGTGCAGAACCGGTTAAACCAGTTTTCCAAACCGGTGAAACCGGTTTTGTACAGAGCACAGGATCAGGTTCTAGGTCATGGATAAATGATGGAATTGAAAGAATTAATCAAGATAATTTAAATCCATGTCAAAATGATGTATTCCATAACCAATAATCCTTGCATGGGCAGATCACAGAAAAGTCCTAGCTGAGCAAGATGAATGGCTAAAGTGTAGGAACAAGATTAATATCCATGAATAAAATCCTACAAACTTAAAAGTGAGAACTACACGTTCAAGATGGATTATTTGGGGCTCCCCAGCTTAAACCGGTTAAACCGGTTTCATAAACCGGTGAAACCGGTTCTTGGGCAGTGGAACCCTAAATCGTCCATCCTCAAAATGCAGCCCACCAAATCCAAATCCATTCATAGGGAGGCTTCCTGGGCATACTAGGAGATGATTCCTTGAAGGGTTTTGATAGATATGCAACGAGGAAATAGATCGGGCTATGGGAACATATGATACTTAAAAATGCTCATCCTCAAAATGTAGCCCACCAAATCCAAAATCAGTCAAGGGAAAGCTTCCTGAGTATACTAGGACAAGATTCCTCAAAGGGTTTTCACAGATATTCACCGAGGAGATAGATCGGGTGATGGGAAGATTTTATACCTCGGAATAACTAGGCCGCATGAGCTTTGAATCCAAAGCGGTTTCCAATCCGGTGAAACCGACCTAGACCACCAATGTCTCCTCAAGAATCAAAGGGGCCGACCTTCTCTTGCTTGGGAACTTCAAATCGCCATGGGGGAGAGTTCGGTCGCCAAGGGAGCAAGGAAAAGAGAGAGGGGTCGGGCCTGGTCTGTTTGGAAGTGAATGAGGAGAGAAGGAGCAGTTTTTTCCGTGATAAAGAGGTAAGGATGTGGGCCTGGCCAAAAGCGGTAAAACCGGTTTTCCAAACCGGTAAAACCGGTTTTGACTGGGAAACCCAAAAAGTTGATTTTGATCTCTTTAACACTTGAATCCAGATTTGATGAGATGGATAAGCTTAGGAATGAATCAGGAACTAGATTTAGCATTGATAGATTGAGATTTTCTAATATTCAACAAACCTCCTTGATTCTTCCAAGGGAGTTGGGAAAGATAAAGAATTTTATGGACTTGAGGAAAATCTCACCATTTGTGACTAGCCATCAATCAATCAAGGGCAACAATAGTCACAAACAGATTGATTAGGTCACAAAGACCAAGAACCAAATATTTTTCAAAAAACACACAAGTCCTATCATGCTAGTTGGATTTTTCAAACTCTATCCTATGTCACACAAGCATGCAACCAAGTCAAGTCAAGAACCATATTAGAATGTTTAGCATATTCCTTTCACCGTTTTTATGGAACATTTGACACCTAGTCAATTTTAAAGAAGGAATTTACTAAACATCTAATAGGTACAAAGAAAGTGACTTGAGAGAGTTACATGCAAGAATGCACACACTAGCATGGATTATGAGGCCTAGATGCAAAAGATAATAATAGAAGGTTCATGAAAACATACCTTTGCCTTAAGCCCATTCAATTTGTGCATATTTCAATTTAGCATGGTGCTAGCTCTCATAATTATTTTTCTTATTCAAGTATTGAGTTAGCACAAGATATACTAGCACATGTGACTACAAATTCACTAGAAGAAATTGTTAGTACCACAAGTGACACAAGTATTGGAATAAGCTCCCCCTTAGATAGTGCATAAGAATTTTGAATTTCTTTTGAGTTGCACTTTATTCAATTATGAATATTGAGGAGTTTATTCACAATCTTGGTCAAGGCATATAGAAGGTAATAAACAAATTGAAATTATGCTAGGATCTCAATCATAGTCACATAAAACTTTTCATGCTAAACACACTAGCATGAGGGAAGGCCTAGATGCATTGAAATGAATATATGAATTTGAAAACATACCTCGGCCTCTAGCTAATTCTTCTTCACATTGGTGAAGATTGATTTCTCAAATCTTGTGCTTTATCCATATAATCCAAATGCATCTTTTCACTTGTGATTTTTCCTTATATACATCATGAAAAGAAATGCATTAAGTGGCACAAGACCTAGTTTCATCATTTAGTGACCTTTGGATTGGAAAGACATAATGGATCACTAAAAGATAAAACCCCACAATATAGGTTAGATTCCTCTTTCTTGATGCACATGTGTATATGGGTGGAAGGCAAGCTCACATGCATCAATCTTGTCACAAAGCCAAGCAAAGAAATTTAATCTATATTATGGCAAGCAGCTATTTATCAAGATAAATCATTGTCCAAAAAGAGATAGATACACTTTACCAATTTTGAACAAAAAGCATAGCTTGCTTCAAGAGAGACAAACTCTCACAAACGAGACTACAAAATCACTAAAAGAAAATGTTAGTCTCTAGGACACAAATTGTAGGATAATCTCCCCCTAAATAGGTGCATCATGTATTTGAATACCATGTCACATGCACTTGATCAATTTAATGAGTTTGAGGAGCTTATCTCACAATTTGGTCCCGGTACATAAATAAATTGCATTTATTGAGATGGTGCCAAGAATGCTTACTACCACAAAGATAGTGTTTGAATTGTATGCCATGGAAGTGCTAAATGAATTTCTTGTAGAATTCCAAATTAGATGTAACTTGACAATCAAACCTCTGCCGGAACTTCTGGTATTTATTGCGCCGGAACTTCTGACACAAAACAGAGGCTGCCGGACTTTTGGGTCGGAACTTCTGGCACGCGACAGAGGCTACCGGACTTTTGGGCCGGAACTTCTGATACAGGACAGAGGCTGCCGGAACTTCATTTCAGCTTACTGAGCCAGAACCGGTATAACCGGTTAAACCGGTTTTTCCTGGCAGCCCACATATGAGTGGAAATATATCTTTACATGATCCAAGAAATTCTTTCTTCATTGATATCTTATGTTCCTGCACTTCAAAGTAATATGCTCTACTAGAGAGCCATTAGAAGCATCTTATGGCATACGGGGAACAAATAGTAGAGATAAGTGACTTAGACATATCCAAGCATCCATAACAAAGATGATATACTTGTATTCACAAAGAGGAATATGTATAAGTCAACCAATTTGAATACGTTACCGAGATGTCATTGGAAATGATATGTAGTTCTAGTAATGCTTTGGCAAGTTGATGGAGTTCACAAAAATTGTTTCATTTGCCAAAACCCAATGCATCTCTTTTCTCCTGTAGGTCTAGCAAGAACTCTTTGGTACCCAAGCCATGTTGGGTCCCTTAGGGTTAGTCACAAGATGCTTGGGAATCCAAATGGCTCTTAGGCTAGCTTGAGGTGAACTAATCACTCTAGTAGCATAAGTACCAACTTTGTCATTCCCAAGCCTATCAAAATTATAATGGACAAGATCAGATTTGGAAATGTTACCATTAGGACAATCCTTACCCAAATGTCCCTTTGAGCGACAAGTGTAGCAAATCCGGTGTTTGATCTTAGTTGGTGATTTGCTCTTCTTTTTGATCACTTGTCCCTTGCTAGCCTTTCTGCTTGAGGATGTAGCTTGATCACACTTCTTGAGAGGTTGATCTGCTGCCCCAGCCAGAACCGGTTTAACCGGTTCCTGGAACCGGTTAAACCGGTTTTGCACAGGCAGCTCCATCTTCTTCAAAGGACATGCATCGATCAAGTGTCCAACTTGCTTGCATTTGTAGCATGCCCTCTTCTTGGATCCTCTCTGCTTCTTTGTCTTGCCTTTAAGCTTGATGGGACACATGGATGCGTAATGCCCCATGTTTGAGCATTCAAAGCATTGTATGTGGTCAAGCCCCTTTTTCCTCATTTCTTGAGTCTTGTTCTTGTTGACTTGCTTGTCATGCTTAGGGACTAAACCAGTGACTATTGATCCCTTCTCAAGCTTATTCACCATGTGTTCACGGTTATCTTGAGAAGGTTGCACTTGGCTCTTTCCCTTAAGCTTGACCAAGTCATTCTTGATCTTTTCTCTTTCTTGCTTCAAATCTTCCAATTCTTCAGCAAGGAGATCATCACAAGACTCTACAACAACATGCTCACCACAATATTTGATTGCTTGGGAGCAACACGGTTTTTCACATAATAAAATAGAATTGATGTGAGAGCATGTGCATGTGTGTGTACGAGGTTCAAGATGTTTTACCGATGTTAGTACAACCTCATGAGCAATGTTTAGCACAGCATATGATTCCACAAGCTTCTCATGAGAACACTCAAGTTCTTTGTGAGTTGCTTGCAAAGCCATATGCTCACTACTGAGCTTTTCAAGTTGAGAACCAAGCACTTGTTTTTCTTGTTCTAAGGATGCTACACAAGTAGATAAATCAGTAGCACAAGCATAATCCTTTGACAAGATTTCATACTTACTGACCAAGGAGGCATGTGACAACGTGAGCTTTTCAAGTTCTTGAGTTAGAGCCTTGATGGTTCCAACTCTATGGAATTCATCTCTCTTGGTCTTCTTGTTCTTTCTGCAAGCCATAAAACATTTAGGCCCATTATCATTGAATAATGATGTACCTGAAGTTGACGGAGTGACGCTTGCAGCTGGAATGTCTTGAGCACACTCGGGAGCAGTTTCCTGGGCAGAACCGGTTACACCGGTTCCAGAAACCGGTTGGACCGGTTCCTCCAGGCAGACTGCTATTTCTTCCTTTTGCTCCTTCTTCTTGGTCATCAAGCACATTATGCTTTCATCACTGGAAGATGAACATGTTGACGTGGAGGCCTTGCTTGAGTCGTCGCTTGTGCCTTGAGCAGAGCTGCACTTGGTCTCCTTGGCAGAACCGGTTTTTCCGGGGTTGCAAACCGGTAAAACCGGTTCCTGCACAGGAACCAAGTTTTGCACTTTGTTGCTCTTTTGCTCCATAGATGAGGTCACCTGAGACTCACAAGATATTGTTGATGTAGATGAGCATTTCTCAGGTGACTCCATGACTTCTTGCTCCTCATCATCACTTTCAAAATCTTCGAAAATCCCCGTGATGAGAGACCAAATGAGATGGGCATCTTTACAAATTTCCCTTTTGTTAGAGACGATGTCCCATATATCTTCACAAACAGATCTTCGCAAAAAGTCAGTAACACAAGCATTGAGTTGCGAGCAAGCTAACTCCTTTTGAGTGAGGTTTGACAACCCAATGTTGTCATAATCAAAGTTAGGAGGTAGAATGCTAGCAACTAAAATATGTTCAATTACAGGATCTATATTTCTAAGAATATTATGAACATTACCAAACCAAGAAGCATAGTTTGAGCCATCAAGCTCAAGTGGATCAAAATGTACCTCAATCGACATCTTTACTTCACGGCGGTTAAGCTTTTATGTGAAGCCTAGCTCTGATACCAATTGAAAGGACCTTGATGTCGCCTAGAGGGGGGTGAATAGGCGTATCTGAAAAAATACAAAACTAAATCCAACAGTCAGCCCACAAACCGGTTAAACCGGTTTGGGAAACCGGAAAAACCGGTTTCACACAGATGACACCAACAAGTGAAATTTTCCCTCTACGAATTCTAGCACAAACCACAAATGGTGTGAAGCTTCCAGGGATGTTTCCAAGTGTTCCAATGAAGCTCCTGCACACAGCTCAAGCACACCAAAGTAGATCGAAGCGGAAGCACAAGTAATATGCTAGAAAAGACAATATGAGGAAAAAGCTCAAACCAAGAGACAAGAGATTTTTCTCCCGAAGTTCGGATTCACCGCTCGCACCAAGCAGCCACCACGGCACGGTGAATCCTACTCTCCGTTGAGGAAGCTTATACGACCACCCAAGGTCAAGCTATCTCCTCCTTCCACTAAGTGACCTCTTCCCTTGCGGAGGCGAGGTGAAACCTTCACAAACGATCCCGTGGCTCACTACACACTTCGGTAGCTCACCGGGCAACGCCTAGCCGTCTAGGAGGAAGAACCTCCAAGAGTAACAAATGCTTCAACAGCTGATCGACGAAACCACAAGTGCTCAAGGAATGGATTGCTCTCCAATGCTCACACACAAGTCACTCTCTCAACCCAACTCAAGAATCTCACAAGGATTGCTCAAATCTCACAAAGAGAGGTTGGGGAGAGCTCAGCTGGCCTCAGGAATATGCAAGGGACGCCAAAGAACCAGCAGCCCCTCAATGAGGAGCTCATGGGTATAAATACCCATCCCACAAAAAACTAGCCGTTTTTCTGTCAGAGAAAACCGGTTTCACCGGTTACCAAAACCGGTTTCACCGGATTTCAAACAAACTAGCCGTTAGACGCTCAGGCCACATAAACCGGTTTAACCGGTTTCCAAAACCGGTAAAACCGGTTTACCCAGGGAACCCCCACTAAGTTAGGATCTCTCATGGTTAAACTCACAAGGGTTCACTTGAGCACTTTTGGAGATTGTTATTCAACCAATGTTGCATCCCTCTTGATAGTACGGCATACCTATACTCAAGACGTAAGATAGATCATAATTCAACTACTTGAGCTTGTATGTCAATGATCATGCCAATACTTGATCAATCACTTCTTTGAGGGCTTTTCAACATTGTATCTTCAACTGAGCATATCCACCTTGAGCTAGTGACTTAGGATTTTCCATAACTTATATTTGAGTTCACTTTAATCCTTAGGTCACCCTCTTATCAATCATAACATATATATGCATTGCATTGCTTTTCTTGATGAGACTTGGATATGATACTTCGAACACACCCCGGATACTAGATGCTTCACCCTAGCAATTTGCACCTTAGCTTGCTTAGTCCCTCGCTCTAGTCATCTCGATTTGCTTCTTCATCACTTACCCTTGTATCATCAAGTTGACTTTGCTTTGCCTTTGAATGAATTCCACTTGAAAGAATCTTCAAATGCTTGTTCTTGATTGACAAAGAATATCCCACATAATGCAAGATTCCAATTGAAGACCAATATGTAACACATATGCTCATGTCATTTTTATCATACATGCATGAAGTCTTGCACTATCCAATCTTATTGCAATATCCAATCTTATGCAATAATTCTTCTTTTCTCACTTGATCCATGAATATCTATCTTCATCATAGTGATAGTGTCTCATGCCTTGTCCAAAAACCATCCTTGGCATGAGACCAATAATGATCCAAGCATACTTCTTTGAAACTATCATCCCAATATTTTAATGACTGTCCATCTTAAGCAATTAGAGACCATATATAAATCATAGAACTATGTCTCCATCATGAATACCAATGACATGCCATTTTCAACATTCTAGAAATCATGGGATCATACTTGCTTGCTTTGATTAATAAACACATATATATCATGAGCATATAAACTGTGAATGAACAATAAGAATAGATCCCTGCTCATGCACTTAAACAAATAAGTTAGTCCTTTAATCATTTTGTCACTCAATTCACCAAAATCCACTTGAGGGCCTAGATGCACTTTCAGAGGTACATTCTTCACAACTTGCTGAAACCCTATTCTACCACCAGGTGTAGATATGACATATTGTTGAGTAGTATGCACAAATGTAAAATTGTTTTTGGCCACAAGTCTATTGCTCATAAAACTATGTGATGCTCCAGAATCAAATAGAACAGATGTAGGCATATTACGGATAAAGAAAATACCCGACATCACTGGAGCACCAGTAGGGAGGTCATCCATAGTAGCGAAGTTCAGTCTGCCCTGCCTGACAACTGCCACTCGCTTCTTGCCTGGATTATTTGCCGGCCTTTGGGCATTATTTTCACCCTGCTTGGGCAACTTGCAATCTCTCGCAAAGTGGCCTGGCCTGCCACAGTTGTAACAGGGAGCACTACTGGGACGAGGTGGCTGCTGTCCCTGAGCTGGAGCACGATACCCCTGATTCTGCTGCTGTGGAGGCCTGATAACCCATGACCCTGGCTGAGGGGCCCTCTGAAGAGACTGAGCAGGACTCTTCTGCACCAAACGGAACTTGGGCGGTGGAGAGCTAGATTGACCAACTGGGGCCTTCCTCTTCTTCTCAGCCTTGTGAGCATTCATGCTATCTTCCGTGGTAATGGCCATGTTTACCAAATCATTGCAGTTGTCCACCTTGATAAGGGAAAGCTTATCTCTCAGCTTCGAGCTAAGGCCCCGGCGGAAACGATCTTGCCTTTTTGCATCAGTATCAACGTGATAGCCCGCATATCGTGCCAACTGATTGAAAACCTGAGCATATTGCAGCACATTGCGGGTCCTTGAGTAAGAGCTAGAAACTCGTTCAGCTTGCGATCCATAAGACCAGCGGGGATATGGTGGGCACGAAAAGCCGTCTTGAATTCATCCCAAGACACAATATGATCGGCAGGGAGCATTCCATTGTGAGTATCCCACCATAAGCGCGTCGGACCGCGTAACTGCTGAGCGGCAAAGCGGGCTTTGTTAGCATCCGAGCAAGGAGACACCAACAGAGAGAACTTGGACTCAATGATGCTGAGCCAAGCGTCAGCGTCCAGAGGATCCTCCGTCTTGGTGAACAGAGGTGGCTGAGTACTTGTGAAGTCCGAGTACGTCGCCTCTTGAGGATACTGATTGTGACGTCCGCCATTTGGCTGCGGATTCAATTGCCCTTCGGTCAAGTGCCGAAGAAGCTCTGTCTGCATAGCCAATATCTCAGTGATGTTGGTGGGCAGAGGTGGTGGAAGAGGTAGACCACCCTCCGGAGTTTTCGACATCTGCATTATTTCAAACTCCCAATTAGTAATGCAATCTTAGAAGTATAACACAATAGGACGATAAAATTTACTAACAAATATAAGAACGGTTCTTTGCAAAGTTAGTATAAATCATCATCCATCATGTTGTACTCGTATCCCTAACTTGCTAAAGGGTAATAAGGAAACTACCCAATATTGGATGCAATGCTAAAGTCAATTCTGGGGTGTTAACAGATTTCTGAAGCGAGACTCAAAAATTCATATCTGCAGTTCTGTTAACCCAAAAATTCTCATCTTTTGCTAGAATAGAGCTTGTATAATTGCCTAAATCTTTTGCATTTGGTGGTCAGGCTGTTTCCAATTGGAAGAGGGCGAAATTTGCAAGTTTCTAGCTGCCTGTCATTCTGAAATTTTCAGCAAGCAGGGTCAGAGTAAATTGAGCATAACTTCTGTTTCCTTGCTCCAAAAGAGCTGAATTTTTGACACAACCCAGATCACAAAATTGTGCACAAGTTTGGTATTCATGATCCCTTTGAAAAACATCATTTTCTAGGGGTAAAACTGAGGACAAGCTGATTGCACAAAGCTGAAAACAGCATATTCACATAGATGGTTCTTCCATACTAGTGACATATATTACAAGACCCTTAAGACAATTTACATCACCTACTAGTGGCATATATCACAAGATCCATGAAAAAAAATTTACATCTTCCCTTCGGCAAATCAAAAGTCTACTATGAGTTCAAGGGTTACATTCATGGATACAAAAGAGGGTCACTCCCTAAAAACATCATCTAGTCAACAAGGTAGAGAATCTCGAGATCTTCCTCGTCATCGGACCCATCGTTTCCACCACTAGGAGGTGGCGCCTGGTTCACTGAGCCTTCTCCATCTGACATGGCAGGGTCATTAAGCTCAACCGGCTGCCCTGAAACGGTGTCTAGGCCCGACTCGCCCTGCAAGGGCAGCTCTGGAGGCACGGGCGCTGGTGGAGGATGCTGCAATTCTGCAATCACTTCCTGAGCTTCGTTCAGGTCATCCTCCAGGTGAGCCACTAACTCGTGCTGCCCAACTAGTTCCTCGTTGAGATGGTGGACTTGGTGATCCAAGCCCCTGACCTGATCAGCTAGCGCCTGAGCTGCTGCTGCCACCAAACGGTTCTGGTGAACGAGTGTCTCAATGAGGTCAGCAGATGCCCTCCCATAGTCAACCAAAGCATTCGTGGTAGGGTCCTGAACTTGGGCCCTGCTGTCCCACCACAATATGGCATTCCCAGGCCGTGGTGGAAACAAGGCTGCCGGAGTGTCGTAGAGCTGCACTTGATGTTGCTGCCCAAACAGTAGCAAGGCATGTTGTGCCGCAAGCTCACAACCGGACAAGAAAGCGTGGGCCCGGGTAGCCACCACCAAGTCTTCTGGCCTCACCTCAGGTGGGCTCGGAATGGTGACGGTGACCTCAAACTGCATCACGTTCCACTCGACGCGGTGCACCCCAACGTAGCGAGGCGGCTCGGTGTACCCGCAGCGCTGTATGGTCTCCCACGAAAGCGCGGGAAAACCCCCTAAGTGGAGGCAAGTGGAGTGGTAACACCCTTGCTCATCAATGTGCATGGTACGGTTCAGGGTGCCTTTTTTGGGAGAGTAGTTGCTTCAGGGTGCCTTTTTCTTTTAGCTTTTTTCCCTGTTTCTGTTCATAGCGCGTGTGTGTGTGTGTGTTTTGGTTGTTTCTGTACATAGGGTGTCTGTGCGGTTGTTTTGGAATGAACTTCAAAAATTCATAACTCAAAATTGAGCAGTCCAAAAATCATGAAATTTCACCAGAATATTCCTAGATAAGTTATCTACAACTTTGGTATTCTATGACATGGCTAAATATAACTGCAAATCATCCAAATCCTTAGGGACAAAAACTGATGCATGCAGGAAATATTCAGCAAACAGAGAAGTAGTAAAAAGACTATATCTCCCCATCCGCCGGGCCAAATGACCTGAATTTTTTTGGCAGGGGATAGATGCACAAATTTGGAGCAACTTTTCTATTCATGAGTTTCATAGAAAAGTTCAATAAGACAGGTAAATCTTAGCCTTGAGCAGAGTTGGTCAGATTTGGACAGAAACCAACCTGATGGTAAAACAATCATAACTCTCAATTGGCTGGGCCAAAATTATTGAAATTTTCACAGCAGCTGGATAAAAAGATTTGGAACAACTTTTCTAATTTAGGCTCTTGCAGCTGAGGTGATCTTGTTGGTCGAAAAATTCATACCCACTGACAGGGTCAAAAGATTCTAGATTACTCTTAGGTGCTTGACAAGAACGCCCTTAATGATCCATTCTTAAGAACTTTCTAGATGCTCATTAACCCATAACTTAATGATTTTATGATTTATATCTTATTCATGATATGATGTATGCATGATTCGACCTATTTGTCCTCACAAAAGAAACAACTGCCAAGTAATGTTGGACTTACGTGGTTAGTCAACGGTGGCACATATGATACGGCTCTCCTTATAATAACTAGTCGACATTCTAGCGAACACAACCTATGGTTTCGTGGTTAGTGTACCTGCAGAAAACATTCATCACTGAACCGTTCGTGCCAGCACTCACGAACAGCCCCCATGTACCTCACGCCACATGGGTGACGCATATGCGGTTTCCCACATATGATGACCACACTCTGTTGCTCACTATAGAAGCAACAGTTCAACCAGTAAATTAAAAGCACTACGGTCATTATAACACCGCGAAGATGTTATATTGACTGCACCCCAAGTAGGCCACTGCTTGGGGAACAGCGTCCAGTAATCACACCCTCTGGCGATGGGCGACCAATACTCACCTGACGTCTGTTTACGTCGTTACAGAATTTAAATTGCAAGAAGTAAATGTGCTGAAAGTCAGTCATATATATACTATACAAGCCACCTGAAAACTACCCACATAAACCCTAGGGCTCACGTTCTAGTCTTTTCAACCCTAGCGTAGCCAACGAGGTTTTCAAAAGTCCAGTTTATGTTTTGCAAACCAAGAAAACATTTTTAAGATTTGTCATACCACCCGCTGCCTATTTTTTGGCTCTGATACCAGCTGTGGAAGACCGTCCTAATTAATCCGGTTTAAAAGCATGGGCCCACTATCATAGCAGTGCTCCACGCCCTTGAACCGAGCTAATCGTGCAATCCGTCGGATACCTTCCCGATTAAACCACCTTGTTCTCTCGACCGAAACGAAATAGCAGCAGTCCCACTCGATTAAACCACCTTTTCTCTCGACCGAAACAAAATAGCAGCAGTCCCACTCGAAGATGGGCTCAGGCAGTACAACTCATCACAAATTTTACAACATGGGGTTCACATAGATAATTATACAAATACAGTGCATATGTTTTAGTTATTACAAACCAGAGTTATAATACAGCGGAAGTCTAAACGTCGATACACATAACATCACATGGAGCCCACATATGACATTCAATTCCCGCGGCCTGAGTCGGACTCAGACGGCACCAACTCCACGGACCAACCATCAGGAAGCATACACGGCCAAGTCAGAGCAGCAACAGGGTCATAACCATCACCATTATCTGAAAAATTAAGCCACAAGCAAGGCTGAGTATACTAATACTCAGCAAGACTTACCCGACCAGGTTAAATACTAGACATGCAAGGCTTTCTCGCTGTGGGGTTTGTTTTGCCAAATGCATCTACAAGTTGATCCCTAATTTCAATATTTTACCCAAGTTTTAACGTGAGACTAACCATTACTAGATTTGCCAAACTATCCAATAACATTCAGTGTCAAAAAACAATTGATTAATAAATCCTCAACATTTCTCATCTAACACAATTCCATCCCTTTGGCCCAAGAACATTGATGTACAACGAGAGATCAAGCAGCTTCATGTAACCGCGAAGGACGGACAACTCGAGTTGATTTTAACCATGCATGGGATAAACTAATCGTACGACCCGTGAGAGACACACCGGACCTCACGAGGCAACCGTTCCCATCTCTCCCTGCCATCTGCCATCGGGGACCACTCCACCCGAGTGCACGCCCCAACGAACCCCAGGTGCCCCAGGCAAACCTGTGCCGCGGCCACTGCTACACTCGCCATCAACCCCTCGCCCAATGGAGTAGAAAAACCCATCAGACGTCAGCTTGAATCAAGTACTAGGTTTACCAGTTTACCACATTTCCCGTATACGATTAGTACCTTCAAAAGCTTGACCAACTGATCGCACTCTCAATGCCTTAGCCCCAAAAACCCTCTGTGCAAGCGGGACGTTCAATCAAACAGGAATATCGTACGAGCCCCGCTTGCCGAACTTCATAAATGAACATAAGGTAAAAACCTATATCTCGCGAGTGACAAGGCAATCACTCGACTTCTACCGATCCTAATTAAGCATGGCAGTCTAAACGACCTACACATACTAGTATTAGGACTTAGGTACCTAGGGATCATGCAACTAGGGTTTCAAACAACTCCTTATACCTAGGGATCATGCAACTAAGGTTTCAATCAACTCCTCAAAAATTAAATGCACAAAGTAAGACATAAAGTAAGGAGTGTTAGATTAAACGGTGGGTTATGCTCCGGGGCTTGCCTTCTTGATCACAGCTGGCCTTGGGCCCTTCCGAACTTTGGTTCGGGTCTTGTGCAGCAGCAAGGTTCAACTCAGCAGCAGCTTGATCGTCCTCGTGCTCGACCTCAATCTCGTACGCTCCGTCAACAATGGTTTGCTCTACACGAAATGCGAATGCATGAGATGCAGTAGTGTACAACAAATCGATCACAGAATTACTGCAACAACTCACTAATACATCACTGGACAATCATTTACGGAATATACATAACTAAGAAACTCACAAAGGAAGCTGGGGGGTTGCTTTTAGTTGCTAATTAAACTTAATTCAATTCTGAAATAACATATAAAGAAATCTTATTAACCCTTTTTAATTTGTTACAACCACTTAACTTACTACATAAATTAAACAAAACATCTACAAATAACCACTAGTACTACAATGGAGTTCCTATGGCCAAATCTAACATTTAGTATTCCTAGTTGCTATTCCTATTTGTAGAATTAATTTTACCACAAGAAAACTATTTATTAATTAAGCGTTTCCTAGCTAGTTCTTACCAAATAAAGCCTAGAAAATATATTTATATAAACAAAAATTAAAGTGAATATGTTTTTGTGTTCTTCACAGCAAATTTTATTTTTTAGGAATTTTCCAGCTTTTTACCTATTTGTTTTCTATTTTTCTTAACAGCCAACATTTATAACCAGTTAGAAAATCATAATAAATTCTACAAAAACTTTTTGCAGCTGAAATTTTTACTGCAACTACTATTCTACTAGATACATTTTATGTGAATTTTTCATATTTTTCTGAGTTACACAGAATATTTGGTGATTTATCCACTCTCAATTAGTTAGAAACAACTTAATTCCAAGTCTACCAAAATCATGAATAAAGGGTGGCCAACAGATACTCAACTCAACTCTACTAATCACAACAGGATCATCAAAAGTGGTTTTGCATTTTTAGCACATTCCTATGATTTATAAGGCAATAAACATGCTCTCAAGTACATCTTCATTCATACAGAAATACATTGGGAATCACATAGATTTCGTATGCATATGATACACCACTGGAAAGATAATTTCACAAGGATTCCAGAAAGTCTAAGTTTGTGATTTTACGATTTCTGTGTGATTTTTGGTGATTTACGAAAGTTCAGCCGAATTCAAAGGAAAAGAAAATGTGAATAGTAAAAACGATCTTTACATCCACTACAAGGTTTTTGGTCTAATACCACGGAACGCATTGCAACGACACAAAATTTGTTGCAATAGGTAAGTGTTACTGCAACCATTTTCAAACATCGTTGCAATAGGTAGATATTATTGCCACCATGTTCAAAATGGTTGCGATAACCTGAAATTATGGCCACGACTTCTTTGGGTTGTGATACTATTGACTTTCGTTGCAAGAGGTAGGATTTATCGTCACGAATTCCAAAATGGTTGCGATTAGTTAATAGTTTTGCCACAAATTTCTTACGTTGTCATAATAATTTCTTCTGTTGCAACAAGTTGATCCATATTGCAACAAAAAACTTATTGGTTGCGATTAGTTGACAATATTGCCATGAAATTATTGTGTTGTCCTAATTTTGTCCTTTGGTTGCAAAAGGTTGCTCTATATTGCAATGAAAAATAAATGGTTGCGATTGGTTCACATTTTGCCATGTTTCTCTAGCGTTGTAATAATCTTTTCTTTTCATTGCAAAAGGTTGATCTATATTGCAACGAAAAATAAATGGTTGTGATTGGTTGACAATTTTGCCATGTTTCTCTGGCGTTGTAATAATCTTGTATTTTCGTTGCAAAAGCTTGATCCATATTGCAACCAAAACATTTCGTGGCAATTAATGATTTCAGTAGCAGCTAATTAATTGCATATCTTGCAAAAAAAAATTGTGAGAACCTAGGTTTGAACCCAAAACCCATCTCATCTACCACTGGGGAAGGAAAGCTTGTTTTGATTGGAAGCATAGTCGAGGTCAAATAAACCTTGTCACGCTCCTCTAATGGTTATCACCCTGGATCTGCAATATGTATGGTATGGTTTGGACTTGACATACATTGTAACTGCTGTATCCACGGCCCTCTACTCATTGTGCATAAACACTCTCTTATCCTTTATATTTTTACTCGGTCACCTTATATTTCTAATTTTAAGTTCCCACTGAATAATGAATCTTTTAATCTAATATATTAGAAATGATGACACTATAGCTAAGAGGTATGTGTAGATTGCTTGAAGCAATAAAGCAACAGCTGGATATTAGACACTACTAGTATGCTGATATCAATTTAAATAGTGCACAAGACTAAGAAAAATACTAACAGATATCTCGCAGTCGGCAACGCAAACAAATGTGGTCCAATAAATCATCAATCAATAAGAACACTAGGGCCGAGTGGTAGTCAAAATGAGCCACTAATGAGTCCATACCGGTAAGTACGATAGATCATAGCATAATGGAAATAAGTTCACAACATGCTAATGAAGTACACAACAAGAATTATCAGTCAGTATGAATAGTTGAATGTCAAGATAAACTAGGCAATATAACAAGGGTACCACAACAGTCAGATGGACTGATTTATGCATAGTAATAGTAATGAAACAATATCTAATGTAGGCTATCTATACAAAAAATTCATCATGTCCTTCACCCGAAGAATTCATAGATGCTACAAATCTATCGTGAATGTAGGTGACATTATCATCATCATCTTCTTCATTAGTTAAAATATCTAAAGTCTGCATCATTTGGTTATGGTACACATTCAGCAATTGCCTTGTCAATGGTAGAAGCTGTTAGAATAGGATAATTAGTGATCAATTAGCAATTAGTTATGTCATTAGTAAAAGACACCCATTCACGAAGAGGCACCTATTCGGTAGGAGTGTGTCCCTCCGAAAGGACATGTTCATGCCTCTTCCCCATATATAAATATGTAAACCAACACTTCATTCATTCAATCAATACAATCACAGATTCATTCTCTCAATCAGTTCTCATTTACATTGAAGCATAAATGATTCTCAACACGTTATCAGCACTTTCGCTCATTCTCGGCGATTTGGATTCGTCGTGGATTCCGACGAGGAACTCGAACAGGGGAGGCCATCGGGCTTGCACAAATCAAAGGTAAGTATGGATCCCGAAAGGCTAAGACAGAACTCACCCATCGATCCGTACGACGATGGAACTACTGATCTTCTTGTTCGGGCCTTCTGTGCCGTGATTCGCCGAGTTCGTCGCGGAGAAGTTCCTGGCCTTTTCCCGCGTCCTGCTCTGTTTCCTCGCCGTGGTTACTTCGCTCGCCGTGGAAGAAGCTTCCAAAATCGCCGTGGTCGACGCTCCTGGACTGCACACCGTTGGCGACTTGCTCCTCGCCGAGGTCGCCCCATCCAGATGCAGATTGGTGGTCGTCGTCCTCTTCCCCGCCACCAAGGAACTGCAACGCCGCCTGCTATGCCACACGCCATGCCGAGGTTGCCTACGCCGACACCAGCATCGTCGTCCTCTTCATCGGAGGACCTCATCGTCATCCCAGGGCTCCAACCCGTGGCAAATCGACCTCCAACTCCGGCTCCTCCAGGTTTCGGCCGCGGTGGTGGCTCTGGCCTGCACAACATCGATGAAGGCGGCATCACCACCTTCAACGGTGGAATCGGCACAGTTCGCAGTGGATTCGGCACGTACCTTGGTGACGGCGGCAGTCTGCAACCCGGCCGTGACTCCATCTTCACTCATCCCATGGCCGGGGCTGTGCTCGGCGGCGGAAGCACCACGGGCGGCCATGGAGGCACCATGAGCAGCACCCCAAGGGGCACCACAGCAGCGGCAGACCAGAGGCCCGGCCTTGCCCAGCGGAACCCGGCCTCCCGCGCGCCCTGGACCATCTACGACGACATCTCCTCCTCCATGGAGGAGTACTCGCCGGACTAGATCGGCGCTACGCTGCGGAGCGGCGGCCGAGGCAGCAGCGGTGGGAAAATATCGCCGGAGCAGGGATGAGATACGGTGGGGATGAGACGACCTTATCCATCCTGCGTACTCATTTTATTCTCTGCCGTATGCTCTGTGTCTCGGTTGGGCTCAAATAGCTAAGGCCCATATGTTCCATTTAGCTTTTTCTTTTAGCCTGCTCCGCATGCAGATGCTCCCGCATGATCAGAATGCATGTGCGGGTGATTAAACTAAGATATTATTAGGATATCTATATATTTGAATAAGTCCCCAGGGTTTTCTGTAATTGCAGTTTAAATCCTTCAATAGTGATATAGCAGTGATTCAATCACCTATTACTGATTGGTCTACATCTTGTTTCTTTGAAACTTGATGATTACCTACACCGTGTTCTAATCAAAATAAAGGTTTTGGATTGATCTTTGTCATCATATTGTTTTATTATTACACAAGATAGTAGAGTCCTAAATGCACTGGCTGCGTTTAATTTTTTGTGAATTATTCTGCCCTGAGACCGTGCTTAGGCAGCAAAATATTTGCCTACTATAGAGATCTACTCTTTGTCTTTGACATCGAGATTATCTGCCTTGTGTATATCAAAACTTATGATGATTAAATTGTATGGTCTACACATTAATGTGACTACCTACAATAATCCAAAACTATGATAAGATAAACAGAAATGGATAACAGGGGGAGCTATGACTTAATATTTGAAGGGATTTTCAATCTTAAATTTAAAGCTCCCGAGGAAGTTTCTAATGTCCATAAAAATACGTTGTAACACTTGTCATAACTATTGTGAGTATCATTTTGATAAATTTGATACTTGACAATATTTATAGATTTCTATATATTAGACAAAAATTCTATCAAATTCTTGTCATATATAGATTGTACGGGAATCATCCCAATAGGGATTGATATGTTCCTAATGGACATTTGTGTTTTCATAGAGAAACACAAACAGACGACATTAGATATGGCACATAAGTAATGAGATATGTCTCATTTTGGTTGTATTATGCATACAACTATCCCCGTACAATATGTTGCGCATAAGAATTTTTCACAAGGTTGATCCATTCAAGGTTTGGAATGATCAATTTGGCCATCCAAAGAGATGCGTGAAAAATTAATAGCAATTCTTTTGGTCAGTATTTTCCCAAAGTATGGATACGGTAACTACCACAGAAATTTTTTTAAGACCCTCTTATCTTAAAAAAATCAGATTGACTTAGATTCCTAGATCATATTCGAAAGAATATTTTGAGTCCGACACAAAGATTGTCTGGACAGTTCAGGCATTTCATGGTTATATAGATACATCTATGAGATGATCTAGAGTGTGGAAGTTTCCACACTTAGCCATGCATTTGGTAGATAGTGCTCTTGTTATGAGCATTATCCTGAACACTACTAAACTTTTGTACCTTCAATGACGATTGTTGGGTATAATAAGAGTTTAGTTACATATCCAAATGGATAATTTGGAATCTATAAGTATGACATTGATGTCATCGCAGGACCACTATTAGTAAATTGCTATATGCCAACTTCATGTTGGAGTCAGGTAGACTTACACACTCCTGACTTATGATTAACTGCATACCCCATATGCATTTAGTACGTAGGAATCCATGAAGATTTCCTATTTGCGAAGATTAGACTACGTTGTATACGTACCAATCTCACCACCACAGCATACATTGATGGGTTCACACAGGATCAATCTGAGATTTCAATCTCCGTCGATTGTTCAGTATCTAGATCTCTTGGAGAGGATCTATTTACAACCCGTATGTTGGTTTTCGTATAAATGAGCTTTTCCAGGCATTAGGGGGAGATTAGTAGTACCATATATAATGCCCAGAAAATATTTGGAATGCATAAAGCATTTCAAGCTCAGGATCACGTACTAAATAAAATGAATTAATGGTTTGCATAATATTGCAAACAAACTGCCAAATGCATTTACTGATTGTTAATCTGCTGCAAGTACGAGCCAGAAAGAATAGTGGTACTAAGTGAAACCACTCGACTCCCAATTGCAAATAAGAGGGGGAGAAGTATGGCCATAAAGTAGGATTACTCATGCTAGCAATAGAAGGCTTTCCTTCTAACATAGTAAATGCAGGTCAACCTATGGTTGGCAACACATTGTAGGTAAATATTGATTATTACCCAATGGATGAATGTCATTCACAAACCTAGCTCAGAGGTGCACCAAAATACTGATGCTGGGATATCGGAAAGCCCTGACTCTCATTTTGGGAAATCGCGATAAGTCATTCAGGGTATATTGAGTTTAGATAACTGGAAGATTATATCATATAAAGGCTACATGTCGCGACACATACTTCTCTGAATAAATTGTATACAATATTCCAAGTTATCCAGTTAATAAGACCTAGGCAGAGTGCTTTGTCACTCTTACTGGAACTTGTTGAGTTATACAAACAGAGATAGCCTTGCTCACCAGAAAAGAGGAGTTAGAAGCTATAAAGCTAACACCTCATGTACCTTTACTGTGGGTACAAAGTGTTTTCATCCTAGGATGGATTGAGAACAACGGAGTGGTGAGATATAGAGCAAGACTAGTAGCATAAGGGGTTTACGCAAAGCCCAGAGCATTGTTTTCAATGCAATTATTCTCCATAGTAAATTGTAAAATTCCGATACTAACTTTGATTGGCAGTACAAAAGCATCTATCTTTGCAGTTGATAGATGTAGTGGTTGCAAATAATCACTTGATTTGGTATATTTGTGAAGTTTCCGGGAAGGAGTTCATATACCAAACCCTCATACATAAAAGCGCAACACATATTGTGTATTGCTTAAGTCAATATATGGCTTAAAGTAGTTAAGTCGAATTAGGTACAATCGACTTTGTGTGTATTCCTTATATTAAAGGATACAAGATTGATTACGCGTGGTGTTCATTTCGGAATCCTTGATTGGATTTCCTAGTATTATATGTTTGTCAATAATCTTGACATCATTGGTAATGAACACTTGTCAAGAGCACGTTGTAATCTAAAGACGGAGTAAAGAGATGGGAGATACAGTCTAAATCAAAAATTTAATTTTGTGGATC
>CM014272.1:67464123-67477653 GCA_004135705.1 Alloteropsis semialata | reverse complement strand
CGTACTTTCAGAGTTATCCACTTATGTAAGACATTTAGGTAATGTTTGATGCTTAAATCGAAGTATGGATGTGATATTCTGCTGGAATGAGTTCTGTACATGTTAGCTGTTGATTCTGGGACTAACACAATGGTACAGGGAGTCGGATTCTTAGAAATAAGAATCCGGGTCGTTTCAGCTATGAACCTGGTGGAACCTCTATAATTTCGTTGCATCAAGTAATGAAATAGGGGCAGAGCCCTTGATGGGAAAATTGAGAAGGTGTGTCCTAGGGTGAACCATTTTCATGGTAGTTCATTGAATTTTAATAGTCACATTTTTATATTTGAAGCAATACATAAATTGACACTAGAACAGCAATGATATCGTATCATAATTAAAAAGTTAAAACCACTAGTTTTTTTTGTGACTACAGTGACATCTAGTTTGTGCCGTGTTATATTACTAGTGTAATGCCCGTGCTAACGCTACGGTAATAATTGGTAAAAACCACAAAAATACAATAAATGCTTTGATAATCAGTCATACAATAAAATTAGATATGGGATTCACGAAACGACATTGATTTCACTCCAGTCAAAACTGTAAATTATTAATCATCATCAAAAGAAAAACAACCAAACTTCTATACACCAACACCACCCTTGCAGTCTTGAAGGCCTTTGGATCTGACCAAATACTCAAAAAACTCAGGTAATTACAAGCATTAACTGAAAAATGGTAATCTTTTCATTTTACAAACAGGATTTCTAAATTGGCACAACCAATCACCAAATACTAATCAGTCATAAAATAAAATTAGGTTTATGAATCACAAAACACCAATGATCTCACTTCAGTCAAAACTGTAAATTATTAATCATTAAAAGAAAAACAACCAAACTCATATACACCACTCTTGGAGACCTTTAAATCTGACCAAATACCCAGAAAACTCAGGTAATTACAAGAAAATAACTGAAGGTAATCTTTTCATTTTACAAACAGGTTTCTAAATTGGCACAACCAATCACCAAATACTGCATCAGAATCTTTTTTTCCATCCAGCTAAAATATCCTCTTTGTCATCCTGCCATCCAAATAAAGACGAATCAAATAATGCCATCCAAAATAAAGTCGAATCAATCCTCAATCCAAAATAATGACGAATCAAACAACCCAAGTTCATTATCTTTCCAGAGACTCTAGACTGGATTATGCAGAGATTGGGACTGTCTATAGTTATCTACATACTTGTATGCCTTAAAACTCCTTATAGCAGATTGAAAATGGTACCATATTTCTAAATGAGTAGCTTACAAACGGCACCTTGAAAAGATAACAATGGCATTCAACATCTCCCTTGTAATGTAAAGTCCAGATTGATTCTGGTCCAAAAGGAGCTCAAAATGTAAGAAAATAAACTTCACGTAATCTGAAAATAAATTTGTTTGTCAGAAATAGTACCATGCTCTTGTGATCTTATAAGCCCCTGATAGACCCAAAATATTTGAACTGCTGGCAAACCAACCTGAATGTATTGCCTGATATGCTGAAGAATCTTGCCTGCATAGGGATTCTGTAGTCATTAAATAATTTTGCCTTTTTTCTCACCATCAACCAGGTAGTATCACCAACTACACTGTACATTAAACAACTGAAACATCTATGGTATAACTGAAAATTGTACATTAACCAGGGGTGAATTGAAAGGCATGGCAATCAATTATGGAGTAGAAGCCACTCAACAAAGAAAATGAACTAAATTGAGTTTCAGACATCAAATCCACTCTGCCCATATTATTTATTTTTTATTTAAAAACAATTTCCTAAATACATTCATGCACAAATAAAGTTGCAGCATGTCATGAAATAGGGAGAAATTGAGACGGTAACATGCCAACCCAGACTACCCTACTATTTGAAAACTTTGTCCTGCCACTTGATAAAGATTGAATGCTAGTAATGCCAAAGCATACATTAAAGAGGAAAGTGAAAATACAATCATGGAGATTCTCGAAAGGATTCATTGTGCTTTACAACTGATCTAATACTAATCTGTACAGGCTAATACTACATTATATTTACCATGAGAATTACCGAGCCCATTTATCAATATCTAAAACTCAAAAAAAATCTCACCTAAATAGTGACCTACTTATCTTTGACGAGCTCTTCTCTACATGAACTCCGAACCTTCTGGCAGATCTGGTGCCAAATGCTTTCATGGCACTCTTGACCATTGAAGCTAGTGCTTAGCCACCAGACCTACAATCAGGCAAAAAAAACATTTAAGTAAAACATAATTGTAAAAGCATGAATATTCTCTTTCATGCCCAGCTCGATTATTCCCATTGGTAATTGTAAAAACATTTAAGTAAAACATTAAGCTGTCATCCTGAAATCAAGGACAATCGTCCTAACCCTGCTCGATTATTCCCATTGGTCTGCTTCAGTATGATTGATGAAGAACACTTTTCAGATATAGAATTGGTAAGCTTTGACCCTGTAAGTCAATCATGTCCATAAGCCAGTTCTGCAGGAGTGGCAAAAACCACATTTTCCCTTCTGTCAGGTCCTCTTGATGCTTTCATAGTTTCATCCCAATTCCCCTTATTGCTTGACCACGTCATCGATAAAAATAGTCACTAAGAGCAAGGCTAACAGAAACGCCGGCGAGCGGGCGTCTCAGGCTCCAGCTCATCCGAGCTGCCCAGCAGTGGCTGGGGGTCCCATGTCTCACGCAGGGATGGCAGCCAATAGCAGCTGCTCTAGCTCCTCTCCACCGGCTTAAGTGGGCGCGTCGCGAGACGCTCGCTCGTTTCTCTCTCTTCGCTTCTCTCTCTCTCTCACGGTGGATTCCGCCTGCTCGTCGCCCACCACTATACTTGCTCTGAGCATTTATTTTATAACTTGGCAATGTCAACAGAGTAACAAACAGGAAGGAAAGAAAAAGCATTATCACTGAGCTAGAATTTACTCAATCATTAGTACCTATTTCAAATATATCAGGCCATTTTGACATTCAGGTTTGTCATAAATACATACACATCCCTATTAGTAGACAAAATACATACACATCCCTATTAGTAGACAGAAGGCAGAATGGAAAACATTTCATGACCTTACATGCATTTCACATTTGCCAGCATAGTTGGAAGAGCACATATATGTCATACAGCAAGGCAAAAGGCAATTCATAGATGCAATGAACAGATTTGTGTAATATGCAATAAATGGCTCCATATGGAAGGCAGAAGTGTCGTTTCTTTCTCTGAAGCCACACTTTGGTGTTTATCTAGGTTTTTAAACATTGTTTCCTAATCCTTTGGAATGATAAACGTAGTACAAAAGGCAAAACTGTAACTCACAAGTTACAGAATTAAGCCCCAAACTATTAGGTGCGGCAAGAAAATTGGAACGCAGAAGCATTTACAAGAGGAAAGGAAAAAAAAAACACTCACACCATCAGAAGTAGAGATGAGGCTCGAGGATGATGACCGAGGAAGAGCGTAAGCAGCAGGAAGTAGGTGATGGATTGGATGACCATACAACGGCCACCACTCAAAAGCTCGTCTCGTCCGTGCTGGCCACATCTACATGCCCACAGGATCTGAAGCAGAAAACAAGTGGAGAAAAAAATGAATCCGGCATTGATCCATGGTTGACGGGACGAATCTTGTCAATCTCCAGAAGGCTAGCCGGCTTCACATAGCGCCGCACCAAATCGACCTTGAACTCCTCAACCCTGTGACGATGGGGACGAACGGATCCGAGGGATCGATTCGATGCGGGGGAGGGGAGAGATTTGAGGACGCCACCTACCTGGTCCGCGTGCGGGGAGGGGAGAGATTTGAGGACGGCCTGCGGCTCTGAAACCCTAGAACGTTAGGTGACGGGTCAGCGGACGAGGAGCGGCGCACAGATGGGAAGAGGTGGAGCCGTCGCGCCGCGTGTGCATATACGCCGGGGCAGTGTGCCTCGCCGCCGCCCTGGCCTGCCGGAGTGCCGGTGTCGCGCACGCTCTTCCGGTCTTCCCTGTCGCGCTCCGAGCCGCGCCGCCGATGAGGAGTACTAGTAGAAGGTAGGGTCTGTGGCGATTCGATCGAGGCGAGGCGACGTCCTCGCGTCGCGTGCAAGAGAGTCGGGGTGGCGAGCGCGAAAACCGAAGGGTCGGGCGTCAGGGCCCTGCACGCGCGCGAGGGGGTGGGGGTGGGGGTGGGGGGTGTGGGGGAGGTGGGGGGTGACGACGTGGGGTGGGGCGTGGATTTGCGTGGAGGTGGAGACAGATACATTTGACAAACGCCGTCGGATATGGTGGACGAATGAGAGAGAAAGCTTTAGAGATGATCTGAACCATTCATTTGAAGGGCGTTACAAATCTGGGTGTACATGTTGGTGTGGCCAAAGTAAAGATTATCTCTGAGTAGAGTTACATGGGGTGGACTTAGGAAAGAATATACTGAGATAAGAGATACGAGATCATATCATTCATTCACATCAAATAATACTTTAATAAAATTGAAACATTTTCAGTACAGAATGTGCATGAAATAGAACAAGAAATAAATATATTTTTAATAAAAATGATGCCAAATTTATATTGCTATTATCAACAAGTTCCAGCTAACATTAAGGTACAGAGACAATTTCTCTACCATCTTATTCGTTACTCTGTCTCCCGTTGGATGAAGATATGGGTGCAGTTGAATCTGTAACTTGTCTTACAGACATGATTGGTGAACTGAAATTTATTTGTAGTGTCAATTTTTTAATGGAAAATAAGGATCATAATATATAAAATATGTTTTAGTAAAATCTACAAAAGGTAAGGGCATTCTGCCTAATGTACAATTATCTTTAGCCCAGATGTATGTCCATTCATCATATCCTTGCGCACAAAAAAATTATATGATACATCAATGATTTATTTGATAAAAAAGTGTAAGGAGATATATCATTGCTCCGTAATTTTGTAAAATAAACAAAAGCCGAAAGACACTCCAATTGTCTGGTTGCACCTAAAAGTCCATGATAGGCGGCACTGTACAGTGCGAAACAATTGGTAAGGCCAGGCCCAACGCAGTGTCTCCGTTGGTGGCTTCAAGAGACAGCTAGGAACGGATTCCACCGTGGCGGCATGCAGCAGCCTCGCAGTGTGTCAGTGCAGTCAGTGCAGCTTGCAGAGGCTGCACTGCCTGAGGAGAGAGAAGGAGAGTGGCGGTCATGCATGCCGGGCCCAAAAATACTGCAGCGTTGGGTACTATTTTTTTCTGCTGGTGGCTTCGTAACTTTACTGTCAACGTGGACAGTGAAGCCACTGGTCGCAGTACCCACGTTGGGCCTGCCCTAAAGCGACCTTGCCTCAAGGAAGAAACGAATCGGTAATCACATGATCAATTGGATCACTCCAAGGAGCAGCCAGGGCAGCACAAGATGGACTCCCCTGCAAAGTTTTCATAGCAAAATATGCGAGAAAAGAGTTTCAGTACATTTCAACGATTGACAGAAACTATCCATGTTATGAAGATAAGATATTGGCAAAATTAACCTTGAATTCTTTAAGCACAATTCTAAAAGAGTATATGTGATTAGGGCTAGACAAAAAGCTCGTGACTCGTTAGCTCGCTCGGCTCGTGACAAACTCGGCTCGGCTTGGCTCGGCTCGATTTACTAACGAGCCAGCTCGAATAACCATCTCAGCTCGTTAGGGTAACGAGCGAGTTCGAGCTGCTCGCGAGCTGGCTCGTGAGCCAAACGAGCTGCAACATTGTAGCTCAATGAGCTACAAGTTTGCTCATGTGATGGTTGTGTACTTATGTTTATTTGCATACTTGCATATTGAAGCTGTTGACGCAGAATACGGTCAACACACGAATGCGCTAGTTCGCGCGGGTCGCAAAGGACCAGATCGCAGCTGCCTCCGGGCTGACCGGTCTGACCGGTCAATTGCACCGGTCGGACCGGTGACCGCCGGCGAGCTACGGGGTAAACCCTAAAAATGCCTCCCGGAAGGATCCGTCAGGGAGAACGCCGTCAGGGGTGCCCTAGGGTCGGCAGGCCACCTAGGACGCCTTCAAACGTCGCGGAGACGAAGGAAGAACAGCAGGTAAGGTTGGAAAAGCTAGGGTTTGGAGATGCAAAAAAGTAAAGGTAAAAGTAGTAAATTGGATAGATTCGATTGTTGTGTGTTCAATCGGCCGAATCCCCTTATATTTATAGGGAGGGTAGGTCTTGTCCCGCAAGGAAACCAAGTTACAACTCGTTACAATCTCGGAATCCAATTTTAGAGTCCCCCGCACCGGTCAGACCGGTCCGGGCGTGTCCAGCACCTCGCGCCGTCTTCTGTCTACCTCTTGCGTCGTCTTTTGTCTTGCTCTTGCGCCATCTTCTTCTTTGCAATCCTCCTGGTCTTCGTGCCAATTTTGGTTGTCAACATATGCCCCCCTGTTTTTTGGTAAAGCTTGCGTACCATAAAACATTCTAGTACCAAAATTGTCATCTAAGGGCGATGCCTTAACATAATTCATCGGCCATTATATTTTTCTAAGGGCGATACTCAAATATCGGCCGTATGCCACTTCATGCCTCTTGCCAAACACTAGGATAGTACTTTTTCAAGTACCTCCCGTTTAACGCCTTAGGCAAACGTCCTCCTTGCAATGTCTCCACCATGTAGGAATTCCCGCCATTGATCTTGAATACTCTATATGGACCTTCCCAACTTGGAGACCACTTGCCAAACTTATTGTCTTTAGTACCAAGTGGCAATATTGTCTTCCACACTAGATCACCAACTTGAAAAGTCTTCTCTTTAACCTTCTTGTTGTATGCTCTAGCAACTCGGATCTTGTCTTTCTCAATTTCCTTAAGAGCTTGTAAACGCTTATCGGTCACTTCATCAATGTTGTCCATCATCAAGTCATAGTACTCACCAACCGAAAGCTTATTTTGTCTAGCAAGTCTATAAGCGTCCAGATTTACCTCTATGGACAAAACGGCCTCTTGACCATAAACAAGCTCAAAAGGAGTGACTTTTGTAGCACCATGTCTTGATATACGATGAGCCCATAAAGCTTCAGACAAGACTTCATGCCATCTTCGGGGATTCTCCTCTATCTTCTTCTTGATCAACTTTATCAAAGTCTTGTTACTAGACTCGGCCTGTCCATTGGCCTGAGCATAGTATGGAGATGAATTGAGCAATTTGATCTTGTACATATCGGCAAAAGATCGCACTTCTTTAGACATAAAAGATGTGCCTTGATCCGTAGTCAAAGTTTGTGGAATGCCGAATCTATGAATAATATGCTCAGTAATAAACTCAATTACCTCCTTGTGGGTCATATTCTTGAGAGGAACAGTTTCGGTCCATTTAGTGAAGTAATCCGTAGCAACCAACACGAAGCGATGTCCCTTTGAAGAAGAAGGATGTATTTCTCCAATGAAATCCAATCCCCATCCACGAAAAGGCCATGGTTTAATAATAGGATGAAGTAATGCAGCAGGTACCATCTGAATATTACCAAACTTCTGACATTCTTCACATCCCTTATAGTAACGAAAACAATCGGCCATCATTGTAGGCCAATAGAATGCAGCTCTCCTAAGCAACCACTTCATCTTAGGAGCCGATTGATGTGTTCCACAAATTCCTTCATGAACTTCACCCATGGCCACTCTAGCTTGATCAGCATCCAAGCATTTAAGTAACAAGTCATCGGCGGTGCGACGATGCAACTCATCGTCAACTAAAATATATTTGAAAGCCAAACGCCGAGTTTTCCTGTCTGTTCCAGAACTAGGATTTCTTAAATACTTGACAATGGGCACTCTCCAATCATCAACTTCGGCCTTTTGATTTTGAGAATTTTCAACGGCCGAATTTGAATCTGCAGACGCCTGACCGGTCTGACCGGTGACCGGATCGGTCTGACCGGTCGCTGTGGACTCGTGACCGGTCTGACCGGTCCTGGCATCGGTCTGACCGGTGCGGCTCTGCTCTGCAGCAAGTGTTGGAATTTCTCCATTGGCAAAAGCAATCAACGGCCTTTTCTTATGAAAGTGTCTCTTCTGGATATTATAGCCTGATGCTTGCTGCGCCAAAGTATTAGCTCTAGGATTATCACATCTTGGTACATGATAAATGGTGAATTCATCAAAACATGGTATAATATCAAGGCACTTGTCAAGATAGATATTCAACGAACTTTCAAAACATTGACACACCTTAGATACTTGCTGCACAACCAGTAATGAATCACCAAAAGCTTCAACATGTTTTACTCCCATGTCATGCAAAATTTCTAATCCGAATAATAGAGCTTCATATTCGGCTTGATTATTCGTGCATTCAATTTCCAATCGGCTAAGAGCTTCAAAAACAGCTCCATTAGGAGAAACAAGAACAATTCCAATTCCACATCCGTTCTTGCAAACCGATCCATCAAAATGCAATTTCCATGGAGTAAAAGTCATGTAATCAATTTCTAAATCATGCTCATCCTTAATCCGATGTTCAACAATAAAATCAGCTACAATTTGGCCTTTCATAGATTTCAAAGGTTCACAAGCCAAATCATACTCAATAAGCGCATATGCCCACTTTCCGATTCTTCCACTCAAAATCGGCCTATGCAACATATACTTGATAACATCGGCTTGACACGCAACTATGCAAGTACTAGATAACAAATAATGTCTCAACTTTGTACAAGCATAATATAAAGATAAGCATAATTTTTCAATAGGTTTGTACCTTGTTTCTGCATCCAAAAGCCGTCGACTCAAGTAAGTAATAATGTGCTCCTTGCCATTTGTTTCTTGAGTCAAAACAGCCCCAATAATATTATCTTCGGCCGAAAGATAAAGCCTAAATGGCACCCCATTCTTAGGCGCTCTGAGAACGGGCGGCGAAGATAAATATTTCTTGATTTCATCAAAGGCCTCTTGCTGCTTTGCCCCCCAAGTAAAATCGGCTTCATTCTTTAACCGAAGTATAGGAGTAAAAGCACTAACTTTCCCGGACAAGTTAGAAATAAACCTCCTCAAATAATTAACCTTGCCCAAGAATTTCTGTAAATCATGCTTGCAAGTAGGCGCTTTGATCTTTTCAATAACACCAATTTTCTTAGGATCTATCTCTATGCCCCTTTCATGTACCATGAAGCCTAAGAATCTTCCAGCCGATACACCAAATGCACATTTCAATGGGTTCATCTTCAGACCATACCGACGCATTCTTTCAAAGGCAAGACGCAAATCAGCCAAGTGAGAGTTTAATCCAGCCGATTTGACAACAATATCATCAATATAGACTTCTAGAATAACACCAAGTAAGTCATGAAATATTAAATTCATTGCTCTTTGATAAGTAGCGCCGGCATTCTTTAAACCAAAAGTCATCACAACCCATTCAAATAAACCAACAAAGACGGGACATTTAAAGGCCGTTTTGTATACGCCTTCCTCGGCCATAAAGATTTGATTATACCCCGCATTGCCATCAAGAAAGCTAATAATCTTATGTCCAGAAGCATCATTAATAAGCATATCGGCTATAGGCATAGGATATTCATCTTTGGGAGTCGCTCTATTAAGATCTCTAAAATCAATGCACACTCTAATTTTATTTAACCTTTCTTCTCAACAGGCACAATATTAGAGTTCCATTCAGCATAGCGACACGGCCGAATAAACTTAGTTCAAGCAAATGATTAACCTCTTCTTTTATTCGATCATAAAAAAAGGATTATTGTCTATTGCCTTGTTTATATGGCCTAAAACCAGGTTTAATCGATAAGCGATGTTCAACTAAATCACGACTTAAACCAGGCATCTCATGATACTCCCAAGCAAAGCAATCAGAATATTCTTTTAATAACTCGATTAATTCAAGCTTATAATCGGCTTTCAAATTTTGATTTACAAAAGTCGGCCTTGGAATAGAACCATCACCTATATCTATCTTTTCTAAAGGATCAGCCGACGTAAATCCTTGTCCTAACTTCTCTACTTCTTCAAAATCATTAATGGCTTCACATGCATCGTTCATATTGGACCGATAATGCTCCACCCTTTCCTTCAACCACTTCTCACTTGCATCCATCTACTCTTCATTATCTGAATCAACCGATTTTGACACCGGCCTTAGAGCAGCTGATACGAAGCCATCCTTAGTACAAGCAAGGAACTCAAAGTCCGAAATATCAATCCCGGTCAAGCACTTGACATTATCATGAGTTCCCAAAATAGATGCATCGGCCATAGCAACACATGCCGAAGTATCCGCATGAACAACCTCAACTTCGTCACCAACCCATTGAATCAAGCATTGATGCAAGGTAGAAGGCACACATTGATTTGCATGAATCCAATCGCGCCCCAAAATAACACTGAAGTTACCTTGCACCTCCGTGACGAAGAAAGCAGTTGCCAGCGTCTTGCTCCCAATGGTAAGCTCCAAGGATGCAACTCCCTTGGCACTCATCGGTTCTCCTCCTCCAACGCCGCTGATCGTCATGCTTGTCTTGATGAGCTCGCTGTCCAAACCTCCCAACTTCTTGTACAAAGTGTATGGCATAAGGTTCACAATAGCGCCACCATCAACAAGCATCCTAGAAATCGGCTTTCCTTTAATGTGACCCTTTACATAAAGAGCTTTCAGATGATTATCCGATTCTAAGGGCCTCTGAAATACGGCATTCTTGGGAGCAAAGTCAACTTGAGCCATTCGTTCATCATCTCCGACAAAGCAATAGTCGGCGTTCAAGTAGATGACATTGATATCCATGTCAGTTCTGCTGAGTGAAGGCTCAAAATCAACAGCTTCGTCCTCATTGCCCATCTGAGTATCTGTAATTGCAGTGGGCGGAATCGAAACTTTTTCAGAAGACGAAAACGCATCGGCTACCGATTCTCTGGGCGACACCGGTCTGACCGGTTCTCCTTGACCGGTCTGACCGGTTCCGGTTGCCAGAACTGGAACAGGGACGGGCAACCGGTCTGACCGGTCAGGGACACCGGTCTGACCGGTCTCGGCCATGTCAGCCGAAACTGCTGCAGATGGCTCGGCCTTTTCTGGTGTCTTGGCCTGAACATCTTGATCATCAGAACCATCCTTGGAATTCTGACCAGCTGCTGGAATCATCGGCTTAACCTCATTGAACCACTCCTCCCTCTTCTTAGCCGATTCTTCTTCTCTTTGCTTCTGAGTGCGCAACCGCTGCAATCTCCTCTTCTGAGAATGAGTTAAGCCAGGAGGACACCACTTTGGCTGCGTATACTGAGGCAAAGGCACCTTCTTCACCTTTTTCACGGCCGATGTGCCAATAACATTGGGCCCATCTGCCATAGATGTGTCAACTGCCATGGAGCCAATTTGAATCATGCTCTTCACAATTGGCTTTGGAATCACAGGAGTGGGCTCTTCTTTCCTCGGAATTGGGCGATACTCCTGCCTGGCCGGCTCCTTGCCCGGCCTCCTCTGGTGACCGGTCTGACCGGTGGGAGCGACCGGTCTGACCGGTTGCTGCGGCTGCGGTGCAACTGTCGGTCTCTGTGGGACACCGGTCTGACCGGTCAGCGGGACCGGTCTGACCGGTCTGTGCTGCAAAGGCACGAACATCTGTCTTGGTTGAAATCCTGCAGGCCTAGGCTGTTGATTCATTCTTGAATGCACAGGAGCTCCAGGCCGTGGTTGATTAGGTGCAGGACAGTAAGGCACATACATAATCCCATCCCTCCAAATAGGCTGAGGAGGGGGAGGTGGAAACGGCCTCCATGGCCTAGAAGGACCAGCACCATGGGATGAGCTTGGACCCTGATTCCACTGTCCTCTTGGTGCCTTCATCGCACCAGAATTCCTTGGTGGTGAACTTAGTCTCTTTTTTGGTGGCCGATCCTGTTGAACGGCCGCATTGTGCATGTGCTTTGCCATGACTTGATCAAAGGTTGCCTTCGGCTTGAAAGTCTTCCCCTGATCTTTGTCCTGGTTCGTCTTCCAAGTTCCCACTTCAGGACGTTTAGGAACAAACGTTCGGACCGGCCTCTGGGCCGGACCGGTCTGACCGGTCATGGCAACCGGTCTGACCGGTGCCCCCTGGGCAGCAGGAGCAACCGGCCTTTGATCCCGCGCTTGAAAGCTTGATTGTCCCCTAACTTCAGAATTCTTCACTGTAAATCTTCTTCCCATCAGGAGTTTGTTTAAGCACAACCTCTCTCCCAAGCACTTTGTCAGTTTCCATCACCTTCTTTGGTTCACCAATCACAACATTCTTGCCTCCTGTCGTATCGGCATTGTCGGGCCGAACCAACATCTTGGCATCCTGAAGATCCATGGTATTGACCATCATGTTGTTGACTGGAAACGGGCGCTTGTCTACTTGCATCTCACTCAAACTCAATCGTCCATCATTTAAAGCCGATTGAATCTGTCGACGAAAGAAATTACAATCATTAGTCGCATGAGAAAATAAGTTATGAAATTTACAATAAGCACACCGCTTTAACTCCTCAAGTGATGGAATATTAAAAGAACATTTGATATATCCATTCTTATGTAATTCATCAAAAATCTTATCACACTTAGATACATCAAAAGTAAATTTCATCTCCTCCTGCCGATTCCTATGAGTCGGCTTTAGAGATGTGCAAGTAAAAGCTTTATTAGATGCTGGCCATACAAATTCAGCAGCCAACACCTCATGAGATTCATCATCGGAGCTACAAGAATCACATTCTACGTTATGCACACTAGCCCGATGAGTCCTATGACTTTCTTTTAGATCTTTGCTTCGGCTTTCAGCAGCCAAAGCTCTTTGATGCAATTGATTTACGCTATAGAATTCAGAATTCTCTAGTTTATCTTTAATGTGAGAGCGTAAACCATTAAAAGCCAAATCAGCAAGATCCTTTTCGGCAATAGTAACACCGAAGCAACGGTTTTTAGTATCACGGAAACGTTTAATATAATCATTAACAGTTTCATCCCGCGATTGCCTAACCGATGTGAGATGTGACAATTTAAGCTCATTACTGCCAGAAAAGAAGTGATCATGAAATTTCTGCTCTAACTGTTTCCATGAAGTAATAGAATGAGGAGCTAATGATGCAAACCATGAGAAAGCTGTACCAGTTAGAGACAAAGAAAATAAGCGCACTTTTAAAGCCTCACTAGAACCAGAATTGCCTAGTTGTGCCATGTATTGACTAATATGCTCAAAAGTGCTTTTAGTATCCTCCCCATTAAACTTAACAAAATCAGGAAGTCTAAATCCAGCAGGGAAAGGAACTAAATCAAAGCGAGGAACATAAGGCTTTTGGTACAACCTAGCCTTATCCCTTACATCTACTNTGCGGCAGCAGGCGCGTGGGGCAGCGTCTGGCGTGAAAGGGCCGGCCGGCCACGGGGGTATATCCCCAACTTTGCCGTGTGCCCGCGATGCAGCACACGGCAAAGAACCCTTTGCCGTGGGCCGGCCGATTTGGCCCACGGCAAAGGCCGATTTTTTTTTTGCGTGTGTGCTGCGGCCGCCCGGGACTTTTTCGATC
>CM014272.1:67439703-67463123 GCA_004135705.1 Alloteropsis semialata | reverse complement strand
CATATGGCGTCCACCTCTTTTTTCTTATATAGTCCTCCTTTAAGGCCTTGCAAGGACAAGTTTTATCCCTAGTAAAATTCAACGCTCAAAGCCAAATTAGAATTTCTAATACGTCCCTCTTTTAAATCCTAGTCAATGAATTTGAGTCACCGTGATGCAGTAGCACCAGGGGGTTGTAGCAGACTAGCAGTGGATACGTCTCTATCGGGGCATATACCAGTACCAGATATACTAATGCACAAGCATCAAATCTACGACCTAGAGCATCTCCAAGAGTGCCCAATAAATGGTTCCAATAATCAGTTTTGAGAACTCCTCTCGCTCCTAATTTTTTCTGCATGTCCAATAACGGAGCTATCCTGAGTCAAATTTGCCCCTCTGCGCCGTCCTCCCAATCCACGATTTTTTTTCCCACGAATAACTTTTCTCGTCGCCGATTTTTTTCCGCACGACAATTTTTCTCTTTTCTCCCACGTAAGTTTTTCCTTTTTTCCCACCTTTTTTCCGCACGTAGTGTTTTGTGCACTATTTTTCTTTTTTTCACAAAAGTTTCCCACTTTTTTCCCACGTAACTTTTTTGCCACGTGCTATTTTGTCTTCTTTTTTTTCTTTCTTTCGCATGTGTGTTCTTTTTCATATTTTTTTATTTCTCCGTGCATCATATTTTTTTCACTCCTTTGCGGCCCTGCTGGTTATTTTTTCTCTTACGGTGATAGGTAGATTGGTTAAAGATAGTCTCAAACAAAGTGGGGTGATGTAGCAGAAATTAATTTCTAGCCTATTTTTGGGCACTGTTGGAAGGAGGTTGTTTTCGCTCCCAATATTTTTTGGCCAGGTCACAAAACTAGCATTTTAAAAGCTTATTTTTTAGTCACTTTTGGAGATGCTCTAAAGGCTACAGCCTACAGCTGCCTGTAAGCCTGCTCATGTTAGACTGTATAAACAGTAGATAGGTGGTCAAGTAGTTCAATGGTGAATTACAACCGTCTCCAGAGGGAGTTGATAATGACATGTGAAAGCACGCATCCCTCACATATGACTAACGGGATCGGCAGCAGTTCCAGGTCCCATGGAGAAGTCACTGGGATTTCATGGCATTGTTCTATGGACAGTTTTGACCATTGGACGAAAAGGCGCATCAGCTCAAATGAAGCAGGTTCGTTCTCATTCTAGTCCAAGGTACAGAGGAAATATGCACATTTTTTGTTCTTTTAGGCAAGTACATTGTGATATGGTATGTGCTTGTTCTGCAGAAAGAAAATCAGTGCTCTAAACTCTACCTTTTCCACACGCGCAAGTACGTCCTTCTAATGTAATTGTTTTTGCTGTTTAAGGGCCTGCTTCTATAGCAGATTTCAAACCCAATAATGTTGATCTCCAAACACTGGTAACAAAATAGTTCTTGAGAACTAAGGGTAAGAAGATATATATTATTACTATAGATGTGTGAATTTAATTCTGGTGAAGGAATTAAAAACACTCAAGCCAGTGCCAGGCAGATATATTATCTTCACTTCAGGCAAGCCATCGCTACTTGTCTTCGGCAAGAACTTGTGTGAGGTGAATATGCGACAGCACTCAAACCAGAAGAACACTCAGGAAATAACGGTACGTGCTCAACAACAATGAATTGACTACATAAAACGGCCCCACAATGGCGCTCAATTTTCCTTAGAATCTTCCCTTAAAATGATGTACAACTCTATGGTTCTTCTGTCCAACAAAAGGAAAAGTTTCACACACTATAATACACATTTTCGCTTTCAAGAATGCAGAAACAATAATTCATACAACATCTGATTTGTTAACCGGGGAAACTGAAGATTCGCCTGAGCTGATTACAGTAAGACCTATAGTGGGGAAAAATGAATAGGATGATAAGCAATGCACGGTGGGGAGCCCATCTAGAGAATCTACCGTGGACTAGCTTCCGCAGGTTTCTCCTGTGGGCTCGCACTATCCAGTAAATCAACATCCCCGACTCCGACAGGTGGGCCAATGCTGCAACGAGCAGTGTTGTGAATTGCAATGGCATCCTTCAGCTTCTGAAACTGCAAATGCCAAATGGAGTTAGGTGCAAACATGTGCACAAGTAATACAATCAGAATGATTTCCAGCTAAAATGTTGCAATGTGGAGAGAGCTTGTTCAGAAATTCAAGAAAACTGCAGTTCATGTTCTTGCAGTTTATAGATGGAAAACTTAGGAAAGGAGTGAAATAAATGAAAAAAAAAACCTCAAAATAGTATGTACTAGATCGCAAAACACAACTGTCCAAAATGCAAAGTGACATTAACAAAAGACATCAAAATGTGTAAAGAAACCTCTTAACTCAAACAATATCATGCAGCAACGGGTGAGGTGCTCATACCTTAGCCAAGGAACAGGAGAAAGCCTCCAGCAGCCCATCAGCTCCACGGTAAAAATGGAAGAAAGGAAGGACTTTCACATTCAGTCGTTTGCACATAGGTTTGTTTTCGTCAAAATTTACTTTTAGAAACAATATATCAGGGTTCTCCAAAGCTGTCCGGCAGAGCTGGTGTCATTGAAAGGGCATCAAATTTAGAACAGTATTTCATGAAGTACCCAAACTATAATCGCTACTTCAAGATTATCAGATGGCAATGTAAATGAATATACCCTGTCAGAATAAAAAGTAGATAAATATAATCATTCATGAAACTAAAGCATCTCCAATATGGATTTACTAAAAGTGCAGAAATATTTAGCATGATCAAACACTGCAAGTGGCTATCACTTGGTGTATGGGAGTAGGCTAAACTTGATATGGGGTGAGGAAGTAAAGAGGGACTAAAGAAAATGGAATACACCCAAAGAACTATCTTTGGCCAGGGGTGCATGGAAATCAGCAATCCACATGCTCAAAGCACGACCTAGGGTATAGATCACCTTTTACTATTATTGTTACTACTGCTACCACTTTTTTATGCACTTCCTCTCTTGTTGGGTTTCATCTCTAGGCTACCCAACCTACTTGAGACTAGTAAACTTAAGTAGGTTAGATGACCAATGATACTATGCTGGAAGTAGGGACCGTAGCAAAGACAAAAGGTCTTAAATATCTTTCAGTTCCAGTGGATTTTTCAGGCAGCTTCTGATGTGTTAATTCCTTCATAAAACTTGAGAGAGCCTATCAACTGTCCAGTGTTGTCCAAATATAGCCAACTTGAGTATCACATGAACTGCTCTTTTTCATTCTAAAAGGTCCCAATACCTCCATGCAACCATGCAAACTTCTGAGCTCACATTCTACATACAATGGTAAACCATGTAGTTCCATTACTCTACACTATAGTCCAAACAGTCAAGAGATGAAGATCATATTAAATAGTATTAGCCGAATGACAATCTTCAAAGTTTTCGCAATGGGAAATCCATGCACTTTAAGTTGCCCCAGGAAACTTCTTACAAAGTACACTGTTGCAAGCATTTCTAGAGTCACTTGGTAGTTCTATATCATCTATTCATCTGCGCTCTCCATTTGACTTGGAGCCTCTCAAGTGCATGATACAAACCTCAGTTGCCACAATACTCCCAGTTCAGTCAATCAAATGAACATACTAACAAATAAAAAAGGCCCTACAAGTGAGATCCTCGCCAGAGAAGAGCAACAAGAGCTATATTCAAGAAAGGCTTGGGCTTCAATCAGAGATTGGATTGAGATTGACATCCGGAACAGAGAGGAAAAGAGGAGCAAACATAGCTAAACTAAACTTAATTCATTGATTTGTATGGGAATATTAGTACTTCCATTTGTTTTGTTTTTGTAATTTTTTCCATTGAACTAGCCACATTACTGAGGAGCTAATGTGGAACCTAACAGAACTAAAAACTTATGCGTTGTTAAAATGCGTATAATTTGACAATTAGTGCTTTCCTAATCCTCTCACACCAAATTAATGCTTTTAACAAGCTACATTATTTTAAAATGAACATAAATCATGCACATCATAACTGATATGAGCAGTGTAACAGTGTAAAGTTATAATTAAAACTATGTGAGGAACCCATTAGGCATAAGATATACTTCAGGCAGGAGTAGGACAAATAAAAAACAGTAGTTATATTCATGATTAATAATATTACCCTTGGAAAGAGTGCCCGGCACGAACCACACCAGGTTCCATAGAACTCAACAATAACAAGCCTGTCCCCAGCATCTCTCAGTGCATCCAAGAACTCCACTGTGGAGTTGATGTCAATCATGTTGGGTCCAGCATTTTTCTCCCACCATTTTGGTTGCTCACTGCTCTCTGGGTCTGCCGCATAGACCTGGAATAGACAACATGACAAAACCATCAAACACCCTGCAGCAAGTATAAACCAAGTAACAACATCTCTCATGACTAAACATGCAAGCCTTTCTTAAAAACATCCACAGGTTCCAGTCAAGAAAGAATAGCACAGTTCACATAAAGTAAAGCGCAATTGAGAAATTTGAAATTTTGAATATAGCACACAACACCGAAATCAAGCGAGCATTAATGTACCATGGAATTTCCATATTACAATGCTTAGAATTAGGCACTGCTATCCATTTCCTTTTTCACACGGCATAGCATTACAAACGATAGTAAATTCAAAACTAAATACCAGGCACTCCCAAATCCATAATAAAGACAGATGGAGCAGGTGTAATTCGACAGTTTAGTGAATTTGCCTTATGAAAAAGTTCTCAATAAGCGCCAAGACCTTAATGGAACAGAACACGAAACCACCTAGGATTTTGCTAGGTGGTCTAAATGGCATAGAATTGCAAATGGAACAGGACATGAAATCACCTAGGATTTTGCTATTTGGTCTAAATGGCATAGAATTGCAAGGGCTCTTGCATGCCACACCAAGCCGATGTATTTATAACCTAATAACCCGGAGCCAAAATCCAAAGCAGTTCGGCAACCAGGAACCTCCTAACCCAAAATCCTCCATCCGCATCGTTAACACATGGAGCCGCCCCCAGCCACACGCGAGGAAAACCCACCGAGAAACCATAAGGAGCGCCACGCCTCCACGGGACCCTGCCAGTTCCTGCTCGAATAGGAGGTCGCGCACCTTGTGCCGAGCGGTCCGGCGAGGGCGCGGGTGCGGGTGAGCGGCCGCCAGGCGCGCCCGCCGCGGCGAGCCGGGCGACGAGAGCGCCCAGCGAGGCGGCGCGGACGAAGAGGCGGACGACGAGGAGGCGGATGCCGCGTAGGACGGGGCGAGGAAGCGGCGCGGGAGGAGGAGCGCGTCGGCCATCGGGGGGGGTGGTCCCCGCTAGACCGCCGCCGCTCTACACGCCGGCGGCGGGGGCATCCGAGTGCGGGGAGGGCGCGGGGAGGCGGCCGCGCGCGAGCGCGGAGAAGCTACTGGTGAGCGTCAGCGCTGGGCCGCCTCTGCTGCGCTCCGCTGCCTCGTCGGGGAGA
This sequence comes from Alloteropsis semialata, assembly GCA_004135705.1. NCBI lineage: Eukaryota > Viridiplantae > Streptophyta > Magnoliopsida > Poales > Poaceae > Alloteropsis > Alloteropsis semialata. The sequence goes on along the minus strand of CM014272.1, from coordinate 67,457,698 downwards.
GGCGGGGAGGGTGTGGTGGAGATGGGCCTGGCTGGTGGATGGCGTCGCCGTGGATGGGGAGATTTGGGCCGCCGGAAATGATGCTGCACGAGAAAGGTCCAGCAATCGTCGCAGTCTGTCCCTCTGTCTCGTTGTGCCGAGCTGAATAGTAGCCACCTAACCAGGCTCTTGATTTTTATGCCTGATCTCCAGCGGATCGAAGCGGAATGCGACGTCTACGCAACCACATCATAGATTTTATTTTTCAGTCAAATGCTAGTGTAAATCTGCGGGGTACGAAATACTTGTGACTCGTTAGTACTCTTTTTCTTTCAAATTACAATTTATTTGACTTTTTTATCCTAAGTTTGACCGTTCATCTTATTTAAAAAAGTTATTACAAATATAGTCAAAGTTATTTTTGAAGAATTTTTATTTATAAAGCAAGCCACAACAAAAGGTGTGATATTTCGCATAATTTTTTGAATAAGATGAGGGCTTAAATTTAATAAAAAAATCGTATTTATTAAGCTCGGTTCGGCACCAGTTTTTTTTTTTTCTGTTCGTCCTGTTACCGAGCTACTAGCACTTTAGCTCGTTAAAAAAAAAGACGAGTGAGTTCGAGCGGCCCGCGGCACGCGAGCTAAATGAGCCAAGATGTTAGAATCTAGCAGGCCACGCGAGCAGCCTAACAGCCCAAAATGCGGCCCAACAAACCAATTCTCTCAGCCCAACCTGGAGCCACACGAGTCGAGTCCAACTCGACTCTTTCCTGATTTCTCCCGTCATCTCGTCTCGCGCCGGCGCCGCTACTCGCAAAGTACGCATCGCCAGGCTATCGGTGTAGTCGCGGCGCGGCCCCACCCTATCCTCGGTTCTTCGTCTCCGCCTCCGTCGCAACAGCCTCTGTCTCCCTTCCGTCGCGACCGCATCTGATCCCTGCAGCGCTGCAGTCACACACCCCCCCGCAGCCGCCATGTCGAAGACCGGAGACCAGATGCCGGCGGACATGGAGGTCGACTCCTCTGCTGCCGCCGAGGAGAAGCCGGCCGTCAGGTTCTCCATCAACGGTGAGCGTTACCCTACCTCCCGCCCCCTCCGGCGATCTGGCCCCTCTCTCGGTTTCCTTACCGGTCCCGTCTCTCGCAGTGCTGGAGCTGATGAGGGAGGCACAGATGCAGCACGGCCTCCGCCAGAGCGACTACACGCGATACAGGTGCATAATGCTAAGCGCGCGCTCCATCTGATCCTGCTCCATCCCTCCCAGATCTGCGCTTGTTTCCGTACGTGTAGATAGATCGATTAGGGCCTCTTGTATCTTCTTTCTGCTATGGTCCCAGATGAGATTTGAGAAGGATTGTCTAGTGTTGCTGGGCCTTGTAACCCAAATTGTAGTCTATTTGAATCCTAACATGTGATACTACTGAAACAATTATTTAGTTTGCACATCTGCTCTACCATGTTTGTTACATCTGACTGTTTCTAAGAAATTTTTGTCTCCAATTTTCAACCAGTTCTCCTGCCTCTTTTGTGTTTGGTTTGCCCAGAGTTGTTCTTATGTGATTCCTGTCATTGGTGTATGTGCCTCTTTGCCTACATGGTTTTGCATTACCTGTAGGAGGTACTGTTCTGCGCGACTCAGAAGGCTGTACAAGTCTCTCAAGTTCCTTCATGGCCGTGGGAAATACACCAGGAGGAATATAACAGAGTCAACAGTCACAGATGTCAGGTGTGGTACCTTCTGCTGATAATCTGCTATAGGGCATGCTATTTATTTCTCAAGTTTTAGATGAACTATAGATGGGAACGGGTTGTTCATGATATGCCATGTTTCTGGAACTCAATTTTAAGATAAACTATAAAAAGGAAGGGGATTTTGTTCTCAGTTTTTTTATGAACTTCATGTTGATGTTGGCTAATGCCTAACAGTGCCACATAAAGCATTTTAGTCATGTTTCTGATCCTTAATGAACTAATTTAGGACTATCATGATGCTTGAGCTGATAAAGTTGATGTTGTTTTTAAAAAAATTGCCCAGTGCAACGGGGAAACATCCATTGCTCTTTCTGTACATTTGGTTGATGTAGTCTTATTGCTAGGTTTTGAGTCACTTGATTGGACTTGGAGTAATAGTACGATGCTCTTCCCCCAACCATTATTATTATCATGCAGGCATGCACAATTTTGTATTATATGCATCTGGTACTGTTGTTTTCAATGGCTTATATGTGGAAGTCTAACATAAATCATACTTGTAATTTCATTTTTTGACCTTTTATCTTTTATTATCAGACAGTGGGAGCAATGACCACTGCAATTTGTGTAAAAAGAGTACTTCCTGAAGCACTTTTAACATGTGAGCGCAGGTATCTCCACATAGTATTTTATACGGCTGAGAGAGCATGGAGCCATGCCATGGAAAAGAAAACTGCTGGTACAAATGCACAACAGCGTATCTACATGTTGGGTCGATTTAGGAAAGCAGTCAAATGGGCATCACTTTTTTCACAATTATGTTCTGTGAAAGGGGATTCAAGAACATCTTTGGAAGCTGAGGTCTGTTTCTTGCTATATTTTGTTTCACCCTTCTTTCGATTGGAAACTTATTAAAGTTTTGTACTGTGTTCAGAATGGGAAAATCATTTAATTCAACCTGAGATAGTTTTGCTCAAAATATGTTTTTACAGGCATATGCTTCATATATGAAAGGTGCTTTGTTTTTTGAGCAAGACAAGAACATAGAGGCAGCAATGATAAATTTCAAGAATACAAGGTTTGTGATGCTGGTTTTGTCAGAGTTTAAGATCATTACAGTTTGGCATTATTTCTTGTGTAGATTTTTTATTGTTCCTTTTTGAATGGGTAATAGGGTGAAGTTTTTTTTAATGATGAGCTCCTTATCAATTTCTCCATAGGGCTGTATATGAGGAGCTTGGGAAGTATGGCAGCATAGAAAATCAACTTTTATGCCGTCAGCGCATTGAAGAAGTGGACCCTATGATTGATTTCTGTTCACACAAACTTGGTGGATCATCGTTACAAGCACATGAACTCCTAGATACTGCTAATGATCTTCTAAAAGCGAAGATGGAGGTATTTTCTTTTCTAATCGCTTATCTGACATACCTTGATGTCTTATTAGGAACTATAGTCAGGTCCTAGCACATCGTTGCAATATGGAGGTATAGATTTCTAGTGAATGGTTTTCCACTCGTTCTTTAACTTTAAGTGGTCCTGCATAGGAACCTAGGATGTCAGAGGAGGGTGCAGATGCATTTCTTTTTGTACTAGCAGTTTTGAAGCAAATTCGGATCGCATCGATTTCAGTAGCCAGCAGGCCAGATTCAAGAGCCAGTAACTTCCTTACACAGAGTCCATATGTCATAAATAAGGATTAGTTGATACGCATTTCAATGCCATTAGTCTTGTCCTGGCCTCTGACTAATTCTTGTTCTGCTGCATGTGCATCACAAGTTGTTGGTCGTTTTTGTATCTAAGTCATGCTTAAAAACCATATTTGCTAGTTGCAGTGACTTATTTAGCAGATCATTGCATTACTGCCGGATTAACGTTACTTTCAGTATTACATGCAACTGCTCATGTGAATGCTGGCATTCAGTTCTCAAAGTAAACTAGATGGAAGAAGGATGACCAGTGAATGCTGCACAAGAGCACTAGGGTGTAAAATGTAAATGGCTAAATACTATTTTAGCTTTTGTGATCAAGGCATCACACACCTGTCATGTTGATGTTTTAGTTGAACGTTTGGTGATTTGTCTGTTCGCAGAACAAACCATGGCGCCACCTGAAATTCTATGCCCTACACAATTTAAGATGTTGGACATGTATGCTCTAATTGTTTATTTGTTTTTCTATGGAAAGCTTTTTTTGGCAATCCTACACAGGATAGTGCTGTAGAGGTTCTGGGGTATCTCTTTTTTTCTTTTGCTATAGATGATACTACATTCCTGCCAGCTGATTTCATGGTTGTCCCACTATTGCTGACTTTATTTTCTGGATCTTGGAACTATTTGAAGATAATTTCATAAATTTGACTCAACTTTATTTTGTGATGAAAATTTGACTCCAACTTGTGTGAAGTTTCTTTTTTCTAAAGTTTTTTTTTTCGAAAGGTTCTTTCTGAAGTTCTAATAGATGTATTTGGAAAAACTTTCAGGCTGTGTTGTCTGAGACAAGGTCACAGCAGGCAGCCTCCATGACTGAGTTTAACTGGCTTGGTCGCAGATTTCCTATTACAAATGCAAAGACCCGTGTCTCCATTTTGAAAGGTATATAGTTACTGTCTTATTCTTAGTTGCAAGGCCAGATTGTGCTGAATTACCATATAATACTGCATTTTAAATTGAGATAGTAGATAATGGCCGATTATAGAATCCTTATTTGGGAAATTTTCTTGATGCTTATGTTAGTTTTATATTTGTGGACCTCTCTTTAATTGAGTGATATGTTCAGCTCAGCAGCTTGAGAAGGACTTGAACAGTTCAACCACCGAATCTATTGCTGCTGACAAAAAGCTTGGCATTTTTGATAAAATATTCGCTGCATACCATGATGCTCGGAGCTGCATCCGCAATGACCTGGTATGGAACTTATTGTTTTACTGGTCATATTTTGTACGGTGTTGTTAATACTATATATGCTTTAATGCTTACTGTTTTTTTAACTAAAATTCCAATTGTAGGCTTCTGCTGGCAATGCTGAGAATATAAGAGACGACTTGAATGGGCTTGATAAGGCTGTTAGTGCTGTTTTAGGATTGAGGACTATAGAACGTAACCAGTTACTTGTTAGCATTGCTAAAAGTAAATTTACAAAGCATCGAGACGAGAGAAATGAGAGAATCACAAAGCCAGAAGAACTTGTTCGGCTATATGATCTGCTTATTCAGGTATATTTTCTATCATGCCCCGTTTTTTAGATGCTTGTGCATGGTTTTACTGAACTTGTGTGCTTTTGCAGAATACAACGGACTTGACAGATCTAGTTAGCTCTGGCAGAAACAAAAATGAAGAAGAAAACTCTTTTATTCATGAGTATGAGCTGAAAGGCTTGGCTTTCAGAGCTGAGAGGTTTGTTACACTATCCAAGTCTAAAAAACTCTTTTAACGACCAGCTTTCTTTGCATCCATTGTCTATCCTTTGACTGCTTATCTGTTCATGTTTCCAATTTTCCACCCTTCTATATGTTTGTATGCCTTGTTGCCTGCTATTCACTAATTGTATATATAATATATACTACACAATCAGGTTATCGAAGAACTTAATGCAAATCACTTGCATAGTTAACACTGTCTTTTTCCAAACCACCCCATCTGTATAAATCGTTCTGCTGGTTAGCAAGGTTTCAGTTGATATGCTAGAAACTTACATCTAATGCCCGTTGGATTATCATTACAAGTTTCGCTTTGAATAATTGTGTAGGTGTTTCTTTTTGGCGAAGTCATATAGTTCAGCTGGTAAAAGGGCAGAAGCATATGCACTATTTTCTCATGCCCGTACTCTCACTGATTCCGCACTGAAGCAGCTTGCAAACAGTCCTGACAAGGTTTGGCACTGAACCGACAGCTTGCAAATTTTTATTCGTATATTTTGTTGGATAGTGAGGACTATGAATGTGAGAACTTGACACTAGATACAGGAGTTTGATTTGTTGGCCGATCTAATAAAATAGTTTTAGGTGTTCTATAAGTTCAAGCAAATTGAATCCCAAGTTAAAATTGATCTAAAGTCTTTCTCAAAATATTGGCCTTTATATTTTTATTGTAGAAAAGGCGCTTAATTCTAACACATGCTCATTTTTCACAGGCTTTAACCCAAGATCTGAAGTCTTTGTCTGACAATTGTAGATCCAGTAGCTGCATAGAACATGCAACAGGTATTATGGAGGAGGAGAGTGTTCCTTTAAAACTTTCTAAAGGAGTTTCAACTATGTCTCTTGGTGATGATAAAACAAAGGTATGTTACCATCATGAAATTTATCCATATATAAGCATTGCAGCATTGGTAGGATACCCTGACGATCCAGGTTTGCACTGAGTTACTTCTGATGGATCAGCTGTTGTGTGATGGCAAAATTTAGTAACTGGAGGGCCGAAGGTTGCGCCATTTTGGCTTTTAGATACTACTTGGCGACTTGCTATTATGCAAACTTAGCGTAAACCTTTTCTTTTCTCTCAAGTGTGCAGGAGAGCTGCCTATCATTTCATGAATAGAAGAATGATTCATACATAGACCCTAACACACACGCACGCACCCAACATGGACTATAGGATCTTAATCACCTATTACATAACCGGAAGGTTCTGACCCTAAAATCCTAACCATCTCTAGCAGTGAGCAAGGAAAGACCCTTATCTCCTGCCAAACTCCAGTTTTCAGCCCATCTTCATTGTTCTTAGGAAGTTAAGATCACTAGTTTGCACAGCGAGCCAAGCTGTTACTGGATGTTTTTTCACAACAGGTACTAATGATGCACGTGTATTTTGCAGGAAAACAAGTATCTTCTTGATATGCTAGAGAGCTATGAATCAGCGATTGGTGAGGCAAACACCAGAGGTCCATGTCGCATTGCACAGTTCCCACCCCCCTTCCAAGCAGTGCCATGCAATCCAATTGTGCTCGACATGGCGTACAACGTGATAGAATTCCCAAGCCTCGACAACCGAATGAAGAAAGAGAAGAAGGGTCTTCTGAGCAGGTTCTGGGGGTGAAAAGAAGAGTGGGAACTCTTGGATTTTGGTACATTGTGCTGTTGTCGTTTGGCTTGTTTGCCATGTGCATGAAGTCGTACAAATATAGATGTCTCCTTGTTAAGTACTGTTTTTTTGATAGGTGATGAATTTTCTTTGGCCAGACCTCTGTTAGGCCTCCTGAGAAATTTGGACAAGTTTTGCTATTCTCGATGACTGTTTGGACTAACTTATTGAGCATTCACTGAAATAGCTTGGATTATTGTGTTAAGTTTTGTGTGTGTGTGTGTGTGTGTGTGTGTGTGTGTGTTTGGCTTGTTTGCTCCCCTTTGGGGGGAAATAAGAGGAAGAGTCCAAATCAGGAGCTAAGGAAATGATTTCTACATGAAGTGATGCTCGTGATATTCTGTTCTCTCCGGTTCGTAGGAGCGTTAAAATTGTATTGTTTCGGTGCTTGGTAATAATAGTTTTGGTGAAGAGGAAGAAATGTATGGCTGCAATAAACCCTCTCAATGCAAGTTTCATTTTGTTGTTTAACAGTGAAATAAACCTACTCAATGCAAGTTTCATTTTGTTGTTTAACAATGAAATAAACCTACTCAATGCAAGTTCCATTTTGTTGTTTAATTGGTAGTCATAGTATTTAATTGTGTATGATGGGACGCGTTTGATTGGATATAAGGTCAGATAAATGAAACAGAAAAGAGAAAACTCTAGTCCTTCTCTAAATCAGCGCTCTGCCTCATCCGCTACAAATCATGTACCTCTGACCGCCCATCTGCTGGATGAGTGGATGACCTGCTGCCGGCCCCAACTTCACTGCTTCCACCGTCAGCAACCACGACGCCGGTGCGCTGAGCGGCGCTGGTCGTGGCCACCGAGGCGGGAGCCATGTCGGTGGTGCAGTCGCGCGGCATCAACGATCGAGTAGCTTGTGGTCTCAACCGGTCTACGGTGTCTTTGATATGTGTCTATGTAAAAAGTGAGGAACATAACCGCTGACGCGATCGAGGTGCTAGTGTCACTATAAACAGGTTCATTGCTTTCTCCCTTCCCTCTTCCTTCCTTTCAGTCCTCTCTCTCTCTCTCTGTTGCGGCTGCCGGGATGTGCTTCCTGCTCTATGCGCTGCCATCGAGCTCGCCAAGGCATTATGCACTTTGTGCTAGCAGCACGTTGCCACCGCCCATGCTTGCCGCCCATCGATCCAGCCACCGAACGAGGTCGTTTTGCTGTTTTTGTTGCCGTGCTGCGTGCTCTCACTAGTCACTACTTGCACTTTAGGTCAGGGGCAGAGCCACCCTATCGGCATGGTGGGGCGGCTGCCCCAGCTACCGACGTGCTCGCCCCGTGACCCCCTTTCTCCGTTGGCCCCTTCCCTCCATTTATGTCGAGCTCAATCTAGCGTTGGCCGCCATGGCAAGGTCGTGATTCACACGAACGAGCAAGCCGTGAAGCCGAGGGAAGCTCGCGGCAAGGAGACGGCCCTCATCGATCCCAGGCAACCTTTTTTGCTGGGCCAAGCCAACGAGCCCAAACGTGAAGCTCCAGTGGCCCACCGCCCACCAGAAAACAATGGTTCCAAATGATATTGTTGTTTGTCGTTCTCTGGTTGGCCATTGTTTGATTGAAAGTTTCTGCAAATTGCAACTCAACTATTTCTCCAATAGTAGAACATTCCGATTTGACAAGTGAGGTAGACTTGAAGAAAAGTTGGTTCAAGGTATAAATAACTGAAGAGTAAACTTGACAAAAACCCATATACCATCATCTAGAGGTTCTTAGTATGTGTATTCTTATAAAATTCAGCAATGTTTGAGGCATATGATCCCTTTATACAATTGCTAGGTTCATCAATTTCCATTTTTTGTATTTTGCGATATCTGAGGGAACACCTTAAACTTTCACATGTGTTGCTCATCCACCTTTTCAACATAATTTATATGATTGCAATATATGAATGCAGTGTGATTTGGTGCGTTTTTTTTTTATTTGCTCGAGTTTCAGTCGATGCTAGTAGTCGCCCACCTATATTTTTTTCCTGGCTCCGCCACTGCTTTAGGTGCTTGATGAAATGCCAGATCAAGATAATAAATTCATTGTATCTTTTTTCAATATATATTTTTCATTGCCTTGGTAACCATGTTTATCAACAAGGATACTTATGGGGTCCTTATCTGCTCCTTTCAGTTTGATGACCATGCATATTTTGCCTTCCATTTCTTACAGCTTTCCTACAGGTCTGTTGTTGAGCCCGATAACATATCTTGGTGCTGGTTATATGAGAGTATGGTAGGGCAACCTTGCTTCAATAATTGGAAACTATTCTAACTGTTATGGCGACATAGTGAGCTATTCAACTGCACTGGTACCTCTTGAATTTGTGGCTGCAGCATGTGACTTCTTCATATCTTCACTTTTGGCATGCGCATTGCAAACTCTGTTTCAGTCTGACTGTCTGAGTGCTCTGTGAATCACTCAGCCTATATATTTTGGTGGTGTTTTTGAGTGAAAGTATGTTTTCTATATGTTAGAAGGATACTCACAAACTATAGCAAGTTGTCTTCCAAGCTGATGAGAATTCATGGAGGTTGGTGTCTTTTAAATATTCAATTTCTATGGAGTTAATTGGTAGTGACCACCTCAAATATACAGGGAATTGTTTGCTTCTTTTGACTGCAATTCTTTTCTTCTTTTCATCTCATCACATATTGTTTTGTCGGTTGCGGTTTTGTCCGAGTATTGTTGTTTTCATTTTCTGGAATAGTTCTTTACGGATCAAAATGAGCTGTTCCGATTGTCTTGCCCTTGCTCTCATTTCGGCTTGTCCTCATTTCAGTAATATCTGTTTTTCCCCCTAGCTTGTCTTTCAGATTTCATTTCAAATTGTGTCCAGGATGGTTGTCTATGTAAGCAGTTTCAGGTAACCTCCCTATTTCTTTTTTTTTTTTTTTGCATCTACATAATTCATTTCAGCATATTACTTGAAACAGTGGCAAGTAGACCAGCTACATCAACGTGTTTTATTTGAAGTTTTCAACCATATGAAATTCACATCAGGATATACCTACAAAATTCCTTTAGGATATACTAACTATTCTGACCCCAACAGCTGTCACTTCAATTATTGCTCTCTCGCAAAAAAGATTGGGAAACCGCCAGCCAATTACCAACAAATCGTGTATATGAAGACTGAATAAACTAGTATATGATGTTTACAGGATATGGAGAAGAGGTGATTTTTTTTTATATAGATATACCAGCTAACAATTTGTCTATATTGTACAAACTCATGAGTTGCCATCACCCAGCTCAAACTTGGCCGGCTCCACGGATAAGCATAAGTGTCCTTCCGATACTGGTCAGAAACTATTGAAAATGTGATTGATTTAAGTTGTGGCTGATATGCTCGCACGATGTATCGACGTCTATCTCCGTCTCACATGGGAACACCCATTTTCTTTTACAACCCGTGGATCACAAGGCAAATCTGAAAATCTCTTCCGGTTTGACCATGCAATCCCTTCACCGTGACGCGTTCTGAATTGAGAAAGTCCAAATTGACACCAGATTGATCACTCGATCATAATGTCAGAGACAAATAAGACAACAGATTTTTGCATCATTGAGCCAATTACATGCATTAAATACAGAAAGAACACCAATTTAATTTATGCACATTTTATTTATGAACAAGCGCACAAACGGATCAAGAACATCTGCAACAAATAATCCACTAATAACCGAAGAAGAAGCAAGAAGACGATGAAGAACGGAAGAACAGCTGCTCAAACTGGCTACCTAATAGTTCGACGGCGGCACGGGCGTGTACCACCTGCCAGCCTCCTCGTCGATGCTGTCGGCGGGGCGGTGCAGCAGGGCGTGGAAGAGGACGAGGAGGAGTCCGACGAGCAGCGAGATGAGGATGTTAGCCGTGGCGCCGGTGAGCAGGAGCAGGACGAGCGTGACGACGGAGAGGAAGGCGATGACGACGCCGTCCCCGACGGGGCGGCCGCAGATGATGAGCGTCTGGTCGACGTCGCGGTCGCGGAGGAAGTAGAGGAAGAGCCAGGCGGCGAAGCAGGCGAGGAAGACGATCAGGGAGACGGGTTGCCAGAGCAGGGAGACGAAGACGACGGCGAGGACGACGAGCGCGTAGTTGGCGGCGAAGTGCGCGAGGTTGGCGCGCGCGCGGCGGTAGGCGTCGGAGAAGCCCCGCGGGACGGAGAGCGCTCCGGGGTCCGCGAGCTCGCGCCAGGGGCGCCGCGCGGCGAGCGCGGCCGCGCCGCGGGCCTTGGCGCGGGAGATGAAGTCGAGCGGGTAGGTGGAGGAGGAGGAGGAGTCCCCCGTCGGCGGGGCGGAGGAGGAGGTGGGGATGGTGCCGTACTTGGACATGGCTGGCCTGTCTGCCTGGCTGGGGCCGGACGGTCGTCGGCGACTCGGCGCCGGCGAAGAGGTGGGGAAGCTGTGCGAATGGGGCGGCGAGCTTGACGTGCAGTAGCTGGACTCTGCAAGAGAAGGTGATCCAATTATGGAGAGGTCAGAGGCGGAGCTGGGGAATGGAGATGTACATGTGGCACTAATTCTAGACTGTTGTTGATTCGATTTTACAAGGAAGGTTTTTTTTTTTATGAGAGGAAGGAAGGGTTTATTATATGTAAGGAGAATTATGTTCTGGCTAAGTAGGGTACAAATTATGCTATCTGAGCCCAGTTTGGCCTTGGCCCATGAAGTCCTTAATCGGACCGGTTAAAGCCTAGCCCAGCTCACACCTCCACGCCTTCGCCGCCAATGGCCCTTTTCGTGGCTTTTCCTACCTGTTAGGTTGTTTAGTTCGTGAAACTTTAAAAACTTTGCAAACTGGTTTGTAAAAATGCCAAAGTTTGCAAACTAGTTGAAAGAGGGTGTTTAGTTTCAAAGTTGCATTAGAAAACGTGTCGCGAGAGAGAAGGCACGTTTTTCAATGCGTTACTTTTGCAACTTTGCAAACTAGTTGAAGAGGGGTGTTTAGGTCCAAAATTGCAAATTTGCAAACTAGTTTTCAAAGTTTCACGAACTAAACAAGGCCTTACTCTGTTTCCTTCCATACCGCATTCAGTGCATGCTTCGCTTATCGGACGCAATATTCAGGGAGTAGGAATGCGCCCTTAACCATGCGCTCCCATGACAATCAGGTCTCCAAAATTCCTGGTCCTGGCAAGTGGTAATGGTGAATGAAAGGCTACTAGTTATTCGCTGCAAATTAGTATTAGCTACTAGTTGTTGGCTAACATACAATCTGGTCTCTTCTCAGGGGAAACGTTCGTTTTTCTTTGTGGACACCAAGGCAAATCTTCTCCGGTTTGGCCGTGCTGTTAGAGATCCAGGATGGATGAAACTCTGGAAGCAGAAAGTGCCGCCTAAAGTGCGAGTGTTCTGATGGAGGGTTATGCACGACTACATACCGTGTCGATCCAACTTGCATAGACGTCACATAGACCAACCTGCTAATTGTGGAGTCTGTGGAACACCAGAAGAAACGACCTATCATTCACTTGTGGAGTGCACTCTAGCACTTTCTTTCTGGAGGAAGCTGAAAGAGATGGGGGGGAATCAAGCTACCGCAATTATGCCCAAGGACATGGGCGGCGGATTTGCTAGATGATTCACTATGCAAGGAGGAAGACAGGATCGTTATTATGTGCGGGATGTGGTCTCTCTGGAACGCACGAAATGACAGGAACCATGGGAAGACACCGATCGAGCATAAACTGGTCATTGACTGGGTGCTAGATGCCTGTTACCTAATGTTGGCGATCCGACAAAACCCATCTGCAGCCACTGGGCATCAGACGGAAGGTTGGCAGCCTCCACCGGAGGGAATGGTGAAAATTAACTGTAATGGAGGGTTCCAGACTGAAACTATGGCTGGAGCAACCGGTGCTGTTATCCGGAGCTCGACGGGGTCCTTCATGGGGGCATCGTCAAGATGGATTCCATCAGTAGCTTCAGCTCTTGTGACCGAAGCGGAAGCATGCCGAGATGGGCTACGGCAGGCAATCAGGAAAGGAGAAAGAAGAGTGATCATTGAATCAGATTCACTTCAACTGGTGTCATTGTGAAAGAATCGGAGACAACAGCGATCAGAAGTCGCAATCATTCTGGAGGAAATATAGGAGATGGCTGAGTCGTTGCTTAGTTTTGATTGGGTTCATGTTAGGAGGTTAGCTAACGTAGCCCACCTGTGTGCTAAACAGGCATCTCCTAGTAGGCCTAGCTCTTTGTGGCTTGACCAGCCACCCAGCTTTCTTTTACCATCACTTCAAAGTGATTGTAACCTTCCCTCGAATGAAAGTTGTGTTCCCAAAAAAAAAAAGGAAAAAGTCCATATTTCACTATTCAACTATTACTGGTGTCTAATTTTCAACCTCAAACTACAAAACCAGATAACACGCACCATTCAACTATCAAAACCAGACAAATTACAACCCCGAGCCTATTCCACGGTGGTTTTGATCCGACGTGACAGTGACGTGCTGACGTGGATGACACAGTGCCGTTAAGGTCACCCTTCTCTTTTTTTTCTCCTCATATGCCCGACTGGCGACCAACCCTGTCGGCGAGCTTGGCCGCCACGGCCCTAGAGCCACTCCTCCCACTGCTTCCGGCCGCCGAAGCATGCGGACATGAGCCTGAGATGCTAGTGCCTGCATAGCCGTCCAATCCCACTGCTCATCTTCTACTACAGCTTCACGAACTCAGGCCCAGGCGCCCAGCTCCCGTGAACTCTATCTCCTACGGCTGCGCGCACCTCCAGGCAGCAGGGTGGCATCCGCCCATCGCGCATCGCCGTCATCTTCCTCGGCTCCGGCAAAATCTCGTTGCCACAAGCCGCAAGTCACTCGCCTCGATCTCCGCATCGCCGTCGTCTTCCTTGACGCGCACTGGAGGCAGGTGGCGACGACGGTGGTGTTCGATTTGGATTAAGCACGCAGGTTGGGAGACTGCATTTGTTGCCAGAGCTGGTGTGCCGTGTGTCCCTTTTTGCTGCTCCTATGCCCGATTTGATGTTTGCGTAGTTGCGTGCTGCAATTTGGCTTAGCCAAGGTAAAAGGAAGAGATTGGATTCAGTTATGCTAACTGCTTGCTCGATTAATTAAAACAGAGAACTAGGAGATGCTGTTGCTAGTGGCCTGATTGGGGGAGGGGAAGCTCGTTGCTTGGATTATTTCGTCGAGATCGAAAAGGAAAATAGAAGAGGGCAGATTGATCGAGTTGCTGCTGCTGGAGGCGCTGGTTTGTTCGAAAGCAGATTGAGACAGAGTTGAACGGCTATGCGGCCGAGGAGACCTGGCCGCAGTGGTGGCGCTGCCATCGTCATGATTGATGGACTCATGAGGAGGCGGAGAAGATAGGACTAGCAGGTGGACCCCACCATTACTTGTGCCAAACCGTATGCCACGTCAACTCAAAACCGGAGTGGAATTTGCTCGAGGGTGCATTTGTCCGGTTTTGACAATTAGGTGGTGCAGGTTGCCTAGTTTTGTAGTTGGAGGTTGAAAACCGAACGATGATAGTTGAAGGGTGAAATATTGACTTTCCCCCGCCCCCCCAAAAAAAAAGCCGAAAGGATTGAAAAAGTCAGAACGCGTCCTGAATAACCAGTATCATTGTCCAAGTGCCAAATAATTGAGCCCAAATTGACTTCAGATTGATCACCCCTCAAAAATGATTTCACTACCAAATCATCTAAAAAGAATAGACATGTACACGGTACATGTAAATATAGAGAACACAAATCTAAGCACACGTACATTTCTGAACAAGTGCACAAGCAGATCAAGAACGCCTGCAAATGCAATAATATCAGCTAGCCAAGAAGAGCCGAGAAGGATCGACGAGGAGCGGCACACACGTTAGTGACTAGTTTGTGGACGGCGGCTGGGGCTCGTAGCACAGCCCGGTCTCCTCGTCGATGGTGTCCGTGGGGAGGTGCAGCACGGTGTGCGCCGCGGCGAGGAGGAGCCCGACGGACAGCAAGATACGCCTGCCCGCCGTGGCGCGGGTGACCAGCAGCACGAAGGGCGTGAACGTCAAAAGTACTGCTAACTGGTGGCTGGTGCTGATTTGTTGTGAGACTAAAGTACTGCTGGCTGGCTGTGGCTGATAGGCAAGACTTTGCCCGGCGAGACGAGCAAGGAAGGGACGACCTCGGGCAGGTAGATGGGCTGCCAGAGCAGCGAGGCCCAGAAGAAGACGCGGTAGACGAGGCCGTAGTTGGCGGCGAAGTGCGCGAGGTTGGCGCGCGCGCGGCGGCAGGCGCCGATGAAGCCCCGCGGGACGGAGAGTGCGCGCGGGTCCGCGAGCTCGCGCCAGGGCCTGGCGCGGACTCCACGGGGAGCTCCTCCAGCGCTGTGGGCGAGCCCTCGGGCTGCGGGTCGGGGGAGGAGGACGCGGGGATAGTTCCGTACTTGGACATGGCTGGCCGCTGGAAGCGCGCGGTGGCTGGCGCCGGCGGTGAGGAGGGAGCAGCGCGAGCGCGACGCGCGGTGGGCGAACTTTGACGCTGAGTCTTATGGAGTGTCAAATGCTAATGCTACTTTGAATGTGTGGTAACGTGTGTGGAGTGCGAAGGATGGGCGGGTCGTTGACACAACGTTGAACGGAACTGATACTAGTACATCCGAGTGAAAATTCCTCCTGCATATCGAGAATTTTCTCTTTTTTTCCACTTTTCCTCCTCCCCTCCAGAGCTTTTGAAGGTTGTGGTTTATGGGTCCCCTTACGAAGAGGAAAACAAGAGTTTATTGATAATCTGAACAGCCTGATGGCTGGTTGGAGAGGACCTATTATGATAGCAGGGGATTTTAATCTGGTTAGGTTTAGTAGAGATAAGAATAATGGTATTATTAATCATCGGTGGGCAGATGCTTTTAATGAATGGATAGGCCGTTGGTCTCTGTTAGAGCTGAATCCTTCAAATAGGTTGTACACTTGGACCAATAATCAGGAGAATCTAGTTATGGCTAAAATTGATAGAGTTTTTGTTTCAACAGAGTGGGAGGCTTCTTATCCTTTGACAAGGATTAGGGCTTTAAGTAGAATACCAAGTGATCATAACCCACTCTTGATAGATACGGGGACTAACATGCATTTTGGTAAGAAGAGATTCCGTTTTGAAAAATGGTGGCTGGAAAAGGTTTCTTTCAAAGATTTAGTTGCTAAGGCTTGGAACATTGATTGTTCTGGGAAGAGTAGTATGGATAGGTGGCAAGCAAAGGTTAGAAACTTTAGAAAATTGGTGAGAGGGTGGGCAGCTAATGAGGTTGCAGCCCTTAATAAAAATAAAGCAGAGTTAGCAGAGGAGTTTAATAGGTTAGATTCTGAGGCTGAGCAGAGAAGACTTCCTGCTCAGGGCTTAGAGAGATTAAAACAGGTGACTGAAGAATTAAATAAGATTTGGGCCCGGGAGGAAATTAAGAGTAGACAAAGGTCTAGAGATAGAAATATTTTAGAGGGAGATAGGAATACTGCATATTTTCAAGCCATTGCAAATCATAGAAGTAGAAAGAAATTTATAGATTGTCTAGAAGGCCCAAATGGTGTAGTGGATGATATAGAAGGGATGAGTAGAATTGTTGTAGACTTTTATAAACAGTTGTTTGCTGAGGAACCTAGAGATCGAGTTAGGTTGGAGCATGGGTTCTGGAGTGAGAATGATAGAGTTTCTCTAGAGGAAAATGAGTTGTTACAAGCTCCATTTACAGAAGAAGAAATTAAAGGAAGCAGTATTCAGTTGCTATGCCGAGGGAGCTCCAGGTCCTGATGGGCTACCTTTTTTGTTTTATCAAAAGTTTTGGAATTTGGTGAAAGGAGATCTTATAGATATGTTTCAAGATTTTCATGAGGGTAAATTAGACTTGTTTAGGATCAACTTTGCCATGCTAACTTTGATTCCTAAGGTAGAGGATGCTAGGAGTATGAAGAATTTTAGGCCTATTAGCTTAACTAATTGCAGTTTCAAGATTTTTTCCAAGGTCCTTACTTTGAGATTGGGTAAAATTGCTGATAGACTAATTGCTTCCAACCAGAGCACTTTCATTAGGGGTAGATATATTTTAGAAAGTGTGGTGGTTGCACATGAGATTGTGCACAGTACTAAAAATAGTAATGAACCTGGTTTTATTTTGAAATTAGATTACGAGAAAGCCTATGATAGGGTCAATTGGGATTTCTTGTTTGAGGTCCTGAAAGGAAGGGGTTTTAGTGATAAATGGATCAGTTGGATTAGTCTTATAGTTAAAGGGGGCTCTGTTGGGGTTAACCTGCATGGTGTTGAGAGTTCCTTTTTCAAAACGGGAAAAGGCCTGAGACAAGGGGATCCTATCTCACCCATTCTCTTTAATTTGGTAGGAGATGTCTTTACAAGAATGTTAGAGAAAGCTGCTTCAGGTGGACTAATTAGAGGTTTGCTAACTGGGGTCAAAGAGGGTGGGATCATATCTCTGCAGTATGCAGATGATACAATCATCTTTTCTGATGCCAGTTTAGAGCATATTGTGAATCTTAAGTGTTGCCTAGTTCTGTTCGAGAAACTGTCTGGTATGAGAACTAATTTTAACAAGAGTGAGGTTATTCCTTTGAATTTAGAAGAGGATGAGGTAAATAACTTGGCACAGGTCTTTGGGTGCCCTATAGGGTCTTTTCCTTTAAAATACTTAGGTGTTCCTTTGCATTATGATAAGCTCCGTAGAGAAGACATCCAGCCCTTGATAGATAAGATTATGAAAAGGATTGCTAGTTGGATAGGAAAATTGCTGTCTCAGGCAGCTAAGGTGGTTCTAATTAGAACATGTTTGACAAGTATACCAATTTACTTACTTTCCTTCATCAAGTTCCCAAAGTGGGCTATTAAAATTCTTAATACTCACTTAGCTAATTGTTTGTGGGATGACTCTGATGGTAACCATAAGTACCATTTGGTTAATTGGGATAGCTTAAGTATGTGCAAGGAATATGGGGGTTTGGGCATTCCTAACTTAAGGGACCTTAACCTGTGCCTGCTAGGTTCCTGGCTAAAAAGGTATCAGCTAGGTGAAGAAAAATTGTGGAAAAAGGTGATAGATTTTAAGTACAATACTAATAGACCAAATATCCTTTATTCTAGAACCGAGGATGCTTCCCAGTTCTTTAAAGGAGTCATGTGGGCAGCTAAAGCAGCTATGTTTGGTTTTAGATGGAAGATAGGGAATGGTTGTAAGGTGAAATTTTGGGAAGATAATTGGTTAGGATCCTCTAGTTTAGCAATTCAGTTCTGGGAACTTTATTC
>CM014272.1:67413001-67438703 GCA_004135705.1 Alloteropsis semialata | reverse complement strand
TCCCTTCTGGCCTTCTACACTGGCATTGACCGGAAGAGTATTCCAAGTTTCCAACTGCATACTGGTGAGATACAGTAGTGCTGAATATGTTGTTCAAGTGTGCCATACTGACATTGGAGAAAGAGGGGGAAAAGGTAGTTAAATATGAGTATAAAAAGATAGAAACATTGAAGAGTGAGGCAAACGAAGTCTATGATCAATGGATACAATATAATACAAACATACAGTCCAGTAGCGATGGTAGCCACCCAAATTACTGTACTTCCTGCAGAGCTGCATCTCAAATTATTTATCCTGCATAGCTGCAGAGATGGATGGTTGAATTTTCTTAAGCTGACAATGGTATGAATTTCCAAGAACCTAATCTACAGCAGAAACAGTGAATATTGCAAGGAGATGTTTTAGCAGGTTCCTTAGCTGTGCCATCATGTTGCAATCCCCTTCCCTGATTAGTTAGAGAAGCTTATCCACTGCTTCAGTTATCATTGTGCTGTCTCAAGTATTAACAACTTCCCAAGAAAGTTGTCCTAATCCCAGTATTACTAAAATATGCACAAAATGTTACTTAAATCTTCCCAAGAAACAAAAACTCTAAAAAGACTGCACTCATCTAGTTCATATAAATTCTGAAAGAAAATCAAGTTCACATATCCTAGAGCTACCAAGTAATATCAGAAAAACTTGAATTACTTCGAAATATCTATGAATGTAAATGCATAGCTTGAACTTTTCAATTTTAAAAATAACCAATTGTGTAAAAAGAAACATATGTGGAAATCAGATGATGCTTAATTAACTGAGTGATTCCATGAGAAAACTGTGCTTACTGAAACCTGTAGACTTGTTGAATGCTGTAATCAACACTGTGACCAAGACTCCAAGAGATTGGCGAACAAGATACAGATCAACTCAAAGCTGGCATATATATTAAAAAAAATTCATCATTGCGAATTCCCCTAAATCTGTTCCTCCACCCAGTCACAACTCACAAGTCACAGTGTCACACCAGAGTTCAGGATAAACTGCACACTGACTAAGCTATGAATTTGCATATTCTCAGCAGAGTTCAGACTTTTGCTGCCTGATAATAATTGAAAATATGATTTAATCCAACTACAGAACTAGATAGTCCACCTACAAAAGATTTAGCTTTGTGGACAATCAGATTAAAAGATAACTCAGGATCAGATGCAGACTAAGGGCTCCGAATGTTGCATTTTCTCAGTGAAGTAGAAGACACTTTTCTCCAAGAAATGTCTATAGGACTGAACATTTGGTACAATGAGATATGGCAGTGCAGGAAGGAACGCCTCTTGTAGTCATATGGTGTGGGTAAACTACAGTTATATCACTTTTGCATGTTACCTGAAGTGCATGGGAGATGAAACCAGAAGACTGCTATCTCTGCAAGTTGGAACCAGTAGAAAGCAAGCACGCCTTTGACATAAAATTGGCTACAGAAGAACCCAATGTGTATATTTTATTTTCACAAGGATGAAGAACCTTATATACAGATGCAGCAGACCAGCAGTATTAGTGCCATGTATTTGGATGCACATTCCATTAGACAAATCCATAATGCAATAATATTTACATCCTCATCCCTGTATAGAAAGTTAAAAACAAGGAACTTAAAAGGTTGATTCACAGAGCCACCCCTTGTGGATGTGGGAAAGCATGGTTAAGCCGGAGTCCCCGGACCCGGGGGTCAATGAACTCGGTGTTGATGATGCCAGCCATGGGCGAGGGACGGGAAGGAGGAGGCGGTTGCCGTGCCGGTGAGGCGGTGACGGAGAATTTCCCAGTCCGCCGCCTAGGAAAGCGACGATAGTTGGGGATAGCTGCAACTGCAATTCATCCTCGTGATGTATTTCAAAGCCCAGCACAAACCCAATATAGTAGATTTAGTGGGCCGGCCCATCACGACTTGACCAAACCCAACAGGAAAAGGTCCAGTGCGCGCGGCGGACTATTAGCAATTCGCAATCGCTCGAGCTCCGATGGCGACGTGCCATGGATTTGCATATTCTCAGCAGGGTTCATCAGACTTTGAAATGCTATGCATCACACACATTATTCTTTCACACTCTGTTAGCCTTTCCTTCCGTACGACCAGAACAGGTCGTACGTCCTCCTTGCCGGCGCCGGCCACCGCGCGCATCCACATCCACTATCCAGCCAGCAGCCATGTCCAAGTACGGAACTATCCCAGCCTCGTCCTCCGCCGCCGCCCCGCCGCCCGAGGGCTCATCAGCCGCGCCCGATTCCACCTTTTCCTCCTCCTGCTCCAGGTGCCCCCGCCGCCCGTCTTTCCGCCCCTGGCGCGAGCTCTTGGACCCCCGCGCGCTCTCGTTTCCAGGGAGTCTCACCGACGCCCGACGCCGCGCGCGCGCCAACCTCGCGCACTTCGCCGCCGACTACGAGCTCGTCTTCCTCGTCGTCGTCTCGGTCTCCCTGCTCTGGTGGCCCAGGCTCCTGCCCAACGTCCTCGTCTGCTTCTTCTTCCTGGTCGGCAAGCTCTTCCCCCTGATTTTGGGGCTCACGCTCCTGGAGCTGATGCTTATGGGCGCCACGGCGAGCGTCCTCGTCTCGGTGCACGTCGGGCTCCTCCTCGTCGTGGCCCACGCCGTGCTTCACTGCCCCGCGGACAGCGCCGACGAGGTGGGCCGGTCGTCGATTGCTTGGCACCGCGTGATAGCACCGTCGTGCGAGCGCGACACGCCCACCGCCGTCGACGAACTAGCGTGAGGTGCTCCCTACCATCCTAGCCGACCTTATGGGAATAGTACTGGTGCACTTGCTAAGAAGTTATTTAAAAATGTGTTTAAATCCGTGAGTTCTTTAGAATTCTAAAAAACCTGTGTTATTTGTAGATTTATTTATGCCTGCTGAGGCAGACATGTATTCTCTTCAGATGATTTTTAGTGAAATTATTGTGTTTCTGGACTGATGAGTAAGGGCTCAATTATTTGGCACTTGCACATGTTATTGTTCAGGAACTGCATGCATGGTGAAATCGGAAGGGATTTGCCCTTGTGATCTGCCCACATAGCAGGAATATTTCCCGTGAGACGAGATGGACATTGCATGAGCATACTACTCAACTAGCCAACAACTCGCTCTAATACTAGTTTCTGACCAATAACATATGGACACCTCACCATGCATGGCTAGCCACGTCAAAGTTCACCCACCGCGTGCCGCTTGATCAAGTTCCCCCTCCTCGCCGGCGCCGGCCCTCGCCCGTATCCATCTGAAGCCATGTCCAAGTACGGAACTATCCCCGCCGTTTCCTCTAACCCGCCGCCGGAGGTCTCGTCCGCCGCGCCGGACTCCACCACCTCCAGCGCTAAGGCCCCCGTGGTGTCCGCGCCTCGCCCCTGGCGCGAGCTCGCGGACCCGCGCGCGCTCTCCGTCCCGCAGGGCTTCACCGACGCCTACCGTCGCGTGCTTCGCCCCCAACTACGAGCTCGTGCTCCTCGCCGCCGTTTTGGCCTCCCTGCTCGAGCGGCCTCTCTACCAGCTCATGGTCCTCCCCTGCTTCCTCGTCTGGCGGCGCAAGTCCCTTCCCCGCGTTTTTCATCCTCTCGCTCTTCGCGCTGCTGCGCACCGGCGCCGCGGCGAGCGTTGCCATCTCGCTGCCCGTGGGGATCCTGATCGTCGTCGTGGCGCACGCCGCGCTGCACCTCCCCGCGGACGGCGTCGACGATGAGGCTGGGCTGTGCTGCGAGCCCCAGCCGCCGTCCACAAACTAGTAGCGTGAGCCGCTCTGATCCTCGTCGACCTTCTTGCCTTCTTGGCTCTTGGTTATTAGTTGATATTGCAGGCGTTCTTGATCTGTTTGTGCAGTTGCTCAGAACTAAAATATGCTTAAATTTTGTTTTCTTTGTATAGTCATATATACATTACCGCGCAGACATTTATTCTCGAGCTTTACATGATTTATTATTGTTAGTGAAATCTTGTTTTAGGAGTGATCAAGCTGAAGTCAATTTAGGATCAATCATTTGGCACTTGCTCAATGATATGCATATTCATAGAAGAATCGAACTACATGGTCAAATCGAAAGGAATATCCCTTCTGAATTTGTCGTCTGTCCGGAAAACGAATGGTTCCCGTGAGACGAGACAGACAATGTATGACCATTTAGCCAACAACATGCTAAAGGGCGTGTTTAGTTCCACATAAAATACATAAAATTTTCACCTTGAGAACCGTGTCAGTTCATTTCTTCTCTCTGTGCACGCGGCCCAATGCATAAACTTTATGCACAAAGTGGGCATCTAAACACGCCCTAAATTGCGAATGCTAGTTTCTGACCAATGGCTTAAAGATGGATTCTAGGGAAATTGTGCTATTTTTGTTTTAAAAAATAATCTGTATGAATTTAATATGATATTTTGTGTTTATCACTCACTTCCTTCGTCCAGAAATATAAGGTATTTTAGTTTCTTATAAATCAGACCAAACTTATAAGAAAAATATTAACATCTAGCACGTAAAATAATTAATTATGAAAATACATTTTGTAATGAATATAGTTATGTTTATTTGTTATCGTAAGATTATTGCTTTTTTCTAAACTTGGCAAAACTTAATTTTGACTCTGGACAAACCAAAATGTCTTGTATTTTAGAACACAGAGAATACGCTTGGTAGAATTGTAAATCCTACTTTCAGAGGGCAAGGCGACCTATAGGGATGGTGTTGACATCCTCTGCCCTACTTTGTGTACATCATAATTTTGGGAATTGTAAATGCTGTTGACTTTTTATCATAATTTTGATCATTCATCTTATTCAAAATATTTTAATTTGTGTACATCATTTATTTTGTTTGTGATTTGTTCTGTCATTATATGTAGGTGTGACTTCTCTTTTTGCATATTTGCATACAATTTTTGAATAAGATGAAAAGCTAAACGTTTTTAAGAAAAAGTCAATCGTTATAAATATTTCGATATGGAGAGAGTAATAATTTGGGACGGAGTAAATATTACGTATTAATAATAATCCAAACCGTTCTAAAACAAAAAGAGAGCGGACCCAACATCCATCGATAATTCATGAATTATCTCTCGACGGCGTCTACGACTTCTCTGCCCATACTTCGCAGTTCACACGCGACCACACATTCACGGTGCCAGTAGGCATTAGCATATCTTTTCTGTAAGACTGGAAGCGCGCGTCAAAGTTAACCCATCGTGTCGTGCTCGCGTTGCCCCCTCCTCGCCGGCGCCAGCCACCGCCACGCGCGCTCCAGCGGCCGGCCAGCCATGTCCAAGTACGGAACTATCCCCGCCTCTTCCTCCACCCCGCTGCCCGAGGACTCGCCCACCGCGCTCGACTCCACCTCCAGTGCTAAGGCCCCCGGAGCGTCTGCGGCGGCGGCCGCGCGCCGCCCCTGGCGTGAGCTCGCGGACCCGCGCGCGCTCTCTGTCCCGCGGGGCTTCACCGACGCCTACCGCCGCGCGCGCGCCAACCTCGCGCACTTCGCCGCCAACTACGAGGTCGTCTTCCTCGCCGTCGTCTCGGTCTCTTCCTTGCTCCAGCGGCCCGTCTGCGTGCTCATCGCCCTCTGCTACCTCAACATCTCGCCTGGCAAGGTCGTCATCCGCGTGCTTTGGATGCTCTCGTTCTTCCTGATGGTGCTTGCCGAGCCCACGGCGAGCGTCCTCGTATCCCTGCCTGTCGGGCTCCTGCTCGTCGCTGTCCACGCCGTGCTGCACCGCCCCGCGGATAGCGTCGACGAGGAGGCAGGACGGTGCGACACGCCCCCGCCGTCCACGAAATAGCGTCAGCCGTGAGGTTTCTGCCCTCCTAGTCAAATCATCCTGGAATAATATCAGTGATGGTTAGCCGATATTGCAAATGTTCTTGATCGCCTTGTGCACTTGCGCAGAACTATAAATGTGCTTAAAGTTTCTGTTAGATGTATATTAAATCGGCCGGAATTTGCGTTGTGATCTCTTCAGAAAATTAAACGAATGTTTCTGTGGGACAACAGACGTTTGACCATATTATTTACATTTTGAAAAATCACTTTGATGCTTGATATATTTTTTTTACATCTCCAACCTCGAACATTATTTCCATCCAAATGAAATTACTAAACTACTCCTTACTCAAGTGTGTTTATACAATATATCACTCATTGGTAGTATAGAGTACCGTAAAAAAGCTCATCTTCTTTTACGGTACTCCATACTATCAATGAGTGGTATATATTATAAACCCCTATAAGTAAGAGGTACTTTAGTAATTTCACTTGGATGGAAATTAAATTAGAGATCGGAGATGAAAAAATATATCAAGGATCAAAGTAATTTTTTAAAATATAAATATTTCAATTACGCCATTAATTTTTCCTAAAATATCTATATACTACTATACTACCCACTACATACTTATTATACTACAGTTAAAGTCTACAGTAGTGTACAATCAATCTCAATCGTACGATATTTTTATACTAGTCCTTTTTAGACATTAGTATCACTACCCGGAAAGTCGTAGTTTGCCGTGTGCCCGAAACTTTGCCGTGTGCAATTTTTCGGGCACATGGCAAAGTGCCTCTTTGTCGTAGTATGGCTTTGCCGTGTGCTTTTCTTCGGCACACAGCAAAGAGACACTTTGCCGTGTGTTTTTTTGGCACACGGCAAAACCATAATTCAAAGCACATTTTGAAGTAGTAAATCAATTCAAATTAAAAAGTTTTGAACTATAAAGTTGTATAATTTCTCAAGATGTACAATTTTTAGTTTGGTCATTTCTTCATTCGACAAAACAATAGTAACATTATTCACAAAATCTATATCTCTTATATAGTTTACTAAAACTAGAAGAGAGAGATATAAGAATTGTGAACGATGTTAGTACCACTATGTCGGATGAACAAATGACATACATAGAAGTTGTAGATCTTCAGAAGTTATACAACTTTGTAGTTGAACTTTTTTAATTTGAATTAATTTTGATAATGAAAAGTATGTTTGTAGTTCTCAAATTTGAAATTTGAGTTTTTTCAAAAGACCTCGGATGGAGAAACAACCAAAATGAGAGTTGTAGATCACAATAAGTTATGAAACTTTGTAGTTGACATCTTTTTCATTTGAAATCATCTTGCCAACGCAAACTAAGTTTAAATTTTCTCAAATTTAAAATTCAAATTTTGTAAACGACC
This sequence comes from Alloteropsis semialata, assembly GCA_004135705.1. Lineage (NCBI taxonomy): Eukaryota > Viridiplantae > Streptophyta > Magnoliopsida > Poales > Poaceae > Alloteropsis > Alloteropsis semialata. The sequence goes on along the minus strand of CM014272.1, from coordinate 67,431,520 downwards.
TCGGATGGAGAAACTACCATAATGAAAATTGTAGATTTTGAAAAGTTATGAAACTTTGTAGTTCACAACTTTTTAATTTGAATTCATTTAGGGTCTCAAACAAGCAATTTATATTCGGTTTAGTATAATATGGTAGGAATCGAAACGAAATCTAAACACAGATGAGAGTGCGGTGTAGTGGTAGATGAGGTTACGCGCGAGGGAGAGGTCGCGGGTCTGAATCCTGCCGGACGCATAGCACGTGAATTTTCCACGTAAAATGGCGCGACTTCCCACATGAATAAATTTTTTTTTGCTATTTTTTCGGTTTATTTCCGATCCGCAGGAAATAACTTTGCCGTGTGCGGCAAAGCCGGCTTTGCCGTCGCGCCTGGCTGTCGTGCGCACTTTGCCGTGGGCCGCACACGGCAAACTCTTCGCCATGGGTATTCTGGCCACGGCAAAGAGGTGGATTCCGATAGTGTACAGAGTAGTATGAAGTACTTAAGTGTCTGATTGTTGCTACGCTAGTCTTACCGGTGTAGCAAGTAAAAAACTTTTGACAGAAGTCAGTTCAAGGAGGTTCCTTGTTAAGATTTTGGGGATTGACACCTAATTAGCTTTATCTTGATTTGCCAGACACATAACTCTGAACCCAAACTCTGAACCCGGCCGATATCCACCGATAAATCATGAATAAACCAATCGGGATTGTGCCAACGTCTTCTGCCCTTCACACGCTATCACACATTCGCAAGACCGAAATCATTTTTCAAAGTTCACCACCGCATCACGCTAGAGTGTTCCTCCTCTTGGGCACCGGCCACACACATCGACTCATCCATGTCCAAACACGAAAGTATCCTGGCCAGCACCTCCAACCCGCTGCCCGATGCCTACAGGCTAGACCGCTGGAGGGTCTGATCGTGGCTACGCTGGTCTCTTGGCCGGCGTAGAATGGAAAACTTCGGCTAGAAATCAGTTCAAGAGGCTCCTTATCAAGATTTTGGGAATTAACACCGTACCCAAGTTTCTCTTGATTTGCCAGACACATTAATTCGAACCCCAAAACTTTGAACCTTCAAAAGCTTTTTTTTAGAGTTTAAGGGCTAAAGCCCCCGTCTTACTGCAACATAAGACCATTCAGCAGTTTACAACACTGGGACTCCACGAGTCGGATACAAGAGCAACAGCTACAACTGTGCACGCCTCAACTTCAAAGCAACAGCTAAACTACTGGATCAACATGTGCACAACGCAACTTCAAAGCAGCATCTAAACTACTGGATCAACAAGTCCAACACCAAACCAACACATCAAGGTCTGAACTTTTGGAACAGCATCACCAAGCCCAGAGCCGGCTAAATCTGCGCCCAGCGCCATCCCTGCTCCACCAGCTTCAAAGTTTCAGGCGGAGAGTTCCAGGTCTTCTCAATGACATCCATCAGGTCCTCCTTCTTCCACACGTTGCCGTATTCCATCAACAGAGATACCAGCTTTGTATCCCATTTGGAGCTCTTCAAACTAGCCTCTCGGGTTCGCTTACAATTTTCTTTAAACCAGTAATGAACCTCCTCATCTGCTCTTGCTCTTGTAATGGTAACCGAATTATCCAATTCTGCACCATAGTCATCAGCATTACCAGTAGGATTTTCATATCCTTCCAAGCTGCATTCTGAAAACATAAACTATTTCTTAGCTTCCAAATCGACCATAAGGCAGCAGAACTAATTACATTCACTACCATGAACCTCTTATTACTTAACCAGAATCTACCAATGTGCTCAAAGTCTCAAACCTAAACCCTATATGTAAATTCAGCAAACCTGACAAAATTCTCCAAAGTTGAGAAGACACAGCACAATCAAAGAAAAGGTGCTGCACATATTCTTTTTCCTCACAAAATAAGCAACTATCATCCTGAACCTCCCTTCTTTTCTTAAGGTTGTCTCTAGTGAGGACTTTATTTTTTGACAGAAGCCATAAAAAGAAATGAACTCTTGGAGGAATTTTCAAACTCCAAACAGAGGCCACAAAAACAGGTTTAATCCCCCTAAAGTTAATGACTTTATACAAAGTTTGGGAAGAGTACAGCCCATTAGAAGAAATTTTCCAAATCATTTCATCTTCATCATTATTAAAACAAATAGTAGAAGCAAGTTGCTGAACCTCCAGCCACATATTATTCAACCTATCACCTACAGTTCTCCTGAAAAATTTTCCAAATCATTTCATCTTCATCATTATTAAAACAAATAGTAGAAGCAAGTTGCTGAACCTCCAGCCACATATTATTCAACCTATCACCTACAGTTCTCCTGAAAGTACACTTAACTTGGTTCTCATCCCAGAGAGCAGCTACCGTAGCTCCTTTCTCATTAACAATAGAATAAAGTTCCCAGAACTGAATTGCTAAACTAGAGGATCCTAACCAATTATCTTCCCAAAATTTCACCTTACAACCATTCCCTATCTTCCATCTAAAACCAAACTTAGCTGCTTTAGCTGCCCACATGACTCCTTTAAAGAACTGGGAAGCATCCTCGGTTCTAGAATAAAGGATATTTGGTCTATTAGTATTGTACTTAAAATCTATCACCTTTTTCCACAATTTTCCTTCACCTAGCTGATACCTTTTTAGCCAGGAACCTAGCAGGCACAGGTTAAGGTCCCTTAAGTTAGGAATGCCCAAACCGCCATATTCCTTGCACATACTTAAGCTATCCCAATTAACCAAATGGTACTTATGGTTACCATCAGAGTCATCCCACAAACAATTAGCTAAGTGAGTATTAAGAATTTTAATAGCCCACTTTGGGAACTTGATGAAGGAAAGTAAGTAAATTGGTATACTTGTCAAACATGTTCTAATTAGAACCACCTTAGCTGCCTGAGACAGCAACTTTCCTATCCAACTAGCAATCCTTTTCATAATCTTATCTATCAAGGGCTGGATGTCTTCTCTACGGAGCTTATCATAATGCAAAGGAACACCTAAGTATTTTAAAGGAAAAGACCCTATAGGGCACCCAAAGACCTGTGCCAAGTTATTTACCTCATCCTCTTCTAAATTCAAAGGAATAACCTCACTCTTGTTAAAATTAGTTCTCATACCAGACAGTTTCTCGAACAGAACTAGGCAACACTTAAGATTCACAATATGCTCTAAACTGGCATCAGAAAAGATGATTGTATCATCTGCATACTGCAGAGATATGATCCCACCCTCTTTGACCCCAGTTAGCAAACCTCTAATTAGTCCACCTGAAGCAGCTTTCTCTAACATTCTTGTAAAGACATCTCCTACCAAATTAAAGAGAATGGGTGAGATAGGATCCCCTTGTCTCAGGCCTTTTCCCGTTTTGAAAAAGGAACTCTCAACACCATGCAGGTTAACCCCAACAGAGCCCCCTTTAACTATAAGACTAATCCAACTGATCCATTTATCACTAAAACCCCTTCCTTTCAGGACCTCAAACAAGAAATCCCAATTGACCCTATCATAGGCTTTCTCGTAATCTAATTTCAAAATAAAACCAGGTTCATTACTATTTTTAGTACTGTGCACAATCTCATGTGCAACCACCACACTTTCTAAAATATATCTACCCCTAATGAAAGTGCTCTGGTTGGAAGCAATTAGTCTATCAGTAATTTTACCCAATCTCAAAGTAAGGACCTTGGAAAAAATCTTGAAACTGCAATTAGTTAAGCTAATAGGCCTAAAATTCTTCATACTCCTAGCATCCTCTACCTTAGGAATCAAAGTTAGCATGGCAAAGTTGATCCTAAACAAGTCTAATTTACCCTCATGAAAATCTTGAAACATATCTATAAGATCTCCTTTCACCAAATTCCAAAACTTTTGATAAAACAAAAAAGGTAGCCCATCAGGACCTGGAGCTCCCTCGGCATAGCAACTGAATACTGCTTCCTTTAATTTCTTCTTCTGTAAATGGAGCTTGTAACAACTCATTTTCCTCTAGAGAAACTCTATCATTCTCACTCCAGAACCCATGCTCCAACCTAACTCGATCTCTAGGTTCCTCAGCAAACAACTGTTTATAAAAGTCTACAACAATTCTACTCATCCCTTCTATATCATCCACTACACCATTTGGGCCTTCTAGACAATCTATAAATTTCTTTCTACTTCTATGATTTGCAATGGCTTGAAAATATGCAGTATTCCTATCTCCCTCTAAAATATTTCTATCTCTAGACCTTTGTCTACTCTTAATTTCCTCCCGGGCCCAAATCTTATTTAATTCTTCAGTCACCTGTTTTAATCTCTCTAAGCCCTGAGCAGGAAGTCTTCTCTGCTCAGCCTCAGAATCTAACCTATTAAACTCCTCTGCTAACTCTGCTTTATTTTTATTAAGGGCTGCAACCTCATTAGCTGCCCACCCTCTCACCAATTTTCTAAAGTTTCTAACCTTTGCTTGCCACCTATCCATACTACTCTTCCCAGAACAATCAATGTTCCAAGCCTTAGCAACTAAATCTTTGAAAGAAACCTTTTCCAGCCACCATTTTTCAAAACGGAATCTCTTCTTACCAAAATGCATGTTAGTCCCCGTATCTATCAAGAGTGGGTTATGATCACTTGGTATTCTACTTAAAGCCCTAATCCTTGTCAAAGGATAAGAAGCCTCCCACTCTGTTGAAACAAAAACTCTATCAATTTTAGCCATAACTAGATTCTCCTGATTATTGGTCCAAGTGTACAACCTATTTGAAGGATTCAGCTCTAACAGAGACCAACGGCCTATCCATTCATTAAAAGCATCTGCCCACCGATGATTAATAATACCATTATTCTTATCTCTACTAAACCTAACCAGATTAAAATCCCCTGCTATCATAATAGGTCCTCTCCAACCAGCCATCAGGCTGTTCAGATTATCAATAAACTCTTGTTTTCCTCTTCGTAAGGGGACCCATAAACCACAACCTTCAAAAGCTCTGGAGGGGAGAAGGAGGAAAAGTGGAAAAAAAGAGAAAATTCTCGATATGCAGGAGGAATTTTCACTCGGATGTACTAGTATCAGTTCCGTTCAACGTTGTGTCAACGACCCGCCCATCCTTCGCACTCCACACACGTTACCACACATTCAAAGTAGCATTAGCATTTGACACTCCATAAGACTCAGCGTCAAAGTTCGCCCACCGCGCGTCGCGCTCGCGCTGCTCCCTCCTCACCGCCGGCGCCAGCCACCGCGCGCTTCCAGCGGCCAGCCATGTCCAAGTACGGAACTATCCCCGCGTCCTCCTCCCCCGACCCGCAGCCCGAGGGCTCGCCCACAGCGCTGGAGGAGCTCCCCGTGGAGTCCGCGCCAGGCCCTGGCGCGAGCTCGCGGACCCGCGCGCACTCTCCGTCCCGCGGGGCTTCATCGGCGCCTGCCGCCGCGCGCGCGCCAACCTCGCGCACTTCGCCGCCAACTACGGCCTCGTCTACCGCGTCTTCTTCTGGGCCTCGCTGCTCTGGCAGCCCATCTACCTGCCCGAGGTCGTCCCTTCCTTGCTCGTCTCGCCGGGCAAAGTCTTGCCTCTTCGCTTGCTTTATCAGCCACCAGCCAGCAGTACTTCAGTCTCACAACAAATCAGCACCAGCCATCAGCCACCAACCAGTTAGCAGTACTTTTGACGTTCACGCCCTTCGTGCTGCTGGTCACCCGCGCCACGGCGGGCAGGCGTATCTTGCTGTCCGTCGGGCTCCTCCTCGCCGCGGCGCACACCGTGCTGCACCTCCCCACGGACACCATCGACGAGGAGACCGGGCTGTGCTACGAGCCCCAGCCGCCGTCCACAAACTAGTCACTAACGTGTGTGCCGCTCCTCGTCGATCCTTCTCGGCTCTTCTTGGCTAGCTGATATTATTGCATTTGCAGGCGTTCTTGATCTGTTTGTGCACTTGTTCAGAAATGTACGTGTGCTTAGATTTGTGTTCTCTATATTTACATGTACCGTGTACATGTCTATTCTTTTTAGATGATTTGGTAGTGAAATCATTTTTGAGGGGTGATCAATCTGAAGTCAATTTGGGCTCAATTATTTGGCACTTGGACAATGATACTGGTTATTCAGGACGCGTTCTGACTTTTTCAATCCTTTCGGCTTTTTTTTTGGGGGGAAAAGTCAATATTTCACCCTTCAACTATCGTCGTTCGGTTTTCAACCTCCAACTACAATACTAGGCAACCTGCACCACCTAATTGTCAAAACCGGACAAATGCACCCTCGAGCAAATTCCACTCCGGTTTTGAGTTGACGTGGCATACGGTTTGGCACAAGTAATGGTGGGGTCCACCTGCTAGTCCTATCTTCTCCGCCTCCTCATGAGTCCATCAATCATGACGATGGCAGCGCCACCACTGCGGCCAGGTCTCCTCGGCCGCATAGCCGTTCAACTCTGTCTCAATCTGCTTTCGAACAAACCAGCGCCTCCAGCAGCAGCAACTCGATCAATCTGCCCTCTTCTATTTTCCTTTTCGATCTCGACGAAATAATCCAAGCAACGAGCTTCCCCTCCCCCAATCAGGCCACTAGCAACAGCATCTCCTAGTTCTCTGTTTTAATTAATCGAGCAAGCCTTGAGCTACATGTAGAGGAGCGTGGGGCGGTACAGCACTGTCAGGACTGCCAGGCGCGTCCGATCGAGGCCTCCGAGCCGTTGCTTGAGTTGTGGGCCGGTTGCTCAAATGGGCCGCAGCGGCGCACCGCGGAATTGGACCCAATGTGCCTAGAAGCCCAGGTTGGGTTAGGGCCGTTACCCGAGGCCCGGTTGCCGATTTGAATCTGGTCGATGGCGGGATCACGAGTTCTCCGGCTCCGGTGTTGGAGGCTGGTCGCTTTGAGGAGATTGTGACCGACACGCACATCCAGGAGCAACAAACGGATCGTCGGGTTCATCTCTCGTGTGATTCAGCTCAGGCGCCACCGTTGGTCACTGAGGGCTCCCTCACGGCACGCAGGCGAGCCGACATGTTTTCAAGCACGGTGGCTCGCCCCCGGTCGCCAACTTCTGCGTTAATTCGAACGCCTCGTCCACGGAGGGCCCGATGCTTGGGCACGACCCCTCTTCGTCGCAGCGAGCGCCTGGCTCGCAAGTCGCGCTTTCGGGCTTCAAAGCCGGTTGTGCAGGCACAAAACGTCTTGATGCGCAAGCTTAAGATATCAAGCTCGTCGGACGATTCCCCGCCTGATGCTGACGCGTTCCAGGAGTACACCAAGCTATTCCAAAGGCAAGTGACTGATGACCAGTGCGACAATCTTGACGAGTTGGTTCCGGTTGATGATCCGGAATTCTCCTTGGACGAGCCAGGGATGGTTTGCTGAGCTCCATGTTCTCTTGGTCGTTTACAGCTCTATGGAAGCACAAAATATCATGATTTGGAATGTGCGCGGCCTTAATGGTCGTGCTCGTCGCAACGCTGTTAGATCCTTGGTCGCTCAGGAGCGTATCTCCTTAATCTCCCTTCAAGAAACCAAACTAAATGTTTGTAATGATGCGTTGGTAATGGAAACGCTTGGCTACGGCTTTGACTACGTTTGCTTGCCTGCGGTTAGCTCGGCCGGGGGTATCCTGTTGGCCTGGCGCACTGATGTTTGGGAGGGCTCGGCGCCGCTCGTGCGGGATCGATCAGTCACCGTTAAGATAACCATGAAGCAGGACACGGAAGTTCACTGGTGGATGACCTGCGTGTATGGTCCCCACTCGGATGAGGCCCGGGTCACATTCCTGCAGGAGCTCAGGGACACTCGCTCCACTCACGACGGGCCGTGGATGATTTGTGGTGACTTTAACATGATCTATCAGGCATCGGACAAGAGCAACGACAGGCTTGATCAACGTATGATGGGTCGCTTTCGCCGTTTCATTGATGATGTTGAGCTCCATGATGTGACCCTCACGGGCCGGCGCTTTACTTGGAGCAATGAGCGTTACTCACCAACTCTCGAACGTCTGGATCGCGTTCTGGTTAGTGAAGAATGGTTGTCCATGTTCCCCAACCACACGATGCAAGCGCTGTCGTCTGACTGCTCGGATCACGCGCCACTGCTCTTGGGTACATGTTCGCCCTTGAGCGTTTTCAGACGCTTCCAATTCGAGAACATATGGCCCCGATTCCCTGGGTACTTGGAAACGGTTCAGGCTGCATGGCAGACGCCTGTGCCGCACGGCTGCGACCCCATGCGCGCACTGGACATCAAACTGAGGGCAACAGCCAAGGCCTTGCAGCGGTGGAGCGCGAAGCATGTCGGGTGCATTCGCCTGCAGCTGGCCATTGCTCGGGAATTAGTTTACCGGTTTGATTTGGCCATGGAGAGCAGATCACTATCGCCTCGTGAACACCGGCTTCGCAAACGTATGAAGCTTAAGTGCCTCGGTTTGGCATCCCTCATGCGCACCATAATCAAACAGAGGTCGCGTATCAGTTTCCTCGCAGAAGGGGACGCGAACACGAAATTCTTTCATCTACAGGCCTGCCACCGGAAGCGTAAGAGCTGCATTCACTCCGTCCAGCTGGATGATATCGTTTATGTGAATGAGGAAGACAAGAACACGGCAATTACAGAGCATTTCGCTTCTGTGTTGGGCGCGGTGCAGTCGCCTTCGGTAGCACTGAACCTTGAGGCACTCGGTCTCCCGGCTCGGGATTTCCAGGGCATTGACTCTTGCTTTTCGGAGGAAGAAATCAAGACAACAATCTTCGATATGCCGATGGATAAAACCCCTGGCCCGGACGGGTTTACTGGACTTTTTTACAGAACTGCTTGGGAGATCATCAAGCAGGATATCATGGCGGCAGTGCATGCGTTTTGGTCTCTTGATGGGCGCAGTTTATTTCTGTTGAACCAAGCCTACATGATCTTGCTGAGGAAGAAACCGGACGCAATCAAGGTCACTGATTTTCGACCAATCAGCTTGGTCCACAGCTTCTCCAAGCTACTCACCAAGGTCCTATCCAACCGCCTGGCACCTTTTCTACCCGACCTTGTTAAACCCAACCAAAGCGCTTTCATTCGAGGGCGTCTACTTCTTGACAATTTCCGGGCGGTCCAGCTTACGGCCAAAATGCTACATCGTGCGCATCGTCCTTCCGCGCTGATCAAGGTCGATATTGCCAAAGCTTTCGACACGATCGACTGGTCGTTCCTTTTGTCTATCCTGACACACATGGGGTTCTCATGTCGTTGGATCAACTGGGTGTGCATGTTGCTCTCATCGGCCAGCACCAAGGTGGTGGTTAATGGTCGTCCGGGCGACCGCATTTGTCATGCGAGGGGGCTGCGTCAAGGGGATCCGCTCTCCCCCATGATGTTTGTGTTGGCCATGGAAGCGCTGAATGCGTTATTCTGCAAGGCCAAGCAAGACAGCTTCCTCTCGCCTCTTGGACCGGCTCGTATCAAGGAGCGAATCTTCTTCTACGCTGACGATGTGGTGCTCTTCACTCGTGCGGAAGAACAAGATCTAGTGCTCATCCGATCGATCTTGACCATCTTCGGGGATGCGTCTGGGCTGAAGGTAAACCCGGCCAAATGCCTTATCACCCCCATTAAGTGTGATCTTGAAGACACGGTCCGGTTGCTCACGCTTGTCCATGGCAACCTACAAGCGTTCCCATGTAACTACCTGGGGATCCCGCTTTCAGTGTATAAGCTTCGCAAGAAGGACTTGCAGCCGCTGGTCGATCGGGTTGGCAAAGATTTGCCGACTTGGAAGGCGGGATTGCTTAACAAGGCCGGGCGGGCTGTTCTAGTGAAGGTAAAACTCTCGGCGGTGCCTGTGCATACGGCGATCGCGATCTCCCTCTCTCCTTGGGTGATCGAACGAATTGATCGGAAGCGCCGCGCGTTCCTGTGGAAGGGGACTGAGGTAGTGCATGGTGGACATTGCCTCTTAGCGTGGCCTCATGTATGCCGGCCCGCGCCACTTGGCGGCCTGGGGATCATAAACCTTCATCTCCATGGTTTTGCTCTGCGCATGCATTGGCTGTGGTTCAGTCGAACGGACGCGGACAAGCGCCCGTGGTCACGGCTACCTGCTCCGGTCGAACCTTTGGTGCTCGCTCTTTTTGAAGCGTCGGTGTCGGTCGTTGTCGGGAAAGGGGACAAATGTCTGTTCTGGCGGGATAAATGGCTAGATGGTCATTGTGTGGAGGATTTGGCCCCATGTTTGGTCAGGGCGGTCACAGAACGGACCAGGAATCGACGGACAGTCCGGGACGCTATTACGGACATGAGTTGGACAAGGGATGTCACTGGTGCACTCACCGTTCAAGTGATCGTCGAGTATTTGCAGCTGCTAGCCCGATTGAGCAATTTCAGGTTGGCACCAGATGTTGAGGATTCTTGGGTGTGGAAATGGACACCGGATGGACAATTTTCCACGGGCTCGGCGTATCAGACTTTCTTCCTCGGGCAAATGGCAATCCTGGGTGCTAAAGAAACATGGAAAACAAAAGCCCTGGCGAAGTGCAAGTTCTTTGCATGGTTGGTCGTTCACGGGAGATGTTGGACTAATGATCGAAGGAAGCGTCATGGTTTGCAGGACGACGATAGTTGCACGCTTTGCAGTCAGGAGACCGAGTCGATATCCCATTTGCTTCTCACGTGTGTCTTTGCAAGAGAGGTTTGGTTCTCGGTTCTATCCGAGGTCGGGTGGCAGAGCCTCGCGCCAACGGCCGATGTTCTTCTCTTCCCTGAATGGTGGACAGCGGCAAGGAAGCGGGTGCACAAGGCTGGTCGGTCGGCGTTCGACTCCTTGGTCATTCTCACCTCGTGGATGATATGGAAGGAGCGAAATGACAGGGTCTTCAATCGCCGCTCTCGCACGGTCATGGAGGTGGTAGCAACGGTTTGGACAGAGGGTAAATGTTGGGTTCTTGCGGGTTGGAGTCACCTTTCGGTTTACTCGCCGCTGAGTAGGGCTTTAGGTGATGTGGTAGACGCTGCTCAGGTCGCGGATTTGTTAAACGTATAGTACCTTTTTTAGCTTAGGGCTGATTCATCCTCTGTATGGATCAAGCCGGTCCGGTGTAAAAATGCTTCCCTCTTAATGAAATACGTGTTAAGGCACGGTCGCTAAAAAAAAATTAATCGAGCAAGCAGTTAGCATAACTGAATCCAATCTCTTCCTTTTACCTTGGCTAAGCCAAATTGCAGCACGCAACTACGCAAACATCAAATCGGGCATAGGAGCAGCAAAAAGGGACACACGGCACACCAGCTCTGGCAACAAATGCAGTCTCCCAACCTGCGTGCTTAATCCAAATCGAACACCACCGTCGTCGCCACCTGCCTCCAGTGCGCGTCAAGGAAGACGACGGCGATGCGGAGATCGAGGCGAGTGACTTGCGGCTTGTGGCAACGAGATTTTGCCGGAGCCGAGGAAGATGACGGCGATGCGCGATGGGCGGATGCCACCCTGCTGCCTGGAGGTGCGCGCAGCCGTAGGAGATAGAGTTCACGGGAGCTGGGCGCCTGGGCCTGAGTTCGTGAAGCTGTAGTAGAAGATGAGCAGTGGGATTGGACGGCTATGCAGGCACTAGCATCTCAGGCTCATGTCCGCATGCTTCGGCGGCCGGAAGCAGTGGGAGGAGTGGCTCTAGGGCCGTGGCGGCCAAGCTCGCCGACAGGGTTGGTCGCCAGTCGGGCATATGAGGAGAAAAAAAAGAGAAGGGTGACCTTAACGGCACTGTGTCATCCACGTCAGCACGTCACTGTCACGTCGGATCAAAACCACCGTGGAATAGGCTCGGGGTTGTAATTTGTCTGGTTTTGATAGTTGAATGGTGCGTGTTATCTGGTTTTGTAGTTTGAGGTTGAAAATTAGACACCAGTAATAGTTGAATAGTGAAATATGGACTTTTTCCTTTTTTTTTTTGGGAACACAACTTTCATTCGAGGGAAGGTTACAATCACTTTGAAGTGATGGTAAAAGAAAGCTGGGTGGCTGGTCAAGCCACAAAGAGCTAGGCCTACTAGGAGATGCCTGTTTAGCACACAGGTGGGCTACGTTAGCTAACCTCCTAACATGAACCCAATCAAAACTAAGCAACGACTCAGCCATCTCCTATATTTTTTTTTGAAATTACCATCTCCTATATTTCCTCCAGAATGATTGCGACTTCTGATCGCTGTTGTCTCCGATTCTTTCACAATGACACCAGTTGAAGTGAATCTGATTCAATGATCACTCTTCTTTCTCCTTTCCTGATTGCCTGCCGTAGCCCATCTCGGCATGCTTCCGCTTCGGTCACAAGAGCTGAAGCTACTGATGGAATCCATCTTGACGATGCCCCCATGAAGGACCCCGTCGAGCTCCGGATAACAGCACCGGTTGCTCCAGCCATAGTTTCAGTCTGGAACCCTCCATTACAGTTAATTTTCACCATTCCCTCCGGTGGAGGCTGCCAACCTTCCGTCTGATGCCCAGTGGCTGCAGATGGGTTTTGTCGGATCGCCAACATTAGGTAACAGGCATCTAGCACCCAGTCAATGACCAGTTTATGCTCGATCGGTGTCTTCCCATGGTTCCTGTCATTTCGTGCGTTCCAGAGAGACCACATCCCGCACATAATAACGATCCTGTCTTCCTCCTTGCATAGTGAATCATCTAGCAAATCCGCCGCCCGTGTCCTTGGGCATAATTGCGGTAGCTTGATTCCCCCCCATCTCTTTCAGCTTCCTCCAGAAAGAAAGTGCTAGAGTGCACTCCACAAGTGAATGATAGGTCGTTTCTTCTGGTGTTCCACAGACTCCACAATTAGCAGGTTGGTCTATGTGACGTCTATGCAAGTTGGATCGACACGGTATGTAGTCGTGCATAACCCTCCATCAGAACACTCGCACTTTAGGCGGCACTTTCTGCTTCCAGAGTTTCATCCATCCTGGATCTCTAACAGCACGGCCAAACCGGAGAAGATTTGCCTTGGTGTCCACAAAGAAAAACGAACGTTTCCCCTGAGAAGAGACCAGATTGTATGTTAGCCAACAACTAGTAGCTAATACTAATTTGCAGCGAATAACTAGTAGCCTTTCATTCACCATTACCACTTGCCAGGACCAGGAATTTTGGAGACCTGATTGTCATGGGAGCGCATGGTTAAGGGCGCATTCCTACTCCCTGAATATTGCGTCCGATAAGCGAAGCATGCACTGAATGCGGTATGGAAGGAAACAGAGTAAGGCCTTGTTTAGTTCGTGAAACTTTGAAAACTAGTTTGCAAATTTGCAATTTTGGACCTAAACACCCCTCTTCAACTAGTTTGCAAAGTTGCAAAAGTAACGCATTGAAAAACGTGCCTTCTCTCTCGCGACACGTTTTCTAATGCAACTTTGAAACTAAACACCCTCTTTCAACTAGTTTGCAAACTTTGGCATTTTTACAAACCAGTTTGCAAAGTTTTTAAAGTTTCACGAACTAAACAACCTAACAGGTAGGAAAAGCCACGAAAAGGGCCATTGGCGGCGAAGGTGTGGAGGTGTGAGCTGGGCTAGGCTTTAACCGGTCCGATTAAGGACTTCATGGGCCAAGGCCAAACTGGGCTCAGATAGCATAATTTGTACCCTACTTAGCCAGAACATAATTCTCCTTACATATAATAAAGGGTTTTTTTGTTCGGCGCCATTACAATTCTCGAAGTTCTGAGATATGCCATTACAATTCGTGTATTTTGAACCTTGCCATTATAATTCGAACTTTCTCCGAGCCACGCCATTTTCTACGTATGCCGCGGGACAGGGCCCACCTGCAGGCGTCCGTCGACGATACGCCTTTGCGTATGGACGCCGGTGCCCCTCCGCCCGCGTCAAGAGACGCCGCGGCCGGCGTGGCCCACCCCTCACTCTCACTCTCACTCTCACTCTCACTCTCACTCTGTCTTTCTTCCTCCTCCAGACGGCGGCGGCGGCGGCGGGCAACCCTAACCCTAGGCGACCGGAGGTGCCTCCCAGGTCGGTGCCCCTCCGCCCGCGTCAACCCAAACCCTAACCCCCTCTCACTCTCACTCTGTCTTCCTTCCCCCTCCAGACGGCGTCGGCGGCGGCGGCAGCGCAACCCTAACCCATCCCCGCCGCCTCCCAGGTGTGGTCCGCCCCCGGGGCCTGGAGATGCTGTTGCGTTGACCGCAATGGCGGATCCCGCGGAGATGGAGCACGGCGAGGGAAGGGCCGAGAGGGCGGATGCCGCGGAGATGGAGCACGGCGACGAAAGGTATGGATCTGCAACCTTGGAAACCCTAACCTTGATCTGCCACCTTGATTGAGTGTGGCATTATCATCGATGCTTGTTTACTGGTAGGGTTCGATTTTTCTCGTTGGAGATTAAAGTTGAAGGTTTCTTGAGAACAGACAGTAATGGTAGGAAATCGTACATTAAGGGTAGGGTGATTAAGTGGGATGTGGAAGTAGGGTCGTTCTCGTTTGATTTGCTGATGCAGAGCTTGAGCAATGAGTTGAAATGGTCCTCCAGCCAGAGTCCCTGTGTGTGGTTCTTTGACCAAAGGTTGTGTGAAGACGTCAGACTAACGAATGACCTTCAGATGCGCTATGTGTTTGAGATGTATAAGGAGCAGATGCATTGCGAAGTTGTTGTAGGCATATTTGACAGTAAAATTGCAGAACTTGATGAGTTTGCTTGCCTAGAGCCTCTAGATGTGATTCCACCTGATCCCGAAGAATGCATTAGGCATGACAGTCCCCAGCCTCAGCGTGACAGTCCCCAGCCTCCGCTTGACAGTCCCCAGCCTGACCATCAAGGGCCTCAGCCTGAGAATGACAGTCCCCATCCTGAGCAACCTATCCCTTCTGAGTATCCTTCAGAGCCTGAACTAGAGCCTGACAGGGAGCCGGACATGTTTGATAACGACGAGGAGTATGTGGGTGTTGATGATGAGGGAATGTACATGCCAGTACCTCCCCCTCAACACACTAACACTGCTGGTGGTGCTGCTAACAATGCCGGAGCTGGTGCTGGTGCTGGTAACAATGCTGGAGCTGGTGCTGGTGCTGGTGCTGCTAACAATGCCGGAGCTGGTGCTGGTGCTGGTAACAATGCCGGAGCTGGTGCTGGTGCTGGTGCTGCTAACAATGTGGGTGGTGTGGGTGTTGAGCTTGAGGCTGAGATTGATGATGCTGATCCACAGGAGGTCCATGTGATTCATGATCCAGAAAACCCCAAGATCATCAAGGGAGGCCAGTTTCCTGATATTGTTTCGTTCAGGAAGGCAATTAGGCATTATGCAGTGAAGAAAGGCTTTGAGTTTGCTAAACTGAAAACTGACAAGACAAGATTCATAGCCCATTGCAAGGCAGCGGGGTGTCCTTGGCGTATACATGCTTCTAGGATTTGGGATGATAAGACAATAGAGGTAATTATGTCAGTTTTCAGTTGCATTTCACTTGTTTTATCTCTTTGTACAATGGCATCATGTATTTCACTTGTTTTCATTTGTTTTCTGTCTTTGTAGATCAAAACACTTGTTGCTGATCACAATTGTGCAACCACCAAACTGAGAGAAGGAAAGATGGCCACTCAAGGTTGGTGTGCAGATAGATTGAGAGATTGGCTGAAGAAGAATCCAACAAAAGGTGCATCTGACTGCAAGGACAAGTTGGAGACAGACTATGGCATCAAGTTGAAGTACTCCAAGGCTTGGTCAGGTATGAAGGTAGCATTGGATCAGATTCATGGTAGATATGAGGAGAGTTTTCAGATGTTGTTTAACTGGGCTGCACAGATTGAAAAAGTGTCACCTGGTAGCTTAATTCAGATAGAGCTAGAGGAGATAGATGGCAAACATAGGTTCCAAAGGATTTTTGTTGCTCTTAGGCCTTGTATAGATGGATTCAAAGCTGGATGTAGACCTTTTGTTGGTGTGGATGCATCAACTTTACATGGTAAATATAGAGGTCAGTTAGCTTCAGCAACAGGTGTAGATGGCCACAATTGGATGTATCACATAGCATATGCCATTTTTGACTCAGAAACAGAAGATAACTGGGTTTGGTTTATGGAGCAGCTCCACAAGGTCATTGGAGATGTTCCAAACTTAGTTATAAGCTCAGATGCATGCAAAGGTCTTGAGAAAGCAGTTGGGGCTGTCTTCCCACAAGCTGAGAACAGAGAATGCATGAGGCATTTGTACCAGAACTTCATGAAGCACTATTCTGGTGAGGTGTTCACTGATCACCTGTACCCTGCAGCTAGAAGCTACACAGAAGGCATGTTTCAATGGCACATGAAGAAGATATTTGAGTTTGATGCCAGTACAATTGAGTACCTTGATCAGAACCACAGTAGGATCTGGTACAGATGTGGCTTCTCTGAGAATTCAAAGTGTGATTACCTGACAAATAATGTCTCAGAGAGCTTCAATGCTCAGATCAAGAAGTTCAAAGGTCAGCTAATTCATGAGTTAGTTGACAGAATTAGGGAGCTCATAATGGAGAAGAGGTACACCAGAAAGATGTTGGCTAATCAATGGGAAGATAGGATACTCCCCAATGTGATGAAGGACCTGAACTTGATCAGCAACAACCTAAAAGTGGTGAAAGTAGCAATTAGTGATGTTGACATTGCAGAAGTTACCATCTTGGATGACTGGAACAATCAGAAGAGGCACACAGTAGACATCCACAACAAGAAATGCTCATGCAGAGAGTGGCAGGTGACAGGGAAGCCTTGCAAACATGCTTTGGCATGGATTCTGTCCAATAGAGGGTTAAAAATAGAAGATTATGTCCATGAGTACTACTCTGTGGCTAAGTTCAAGGCAGCCTATGAGAGCAGAATTGAGCCTTTGCCAGATAGGTCACAATGGCCAGAGGTGGACCTTGGATTCAAGGTGCTTCCGCCATTGTTGCGGAGAGGAGCAGGAAGACCCAAGGTGCAAAGGATTAGAGGATTCATAGAGAAAAGGGCAGCAAAGAAGAAGGTTAGATGCAAAAGGTGTCGAGAGTTTGGGCACTTTGAAAAAACTTGCAAAATGGGAGAGGTTGGAGAAGATGGTGAGAGAGCTCCTCCTAGGAACAAGCCAAGCAAAAGGTACCATTTTGTACACAATATCACCCTCTCTACTTGACATTATCTAATCTTTCCTTCCCATTGTAGGAAGGGGCATCCAACAGATGAAGTTGGTCCCTCCCAACCCAAGAAGAAGAAAGTTCAGAAGAAGGGAGCCTCAAAGAAGAAGAAGAAGACGCCAATGAAGAAGAAGCAGAAGAAGGCCAAAGCTAACCCACCGACTACTGTTGTCAGTAGCATGAAGAAGCTGGTGTTTTCATACTCATGATCTGCCTGTGTGTAATAGGTTTATAACTTGTGGCTTGTGGTATTCTGTGAACAATGGGGTGTGATGCAACTTTGTTAAACAGTGTGATGCCTATGTATTCTGGGAAATCTCTGTGAACAATGTGATGCAACTTGTGAATCATGTGGTCAATTTCTGTTCAATTTCTGTTGAATTTCTGTTGAATAATGTGTGCTGCAACTTGTGTCAATTTCTGTTGAATTTATGTTGCAACTACAGATTGGTGTGAACCACAATACGACCAAGGAATTCCTGTCTTGGCACCACAGTTTATATTTTATCTGATTTCAATTTTTTTGGCTTTTTAGCGCACTCACAGGCAGCATATGTAAACCTTTCTGCCTAGCACTAAAAACGGTTTCCTTGATCTATCTGACATTTGGCTATCTGTTATTAACGAACATTTCCAAACATTTAATTTAAATTGAGTGTATGAGTAGTTGCTGGAGCATGGCCTGTGCCTTGCATACTTACTGTTTCACCTGTTATCTACTTGGATGGCTTGGACTCACCATCACAACCTTCAGTCAAGTAGGATTGCCTCCCTTTGGTAGCATTTTGAATTTATGTTGAATATGGCACATGTCAATTCATAACAAAATGGCACATGTCAAACTTTGTCACAAATCAAACTTCCAGTTCATTAGCTAACCAACAGAGCAACAACATACACCCAAACTTGAACTATGCTCTCACTTCCACATAACAGCAACAGAGACACCACCAATAATCACACCTAACAGGCCTACTAACAGAGGTACTACAACTGAAGAATCCACCACAATCTGCAACTTCCTAGGCTCTTGTTCAGACTTGGGTAATTCAACCATGTGCTTCCAAACAGCAGCTGCAACACTATCAAGCTTTTGCTTCACCTCTTCCAATTCTTCCTTCAATTGGGCGCAACAGGTAGTCACAGGTTCAGCCCTTAGCTGCACCCCTGCAGCTTCGCCTGCAGCTTCGCCCCGCCTTTGATGTGCTTCCAAGGCCTCATACTCATCCTCAGAGCGGATAAAGCCACAGGTAGTTGGATCACCCTGCATCCAATTCGACATTCAGAGCAACTAGGAGACAGAGTCTACCAATCAAGAGTGAAACCCTAACCTTGATGTTCAACGGGCACTTGATGAACCACTGCCCAAATGTATCCTTCTGATGGCTCTGGATCCGCACCAAAGGAACCCGGCAATGGGGGCACTCCCTGCTGCCGCTCGCCATTGCG
>CM014272.1:67399386-67412001 GCA_004135705.1 Alloteropsis semialata | reverse complement strand
GAAGAGGGTCGAGGCCCATAGAAATCGCGTGTTAGAGAATGAGTCCGCCTAAAAGCTAATTTTTTTCCCACGCCGCGGTGAGTTACCCGTCCGGCGTACCCGTAGTCTCCTCTGACCTCCCGACCTCAAATCACGTACGTATCCCTTTTCCTTCCGACCACATCTTCGGATCTCCCACGCTACCTCCCGGGCTCGCCTCCGTGCTCCACCTCCTTCTCGCGTTCGCATCGTAGGGCAGCAGCAGCATCGCCCTCTCTCCATGTCGGATGTTTGGACCCGGCAGTCCACACAGGGTAGCCTACGTGGTTGATTTGTTGAGGGACAGATCGAGGATCAGAAGTCGATGGTAACACAAGACGCAAGGATTGAACAGGTTCGGGCCGTCGAGATGACGTAATACCCTACGTCCTGTGTTGGGGGATTGTATTGCTGTGTATGAAGTTCCTGGAAGGATCTCCGTAGTTGGGTTCTGTCCTAGGGTTGTAGATGTTGTTGTGTTCTGGAGGGGGGTCCCAAGGCGCCTTATATAGTCCGGCTGCCTTGAGTTACAAGTCGGCTAGAGATCGTAACCTACCCGAAAATACAAGGATTCGATCCTATAACGATTACAGATATCTTTCCCTATAATTCCGGCTAGTTTATCTTGATCTCCGAGCTTCTTGCGGGATACGCCGTCTTCTTTCCTTGCCGCGCGCGCCGTCGCGCCCATCCGGTTCGCCCGACTGGTGGGCCTCCCGACTGGTGGGCCAGCCAGTCCGTCAAACCGGTCCAGTTGCACTCGGATTGGGCCGCCCCTTGTTGGTTGGGCCAATCCGCCTTCTGGGTACCCCTGGGGGTCTACCCTCGACAAGCCCCCGAGTAGTACGTGGTTGAGAGACAAGTCGGCGAGGTCGTGCTGTCTGATGAGCGTCGAGCCTGCTGCAGTTGGAAGCGAAACCGCGTGATACTGGAGAGAAAAGAGCCGTCTTCCAACGGATGCGCCGCGAGGTGCGTCCGTTGGCCGTAGCCCCTGAGCCTTGAAGCGATTCCGAAGGAATCGGTCCAAGGGTTAGTAGCCTTCTTCTGAGGTCACCAAATGATCAACGGATGCGCCGCGAGGTGCGTCCGTTGGCCGTAGCCCCCGAGCCTTGAAGCGATTCCGAAGGAATCGGTCCAAGGGTTAGTCAAGGAGCATCTGGCTAAATCATCCAGCGTTAATTTCGGCGCCCAGCCCCCGAGCGTGAGGGCCAGCGGAGTCCTGCGAGACACGCCGAGCAGTCGTCCCGGCGCCAGCCCCCGAGCGTGAGGGCCGAGCACGCCGAGTGGTCGTCCCGGCGCCAGCCCCCGAGCGTGAGGGCTGAGCACGCCGAGTGGTCGTTCCGGCGCCAGCCCCCGAGCGTGAGGGCTGAGCACGCCGAGTGGTCGTCCCGGCGCCAGCCCCCGAGCGTGAGGGCTGAGCACGCCGAGTGGTCGTCCCGGCGCCAGCCCCCGAGCGTGAGGGCTGAGCACGCCGAGTAGTTGTCCCGGCGCCAGCCCCCGAGCGTGAGGGCTGAGCACGCCGAGTGGTCGTCCCGGCGCCAGCCCCCGAGCGTGAGGGCTGAGCCACGCCGAGTAGTCGTCCCGGCGCCAGCCCCCGAGCGTGAGGGCTGAAGCACGCCGAGTGGTCGTCCCGGCGCCAGCCCCCGAGCGTGAGGGCTGAGCACGCCGAGTAGTCGTCCCGGCGCCAGCCCCCGAGCGTGAGGGCTGAGCACGCCGAGTGGTCGTCAGTACCCTGCAACAAAGCAAAAATTCGAGGAGAAAGCATTCGGCGATATAAATATTAATGAACTCCGCTTCCTGCTTTTAAGTCTTTTAATTTCCCCGGGCAGTTAGCCTGTTACGTTTATGCACCTGGTCCCCGATAGCCGTAGTCCATAGCGCAGGGAGCTGGGCCGCGTGCACGCGTAGGAGCGTAGGCGTACGGAAGAGCCGAGGTTTCACGGATTAAGGCGTGTGCTCCCCGAGTACTTTAGCAACTCGTTTAAAGCTCGCGGAATTGACAAAGTTATTCAATTGATACTTATCTTGGCGAAGAGTTCGAGTCCCGGAGGATTCCGTCTCTGTCGGGTATGCCAAAGGCAAGACAGGCAAGGCGGCGTCGTATTCGTGATGCGGCGCCAGGAACAGAATTCCCGTGATTGCACAGGGCACTCCCGTGGCCGTGCGGAGCCAAAGGAGATAAGGGTGACCTGTGCATTTCAGGCCGGAGGAGAGACGCGTGGCACAGAGTCCACGCTCGTCATCGTGGAGAAAAATCTTCCGTCCTCCGGTGGCCAGGGGCTATAAATACCCGTCGGGGAGCCCGAGCTGCTACCCAAGAACGAATAGATATAGGATCCCTGCAGTTAATATGCCGGAGGCTTATTGCTGGGTTCATCCACCGGGGAAAGTTCATGGAGTTATCTTGGCGTGGTGCTAGAAGAGTGCTTGCGAGGGATCTGAGGCGTTGATCGGCGTATAGATGCTGCCTCGTTCACCCCCGCATTCCCATGTGATGAGGGCCATGTGGGGTGAAATGCTTTGTAGAGCAAGGAATAGCCGAAGGCATCCGCCATCAACCCTCCACCGGTGCTGTCCCGTCGACGGCTGCAGTGGTGCTACAAGAGAGCTTGCGAGGAGCTCATGTGAACCTCGCTTGCTCCGGATGTAGCACTAGGCGCAGGGACGAGTGCCCCAGGCCGTCATCTTGGCGGCTGACGTGTTTGATGTTTGTAACCGGCGTAAGTCCGGCTTCGTTGTAACTGTATTTCCTGCAAAAGGATTGCATTGCCTGTTGCAATTTGTTCGCAGCGTCAATTCCCGAACGTTTCGGGGCTGATCGAGCCCGAGTAGCATGCTGCTTTTGATATGGCGCCAGCCCCCGAATCCGAGTGCCGGTCGAACCTTAGCGGTACGCCTTCAGTTCTGCAGTGTTGGCCTCCGAGTAGTTCGGAGCCAATCGAGCCCGAGAGGCACACTGACTTAATCGTGGCGCCAGCCCCCGAGTGTGGGAGCTGTTCGAGCCTTAGCGGCACACCACTGGGTTTGCAGTGTTGGCTCCCGAGTGGTTCGGGGCCAATCGAGCCCGAGAGGCACACTGGCTTGATCGTGGCGCCAGCCCCCGAGCATGGGAGCTGTTCGAGCCTTAGCGGCACGCCACTGGGTTTGCAGTGTTGGCTCCCGAGTGGTTCGGGGCCAATCGAGCCCGAGAGGCACACTGGCTTGATCGTGGCGCCAGCCCCCGAGCGTGGGAGCTGTTCGAGCCTTAGCGGCACGCCGACTGGGTTTGCAGTGTTGGCTCCCGAGTGGTTCGGGGCCAATCGAGCCCGAGAGGCACACTGGCTTGATCGTGGCGCCAGCCCCCGAGCGTGGGAGCTGTTCGAGCCTTAGCGGCACGCCACTGGGTTTGCAGTGTTGGCTCCCGAGTGGTTCGGGGCCAATCGAGCCCGAGAGGCACACTGGCTTGATCGTGGCGCCAGCCCCCGAGCGTGGGAGCTGTTCGAGCCTTAGCGGCACGCCACTGGGTTTGCAGTGTTGGCTCCCGAGTGGTTCGGGGCCAATCGAGCCCGAGAGGCACACTGGCTTGATCGTGGCGCCAGCCCCCGAGCATGGGAGCTGTTCGAGCCTTAGCGGCACACCACTGGGTTTGCAGTGTTGGCTCCCGAGTGGTTCGGGGCCAATCGAGCCCGAGAGGCACACTGGCTTGATCGTGGCGCCAGCCCCCGAGCATGGGAGCTGTTCGAGCCTTAGCGGCACGCCGACTGCTTTGTCTTGCTCGAGTGCTCTGGAGACGTTTTTTACCGTTGACGCCTGGCGTGTAACGGAAGGTGAAGCGCCCAACGGCTCTTTGTACCGTTTCGCCCGCCCCCGCTAATCGCGTCAACTCGCGGTAATTTCGGGCGTCAAGGCGCGCTATAAAGGGCGAGGGTTAACCCCGGAGGGTAATCTTCCCATTTCCAGATCTGTTCTCCCCATTCTTTGCTCTTCACCCCGCCGCCACCAGAGCTCCCATTGCTCGTGAGTCCATTGCGCGATCTCAGCCACCACGGGGAGCGCAATCTCGCTGATGCGATCAAAGACCCCTGCCGTTAGATCCATGGCGGGGAAGAAGAAGCTTACTGGCGTCCCGAAGTCCGACAAGATCCCTTCCCCTGTCCTCGCCTGGACGCGGGGGAAGGTGACCACGGAGGCACTGGAGGATATGGTGGAGCGGAATGTCCTGCCGCCTCAGGCCGTGGCGGAATGGCGGCCGAGCGCGGGGGAGGTGTTCCCGTCGGAGAACTCCGGCGAGCTGGTCCTTTTCAAGCCTTTCTTCGAGGCGGGACTCGGCTTGCCAACGGGGCCGTTCTTCCGCGGGTTGCTGCATTTCTACGGGATTGAGGCCATCAACCTCAATCCCAACTCGATCATGGCGATCTCGGTCTTCATCCACCTCTGCGAGGCATATCTGGGGATCTCCCCCCACTTCAGCTTGTGGAGGTATCTGTACTGGCTGAAGCCTCAGCCGTCGGAGGAGAAGATGGTGGTCGTTGGAGGCGCTGGGTTTATGCTGCGCCAAGGGCGGAAGGACGATTACTTCGACATCGCCCTCAACACCTCCAACAAAGGATGGAAAGCCGAGTGGTTCTACGTCGGGAACCACGAGCCGGCGATCCCCTGCCATACCGGAGAGCGGCCGCAGGTTAAGGACTGCTGGAACGAGCTTCCTGACGCCTCCGAGATGGATCAGGTTGAAGAGCTCCTTGTGCTGATCAAGGAGTTGAAGGATCAAGGCTTGACGGCGATTGGCATCGCCTGCAACTTCAGCAGGCGGCTGATCCAACCCATCCAGGAGCGGAAGCACCCGGGCTACGAGTACTCGGGGCGAGACGACCCGACTCGTGCTGCTAACCGCACCGTGGGGAAGGAGGAGATGAAGGCGCGCGTCGGCGGGTTCTTCCTCGGCCGCGTATCGGAGAAGGGCCAGCCGCGCCCTTTTTCTCTGAAGAGGCCTCCACCACCGGTAAGTTACCTTTCCGAGTTCTTTTCAGTGTTTTCTCTTGACGTAATTTCTGGTTGCGTCCGTTGGCCGTTCTGATTTTGCGCCTTTTCTTGCGCAGGATCGAGTCTTCGAGTTCTTCTCTGCTGCCCCACTTCCGGAGGACTTCCCGAGGAAGGTGATTCTCGAGGACACGCCTCCGGCTACTCAGGCCAGCACTCGGGCAGAGGGGTCGGTTGAGCCGCCTGCTCCCCGTATATGGGCGCCGAGTGACACGGAGGGCTCCCTGAGTCCTTCGGATGAGGAGGTGGTGGAGGACCGTCCGCGGAAGCGCCGGGCGGCCGTGGCGAAGAGGAACAACCGCGGGGGCGGCGTTTCCAAGCGGGCGGTGGAGGTTGACGACGGGGCGGCCGACGACTCGGCCACGTTGTCAGATGAAGCGCCGTCCGTCCGGGACGCAGTGGCGGGTACAGCGCCGCCGCCTCCCAAGCGGAGGCGTACGAAGAAGGTGTTGGCGAAGAAGGTGGCGGCGAAGAAACCGGACCCGCAGCCGGCTCAGCGGCCGTCTGCGGGTTCGGACGCCGATATTGACGAGCCGGGACGTCGTTCCCCGGCCGTCATGGAGGAAGAGGAGAAGGACGAGGCGGTGCCCGACGAGGTGTTCCAAGAGCAGGAGCACGCCCGGGCCATGGGCATTTCCGTGGAGGAGAGGCGGCGGCTGGTGGCGGAGACGCTTGTGCAGGCCACGGCGGATGCAAGGCCGGTTTCCGACTTGGGGACCAGGCCGATCCCCGTAGCGGCTTCGGCGCAACGGCGTCCCAAGCTCCCCGTCATCCGGCCCCGAGTTGCGGTGGTGAAAAGTACTCGGTGAGTCGTTGGTCTTCGCGTTTCTCCTTGTTATCATTTATCGCCGAGTTCTTGTACTAACTTCTGAGTGCTTTCTTCAGCAATGCCTCCGATCTGGATGGTGAGGCGGCGAGCGGGAGGGCTCCATCAAGTGACGCCGCGCGAGGCCCGAGTGCTCCCCCGGCCGCACCTGCCGGCCAGTCATCTTCGGGTGCTACGCCCGAGGTGACGAACTCGGCCGATGGACCGGGAGCGGCGCAGACGGCGGAGGTCCCGATCAGGCCTGACCCGGAGCTGATAGTGGAGGTGCCGGCGGCCGACGATACGGCGATCACTCCAAGCGTCGCTGGGGATCCTGTCGAGGATACGGTGATCCAGTCTTCGCCTGTTGGCGCGGGCGACGTTACTCGGCGGGAAGCTCAGGAGGAGGATCCGCCGAAGGAGTCGGACATCTCGGGGACTATCACTGTCCCCGGGGTGGATGCCATGGCGGAGAAGGAAGGGTCGGTGATCGCCGAACTTCAGATTGCCGTCGACCACGCCCAGCGCCTTGCAGCGGTTAGATTCCTCCCCTGTCTTGTTGATTCTTTCTTCTTCTCTATTGGTTTTCTGAGTCCTTCGCCTTCTCGGACGGTTGTAGAAACTTGCTACGCTCTGGCAATTGCGCCTTGCGCAGTCTCAGGATGCGGAGTCGGCGCTCCGTCGTGCGGCGAAGGCGGAAGCAGAGCTCGAGCGGGTGAAGCGTCAACGCGACGCTGCCAAGAAGAGCTTGAATGACGCCGTCGTGGAGCATCGGCACATTCTTCATCGTAAGGCCTTTTCCTTGTGATTTCCGAGTAGTTGCTGTGCCGTGTTATCTTCATCCTGACCGAGTGCTTTCTTGCCTTTCCAGAGAAGGAGATGGAGAGGTGTCGGATGTTTGGACCCGGCAGTCCACACAGGGTAGCCTACGTGGTTGATTTGTTGAGGGACAGATCGAGGATCAGAAGCGATGGTAACACAAGACGCAAGGATTGAACAGGTTCGGGCCGTCGAGAATGACGTAATACCCTACGTCCTGTGTTGGGGGTGATTGTATTGCTGTGTATGAAGTTCCTGAAGGATCTCCGTAGTTGGGTTCTGTCCTAGGTTGATGATCGTGGGTTGTAAAGGTTGTCGTGCTCTAGGGGGGTCTCAAGGCGCCTTATATAGTCCGGCTGCCTTGAGTTACAAGTCGGCTAGAGATCGTAACCTACCCAAAATACAAGGATTCGATCCTATAACGATTACAGATATCTTTCCCTATAATTCCGGCTAGTTTATCTTGATCTCCGAGCTTCTTGCGGGATACGCCGTCTTCTTTCCTTGCCGCGCGCGCCGTCGCGCCCATCCGGTTCGCCCGACTGGTGGGCCTCCCGACTGGTGGGCCACCCAGTCTGACAAACCAGCCCAGTTGCACTCGGATTGGGCCGCCCCTTGCTGGTTGGGCCAATCCGCCTGCTGGGTACCCCTGGGGGTCTACCCCCGACAAGCCCCCGAGTAGTACGTGGTTGAGGGACAAGTCGGCGAGGTCGTGCTGCCTGATGAGCGTCGAGCCTGCTGCAGTTGGAAGTGAAACCGCGTGATACTGGAGAGAAAAGAGCCGTTTCCCAACGGATGCGCCGCGAGGTGCGTCCGTTGGCCGTAGCCCCCGAGTCTTGAAGCGATTCCGTAGGAATCGGTCCAAGGGTTAGTCAAGGAGCATCTGGCTAGATCATCCGACGTTAATTTCGGCGCCCAGCCCCCGAGCGTGAGGGCCGGGTCGAGCTGTCCGAGGCACGCCGAGTGGTCGTCCCGGCGCCAGCCCCCGAGCGTGAGGGCCGAGCACGCCGAGTAGTCGTCCCGGCGCCAGCCCCCGAGCGTGAGGGCCGAGCACGCCGAGTAGTCGTCCCGGCGCCAGCCCCCGAGCGTGAGGGCTGAGCACGCCGAGTAGTCGTTCCGGCGCCAGCCCCCGAGCGTGAGGGCTGAGCACGCCGAGTGGTCGTTCCGGCGCCAGCCCCCGAGCGTGAGGGCTGAGCACGCCGAGTGGTCGTCCCGGCGCCAGCCCCCGAGCGTGAGGGCTGAGCACGCCGAGTGTCGTTCCGGCGCCAGCCCCCGAGCGTGAGGGCTGAGCACGCCGAGTAGTCGTCCCGGCGCCAGCCCCCGAGCGTGAGGGCTGAGCCACGCCGAGTAGTCGTCCCGGCGCCAGCCCCCGAGCGTGAGGGCTGAGCACGCCGAGTAGTCGTCCCGGCGCCAGCCCCCGAGCGTGAGGGCTGAGCACGCCGAGTAGTCGTCCCGGCGCCAGCCCCCGAGCGTGAGGGCCGAAGTACGCCGAGTGGTCGCCCCGGCGCCCAGCCCCCGAGCGTGAGGGCCGAGTCGAGCCGTCCGAGGCACGCCGAGTAGTCGTCGCGGCGCCCAGCCCCCGAGCGCGAGGGCCGAGTCGAGCCGTCCGAGGCACGCCGAGTAGTCGTCGCGGCGCCCAGCCCCCGAGCGCGAGGGCCGAGTCGAGCCGTCCGAGGCACGCCGAGTAGTCTTCGTCTTCCTCGTCATGCGGTAGCGCCAGCCCAGTACTCAAAAGCACTCAGCTAGCGATCCTTGTGGAGTGTAGCGCCAGCCCGAGTGCTGCAAAGCACTCGGCTAGCGACCGTCGTGGAGTGTAGTACCAGCCCGAGTTCTGACTGACTCGAGTACTCAGCTGGCGGCGATGCCGGAGTGGTCCAGCCCCTGAGCGTAACAGGCAAGCTCGGGATCCAAACATGTGCCCTGCAATGAAGATATGAAGGATAGGTAGTATATGGTGTAGCAAATAATAATTCTGGAGAAAAACATTTGGCGTTGTATGTAATAGAATTTCTACTTCCAACTCTTTAAGTCTATTAATTTCCTCGGGTAGTTATCCTGTTACGTTTATGCACCTGATCCCCGATAGCCTTAGTCCATAGCGCAGGGAGCTGGGCCGCATGCACGCGTAGTAACGTAGGCGTACAGAAGAGTCGAGGCTTCACGGATTAAGGCGTGTGCTTCCCAAGTACTTTAGCGACTTGTACAAGAGTGGAAAAAGAAATAAACGATGGAGAAAAATGCAATATGCATCCGTTGGGTGTTGCCCGACTGCTCTTGTAGCGCTCGGGCTGTATAAGCAGTCGGGAACAAACCAAAGGTAGTCGGCGATGATCATGGAGACTTGTATATGGAGATACGCGGTGATCGAAAAATATTGTGAAAGTATTAAAGTATGACTTAGCTTGATTTATCTCAGAGTTGGAGAATTGGCATGTCGTTGCCGAACGTTGGATACGGTGGTCCAAGCTGTTATCGGCGTATAGGCGGGTAGCACAACGGAGTCGACCAGCAGCAATGGCGGAGTCGGCATAGTAGCGTGTGCTCCTGTATGTGGCTCCCTCCGCGTTGCTGATGGACAAGCACTTCCTCCATGTTGACGACGGACACCGGCATGTGGAAGATGTATGCATACACATAAATAAGACAGAGATTGATTAGTATAATACTTGTTACCAATAAAAGCACGAAGTAGAAATTGTGTTGGACACGCGGAGAAATAAATAAAAGGAATTGTATCGGACATGCAGGGAAACAAATAAAATAGATCAATTCTTCCCTGTATACTGACGGCCGTACATGCTAACTCATCTTGCTGCGGCGTGATCCATGCATAGAATCACGGCGGCTGACCGCATCATGCATGTACCTGCCGTTGCTGAGTGGTGTCGAATTTGAGTGGAGATAGCTTGGCCCCTTCCTCGATCTTGATGACGCATGCTTGGATCCGATCAGAACACACCAGGCAGAAGCGATTCCTGATCGATCTCTGGCTGGATCGACGAGTTCGACGCGAAGAGCAGCAACTCGGGAGACGTAGACGCCAGATTGATGGCGAGCTCGGCGTGCGGTGCCAGGAGGGCTTGCGCAGCACCCGTCACCGCCGCCGCCACCAAGCCTGCTTATGAAGACGAAACTGCCATCGAGCTTGCAGATTGATCTCGTCGATCAGCCCCTACCTGGCGCGCCAACTGTCGGATGTTTGGACCCGGCAGTCCACACAGGGTAGCCTACGTGGTTGATTTGTTGAGGGACAGATCGAGGATCAGAAGTCGATGGTAACGACGCAAGGATTGAACAGGTTCGGGCCGTCGAGATGACGTAACACCCTACGTCCTGTGTTGGCGGCGATTGTATTGCTGTGTATGAAGTTCCTGAAGGATCTTCGTAGTTGGGTTCTGTCCTAGGGTTGTATGATCGTGGGTTGTATCGTAATGTCGTGCTCTGGAGGGGGGTCCCAAGGCGCCTTATATAGTCCGGCTGCCTTGAGTTACAAGTCGGCTAGAGATCGTAACCTACCCGAAATACAAGGATTCGATCCTATAACGATTACAGATATCTTTCCCTATAATTCCGGCTAGCTTATCTTGATCTCCGAGCTTCTTGCGGGATACGCCGTCTTCTTCCTTGCCGCGCGCGCCGTCGCGCCCATCCGGTTCGCCCGACTGGTGGGCCTCCCGACTGGTGGGCCACCCAGTCCGACAAACTGATCCAGTTGCACTCGGATTGGGCCGCCCCTTGCCGGTTGGGCCAATCCGCCTTCTGGGTACCCCTGGGGGTCTACCCCCGACAGTCGCGGAGACTCGCCGTCCGAAGTCGTCGCGCCCAGTCCCCGAGCCAGAGAGCTCGGATGGACGACGGGAAGCACGCCGAGTCGTCATCTGGGGCGCCCAGACCCCGAGCTTGGGAGCCGGGCGAACCGCCGAGTCGTCTGTGGTGCTCAACCCCCAAGCCTGGGAGCCGAGCAAGCCGCCGAGTCGCCTCTCACACCCTGCCGCCGAGCTGGGAGGTCGGCCGGGTGGTAGGAGACGCGCCGAGTGGTCGGCCCGCTCCAGCCCCGAACCTGGGAGCTGGCCGAGTCGGTCGAAGTACACCAAATAATACCTAAACTGCATGAAGATAATGCAAATATTATGTAGCATAATATTCAATAATCTGAAAGATAAACAATATTTGTCGTAAGGTTATAACATAAACAGGTCTGTGAATGCATTGTGCATATGTGTAAAACCCCTCTCTAGCAAAAACACCGAGTAGGACGCCGGGCCCTTGCCTTGTGTCGCTAAGCACCTTTTTTGACCCGCTGACCACTGCTCACGGAGAGGACGGCTTACCCTGCTACACTGCTCAGCGGGGAGGCTTAGGTGTAGGGGGCGCGCGGGTTGAGCACGGAGCTCAGGGTTTCACGATTGGGGACTTGAACCGCACGGGTTAACCCAGGGATTACTAGAGAGACATAGGGTCGGGCAAGGACTCGAAAGTCAGAGTCGGCAGGGACTCTCCCGAGCGCTAGAGCAGCGCGCCGTGAGGTGCAGTCTGGACAGACCAAACTGTATAAGTAGTCGAGCGTGACCGAAGTGGTCGGCGGAA
The DNA here is from genome assembly GCA_004135705.1 of Alloteropsis semialata. Taxonomy (NCBI): domain Eukaryota; kingdom Viridiplantae; phylum Streptophyta; class Magnoliopsida; order Poales; family Poaceae; genus Alloteropsis; species Alloteropsis semialata. The sequence continues at coordinate 67,400,753 of CM014272.1, read as the reverse complement.
GCCACGGAGGCACATGGGCGATATCCGAAAAGATAAAAAAATTAAATAACTGAAGCGTGACTTAGCTTGATTTATGCTGGGTGAATCCGATTCATGCGTGCATGCGTATGCATCTGAACTCTTGCTAATTCGCGGCGGTCTGACTCATGGATGCATCAACTTTCCGTCGGCGTGGCGCCCGAGGCCGATGCTATCTCCGCCCGCCGTCATGCACCGTCATGTCGTGGATGTCGACGACGATCGGAAGATGGATGGTCATGGCTGGATGTCGCCGCAGAAGGACTAGATGGTTCCGCCAGTGTCATTGCCGTGCACTAGTGCTCGGCCGTCCGCACGCACATACGAGCAAGAGATAGACAAGAGATTAGAAAACAATTAAAGCCTCCATGCACGAACGTACATGGAACGACAAAACGAGAAAAAAAAGTAGATTAGAAAACTAAGGGCATGCTCATCCTGTTGATAGATTCGGTGGTGCAGCAGCTTTTGCAGTTGGGTTTTTGGCCGGTGATTTTCGGTGTCCGACTCGGTCGAGACGGCGACGTAGACGTGGGCGGTGTTTCGCCGAGTCCAACTCCTTTGCTACGCCCGGGTAACTCGCCCGTGAGGGTGTGCCGCCAGCACAAGCATGTCCCTAGCGGCGGCCGCCACGCGGTGACAATCGACGGACGGAGTACGGTGTACGACCGCACAGTAGATGTATCGCCGCCCCTCACTCGATCTTAATGCATGCGCAGCACCAGTTGATGCCGCCGCCACCGCCGCCATGCCTGCTCGTGAGGATGAATCTGCCATCGAGCTAGCTGTATTGCCCCGCGATCACCCCTACCTGGCGCGCCAACTATCGGATTTATCGTCCGGCAATCCACCCAGGGGTACCCAGATGTTTGATTTGTAGGCAAAGGGCAATCGCAGGACTAGGGAGCTCGAGGTAACACAGGGACACAGGGATTATACAGGTTCGGGCTACCCGGAGGTATAATACCCTACGTCCTGTGCTCGGGGTCTTGTATTGATCTGCTCGGCGAGGTTCCGGAGAACAACGACGAGTTTGTGGTTACAATGGGCGAGAATGAGATATAGATGGGAGGAGATGAGATTGAGATGTCTAAGGGGGTCGACCTAGGCCGCCTTATATAGGCCGACGACCTAGGGTTTACAAGTCGGTTTCCTAATTGAATCCGGTTACAACAAGGAAACTAATCTGAGTCGGCGTGTCTTGCAAGCTAAGTCATCACCAGTCTTGTTCATCAAGTCGGGGATCCTCGTGGGCCGGCCTGGGTCGGCCCACATCCTTGTCAGACGTGGGCCCAGGCCGACTACATATCCGGTCGATAGTGGGCCCAGGGGTACCCATATCCCACAAC
>CM014272.1:67328299-67389042 GCA_004135705.1 Alloteropsis semialata | reverse complement strand
GTAACCTGCGCCGACGGGGCGTCCACTTGAGCAGCAAGTCGACGAACAGGGCGCCCGCGACCGGCCGCCGGCAGGGCCACAGGCGGCTGCCGGCGACGCTTGCAGTTCCGTGCTGCATGACCGACCTCCTGGCACCTCAAGCAACGGGATGGGGCCGTGCAGGCAGCCGCGACGTGGTCGGACGAGAAACAGTTAAAGCACTTGCCCACAAGATCTGGCGGAACCGGGCGGCGCCTCTGCAGACGAGACGGTGTGGGACGTGACCGGGGGGCCTGACGCCTGCGACGGCTGACGACCAACTCAAAGCCATCCGCATCGACCTCGCGGCGTGACCGGCGCACGGGAATAAGGGGTGCCCGTTCCGGCGAACGCTCCGACGCACGCGGCTGACACAGTGCCGGGGGAGGCTGCCCGTCGCGGGATGCATTTACCATGGAGCCGTCCCGGCGAGGAGGGGCCTGGCCGGCGCGAGAGGCGTCCGCCAAGGAGCCCCCACGGCGAGGTGGGGCCTGGCCGGCACGGATGGCGTCCGCCATGAAGCCTCCCCGGCGAGGCGGAGCCGGCGAGGAACGGCGGCGGTCACTAGCGCCAGCAACAGCCACCGCCTTCCCTTTGCCATTGTCCTCCTGGTGGCTGGGACGCGGAGAGGACCAAAGCAACTCGTCATCTTCGTCGTCGATATCGGAATCCGAGAAGCACAGCCCCTCCGGAGGCGTCGGCACCCAGCGGGACGGGCCAGCGGCGCTCGAGGGGGTGAAAGGCGGGGCGTTGGGGTTCAGGGCCCCCGGGGGAGGAGGAGTTGTGGCGGTCGGCGAAATGGGAGCATCCTTGGAGGGACCAGCCTCTGGATCTGGAGAGGGGTGGCCCATCGGAGGGGAGTGAGGTGGACGGCCGGAATGCCCTCCTGCGGCGGAAGCTTGGTGGACGCCGGGGCCGGAGTGGCCACCGGCGGCGGAGGATTTGGTGGACGCCGGGGCCGGGGTGGCCGCCGGCGGTGGGGGGTTGGTGGACGCCGGGGCCGGAGTGGCCCCCGCTCGCTAGAGAGAGAAACTAGAGAGAGACATGGCAACACTCAGGATCAACACCCAAACCATGTAACATAGATTTCTTACAACCATGCTAGGCAGCAACTATTGAAGTAACAGAGGCAGGCTGCCGCAACTATCAGATTGGTTAACTATAGGTGGTAAATTAGAACTATGGTTGCCGTTCAAAATTCCAAATCTATTCAGTAGTTTAATTAAATAAACTCTACAAAGAGCACCAGTCAAACAGGGTAGACCTCACGACACCGTTCTTCCATAGCAAATGGAAGCTAAGTACAGATTTTTCGCCCATTTATCCTGCAAACATATCAATTAGTATGTGCAAATGGATGGTCCAGCAAAGAGGTTAGAAGAAAGGGGCAAGAGTATCAAGTTACCTTGACATGTTGGCTGGGGAAAGCAGATGTTCTTAGGGTTTCCTGTGTTTCATCAGCAGGCTTTCTTTTGGGAATGCTCAAGATAAACGCGGCCTGATCCCAGGTCGCAGCTGTCGAGGTGATGCGAAATCCATTATCCCAACGCCGATGGATACCCTCACTAGGATACAAGAAATCAAGCTCCACAACCTACAACAGAAAATGTCAAAATTAAGCATCAAAGCCATGTAGCCTTCAGCATATGCTCTGCTGAACTCCTGATGTTCTTATCGAGATTCAGCAATGACAAAGCATGTCGATGTGATTCAATTTTTTTAGGATATAGTAGACAAATGGAACGGAAGGCAACATTAAAACATACAAGATGTGACCATGTTAACATACCTGAGCTGTAAAGCCAGCATTCCGAGACATGACCACTGCCCACCGGCTACCAGCTGTGGCCATAGCAGTAACATAGAATCCCTCCCTCCATTTTTTGTTTATCCACTTGAAGGGAAATGAGTCACTTACTTTGTAGGATTGCTGGGCATATTGTGTTCCTGGAGAGGTCAAAGTTAAAACCAATCTACAGAGTATATAGTCTTTATACAAGTGCAATAACATAAACTGTAAGAGCCTCCAACTAAAAGCTTGCAATTGCAGCTTGAGAAAGAGGGCGAGATTAAACTAGTCTGGTTTATCTCACTACACAAGACTTCTGGAAACGAAATTGTATGGACAATATGTCAGCGACATATGGCAACAATGTTACACAATGTTATACCAAATATAGATTTATTCCTGTAAAAAGTAAGTTGGAATATATATTGAGTAATAGGGGAAGCTCCAAGGTTCCAGAGAAACAGTACTAGGACATACTACTATATTCCTGGTACTAAGCATGCAAGAGAGTATTTTTCTTCAGTCCTGGCATCAGCTGTATTACCTCTCGACATGACCACCAGTGAACTCCCATTGATTGCACCTGCTAGTGCAGTGATATAGAAGTTTTTCTCCCACTGCTCCATTATCCATTCCTGAAAGCAACAGACAAGAAAATGAAAACAAATTTAAGAAAGCACAGTCAGCAAAATATCAGTATGCTACAAATCCTACAACACAACATAAAAGAGTTATGAATTTATGATGGTATGAACTTGGGTTTTGGGGGTAAACATGTGTCAGAGGGGAGCCAGACGGCGATGGGTTTGTTTGAGAAAGCGCTATTGAAAGAGGGTGCTAGAGGAAGAAGGGAACTGAGGGAGCGAGGGGCACTAGGCTGATGGAACATGAGAACTTTAATTTGATTATTCATTGCTCGCCCTCAAACTAATGCTCCTAGTCTCCATAAATAGAGCTGAGATCTCACAACAACTAAATGGCAACTGAACAGAGAATACAAAGGAAGCCGGACGCCTAGATGCGATCAGCTTTTGTTGGACATTCAGCCCTTTCTACCTGGCCGTGCGCCGTCGTGCAGGCCCAAAGCCCATAAAATGAAAAATGCTAGAACACAAAAAGAATAGACGAGTATCTAGCTTACCTTGTGAAGAAAATATGGACAAAGTTCATATACTTGAGAAGTAAATCCAGTGCCAGCATCCATTATCAAAGCCCACAAATTTGAACAAGAGGCGACAGAGCTTATGAACAAACCATCCTCGTTCCCTTTTGAAATATGCTGTGCTAACCTACTGTCTGCAACATTATAGTGATACCTGCAAATGAACCATGGTTAGAGTGAAGCATTTTCTTTCCAGCTAAAGCATAAACTTAAGTGATTCATACCTCTGTTTCATAGGCCGCCTGGCATTGTAAACACTAATCCATTGGGTCGCAGGCATCCCCATCCTAATCTTCTTCTTAGGTTGCTCATCATCATCTTCTTCCATCATAAGGCGGCCTCTCTTCTGACCTACCTGGTATATAAGCTGGTAGAAATTCACAAATTAGTTTATTGGCATCCATACAGATTCAATCATGTGCAAAAGTACAGCTCCCAAATCAGCAGTGGCACCCAAGCCCTTCGTACAAACGCAACAGATGGGAGCAATCTTTAGTTAAGAAGAAGCAACGAGGTTGGAAAGAATAGTACCTTCTGAGCACCATCTGTGTTGATTGGCCTTATGTCTGGGTTTGGACCAACAATGCCATCAAAAAGAGAAATGCACTTTGCATAATTTGGTTCTTCATCAAACTTTAAGTTCACAACATACTCAATAAATTGTCGGAAAGGTTGCGGGCAAAAGCAACATAAAGATTCTGGGGAAGTTGCCATCTTCTTCTTGCAAACAAGGAAACCTTTATTCTCCCCCTAAAATAAATTTGTAGAAAACTCTAGTAAGGGCAAAACAAAAGCATGGAATTCAGCAAAAAAACTTTCAAAGTATAAACAAACTTCACCTGATATCCTTGCCAAGGAAGGCGACCACGCAGAAGAAAAACAAGTGTATATGCAAGGGATTCAAGGTCATCCCTCCTGCTTCCAGTTCTTCCCAAATGGGCATGCACGCTAGCATAGCGCACAGTTCCCCTGTTCAGTTAAGAAATTCAAGTATGACAACAAAACATCAGCTTAGAAATAAGAAAGAATAAGGCCATTACAAGTTAAAAACCAGTAAATTATTTCTCTTGTATACCTAAAGACGTCGGGCCTCTGATCATATTCAACATGCTCTCCTGTACCAGTGTCCTTCCATCTAGTAGCTGCGTTGAAAATCAATGTTAAGTCGAATGAAATAACATAAATATTTGAAGGCTCAATGGCCCGACGGGACACTAAAATGTCTGAACTGGAATGTCAAATGAAATCACCTAAACCAAGGTCAACAAGAAAAAGTTTCTTCTCTTCCAGGGTGCCTGGAGGTCCAAGCAAAAAGTTTTCAGGTTTTACATCGCCATGGACATACCTACCATAAAAAAGAGATTTTAGCTATAATTTTATACACATTATGCAACATATATTAGTCTCCTTTGACAAGAGTGTATTAGATACCCTTTTGAATGCATCTTCTCCAATATGGAAATTGCTTCTATGGCAATGCAAGCAACCATTTCAACAGACATACTGCAAATCAAACAAATTGGAATCAACTATAAACTGAGAAAACTAGAGAACATTTAAAAAAATGGAACAGCATTATTAGATACTTACGAGTGGGAGTTATTATTCCAAACATCCCAGAGGCTTGGTCCCAACATGTCCATAATCTGCATAGAGGTATACATGAACAGACTTTTCTAGGCAATGAAGTGCCCAAGCCATTTTATTCAATAGTCAATAATACGTATGCAGTATGCACAACAGGAGGGTTGGGGGCGGGGGAGAATATGGGTATGGACAGCTCAGACTAAAAGTATCATTTTATTCAGTAGTCAATACATATTATTTACTTGAGAAATTGTGAATGGAGTTAGGGCCTGTTTGGTTTGCAGACTAAGGTCACCACAAACAACTTTAGGCAGCCAAAGTTTTCTTAGTTAGTGTTTTGTTGTTGCCACAACTTAGTCTGTCTAACTTCTTAGTCACCTGGCCCACATGTCATAGGCTGAAATTTCTAAGGTTAGGTGGTCAATTTTCTTGCCACAAAGGTGTGCCAAGACTATTAGAAAATCAGTTATGAGTTCATCAAGCATTCTTAACCTATAAAACTGTGGTGAAAACTAAGTTATTGATTGATTTTCACCAAAAAAAATTGCTACTCAGTTTTTGAGCCATGGTGCTAAAGGGCAAGGTTTTCCTCTCCATGGACCCACAAATGCCCAAAAAGAACAAGAAATATCACTGATTTTTTTTAGTATACCAGTCTCCTGGAAACAGAAAAGTGACCTCATCCCTCATTAATCACGAGGTGCGTACAGTGGAGGAGAAAATGGAATAACAGATGTTCAAGTTTTAAACTGATCGAGATGCCAACTTATTATGTTTCTAATGATTCAAGAGTAGAAATTATACCTTACCTACACCTAATAATGTCATTAGTGCTGGTGCCAGTTTTAGCGATAGTGCATATTTTAGGAAACTGATGCTGAAGCTAGAAAAGGATTAATTGGATTAAGCATTAATAAAAGGAAAATTTCGAAACAAAAGGGGTTATACATCATACATGTGCTAGAAAAATAGGGAAAATACGTAGTTTAGCAATTGCGATTGTGCATGCACTATATACAATGGTACGGAATTTGAAGGGGCAAAGACTGATTGCTTATTACCATGATATAATACTCTCCCTGCTTCCCTTTGTAGTGTACTCTTGGCACACCATGAATTCCGCTAAGAGTGCTGCAGGATAAATGTTTTATATAAACACAAAACTTAACATGTGAATTTCAATCGCAATCACGCCAAAGAGAAAAATGTAGAAAATGGTGTAAGAAAAATAGGACGAATCGGTAACTTACTTGTAGACTTGCCACTCATAAGGAGCGCCATAGTTACAACCTTTGCTGGTTCGGTGTTCAAACTTTATTGCAACCTAGTATGAACGAAAACATGAATACGGATGCAACCATGGCAGTTTCAATCTTTAAGTACAAAGAAAATAAAAAAGGTGTACAGACCTCCAAAGCATTTGCACCAGGTGTCCTGTCACTAACACTAGGAGAGGAAATACGGCGACCTACATATACTTGCCCAAATCCTCCCTTCCCAAGCTTTCTGTCAAGTCTGTAGGTTGGCGAATTGACAATTTGAACCTGTTCCAGAACACCATAAAATTACATAAGTCATACCACCAATAGTCCAACACTCTGAAACCTGATTGTTATTGCAAGGGCTCAAATGAGATTTGTACTCCACTACACATGTGAAGTGGACAAAGACCTGTCAATATCTACTACAGGTATAGGCCTTAATTTGAGCTGTGGACTCTACTCCGGAAACAGAAATACCCACATTAATAGCGGGTGGAATTCTGGCATTGAATAGATGCACGGAGTATTTGTGAAGCGAGAGGAGGACAAGATGGTTGTACATGTAGATACAAAAAAGATCTGAAGTGCCAAAAGTGCAGGGTTCTTGTGTGCAAATACCTTATGCTTATTAGGACTTAATCACCACGCAACAAATGCAGTTACAACAACTGAGACAACCAGCCAAACAGAGCATGCCACACACATGACCAACCAGTAAGGGAAATCAAATGCAAAAATAAAGGTAACAATAAGTCAATAATAATATGCTATCTTCAACAGCTGGATTAAGCAACCCTTATCCCCAGTCATGAGAAACAAATCAATAATTTCAGGTCTTTAACTTCTAGGAACTCAGACTGATCAGAACTTTAATTACTAAAATTCTGTATCAGTAGTAATTTCCCAAAGTTATAACAGAAGTCCTTTGCCGCCTTACACAGCAGTCATCCTATCTAATAACTTCCATAATTCCATCAATAGAATTGAAACAAAGCTGGATGTAGTGACTCCAAAGCTGTTATGCATCTATTTCTCTAGGTCCTATCATAATGCAAGCTAACACATGTTCTACATTGTGATTAGATGAAATTTATCCTTCCTAGGATGCTAAAAGATAATCCATGAAATGCAAAACTTGCAGCATGCAGGCGTTCATGTGCTCCTTTCTCTTTCTGAAAACACTATAAGCTATTATTCTTAATGAAAAACACAGTTGTCTGGTACTTTGTAAAAAAAATGCCATGCATGTAAGCCAACCTAACATAGCAGAGGCTCTAGATATTTTTTTTATTGCTACATCATAAGACTCGTGACCCTATAAACAGCACATAGTTGGTGCATCCTATTCTGCCAAGCCTCGCTGGCATGGTTTATAAAGCGTTAAGGCGAGGTGTGGCGAGCCACCACTGCCTTGTCGCCTAGGCAACGCCTTAAAAACACTGCTCGCTGGATAACAAAACACCCCTTACAATATTACAGATGGCAGTGTCATACTTGCATCAATTGGCTCCATTACTCCATATGTAAACTACAACATTATAATTTGCATGACTACTTGGAGATACAAAAGCGGAATTTTCTTTTGCTCATCCGCCTTGCGCCAAGCACAGATATAGAAACATACATAAACATACATGCCATCCCTACTCCCTAGCATGAGAGTGTCATGTTTCCCAAAATGGCACGCTCGTGTAACATTCCACAATAGAGTAGCTCATAGCGATGTGTGCATGCATCAATGCCGGACCAAATCTAAGAAGAACCCAAATTCATCAGTACTGGTGACCTTAACATGGGAACTATCCAGACAACTCCATCAGCAACCCAAATGCCGCCTGTCCATGCAAGCAGGCCACACCGTCCGAGTTGACGCGCTCAAATGGCCCAATCCGCCCGCAAGCAACTGCCGCCAGCGTCTAATCGTGTGTCCCAATCCCCAAACGCAGCTCAATTCGAAATACGCGGGAGCTAACGAAAGAGATGAGTGAGATCCTGACCGTCTCGGGGAGCGGCGTGGCGCTGCCATCGTCTCCCGGGGCGGCGCCGGCCTTGTCTACGCTCCGGACGACGCTGTCGCCGTCGTCCATCCCCGCGCGGAGGGCACCCCCTCCCTCTCCTGGTCCCTACTGCAGTGGCGGGTCTTCTCCTTCAGGCGGCCGCTGTTTGGTTGCTCTCGCACAGGGGACCGGGACTCTGTGCGGTAAGTGCTAGGACTCGAGGTCGATTGCGCGAGGTTGAAGAGGAGGAGGAGGAGGAGGAGGAGGAGGAAGAGGAGGAGGCGGCGGCGGTGGAATGGTCGCCGACGGGGGAGGAGATGAGAGAGAACAAAATGGAAAGCAAAAGCAGAGGAGGGGAGAGAGGGGCTGGAAGATTCTGGACGGAGATCTCTCTCGGCGCCTAGCGCAGACGATTCCTCCGCATCGTCGACTGCGTAGAGAGATGGTTATTACTGTCGGGAATACGTATTTATATGGATTACGCCTTTGGTGGCCATCAACGTCGTTCTCACTAGATTCCTAGCAGGAACTTACATCACACTTTTCTAATACTACACTATAGGAAAAACTTTAATACACCTGCACATAGGTTACCGATTTTTTAAATAGCACTGATGGCTTGTTTACTAGCTAAAATTACCATGTGAAAAATTAAACAGACAAGCTAAATATTAGTACTACACCTTTAACCATTAGAGCGTGTTTGGATGGTGACTATAACTTGCCACACCACATGTTGCGCATCACAGCCTTTTATGTTAATGTTTCCAGCAATTTACGATCAATTTAGATCCTTGCCAGCACTTGCCTAATCTTGCTGGGCAAAGAGCAACGCGTTTGGTTTTGCTTGTTGGATGCCCGATGGCCTATGATAGGGACCTTTTTTTGCTTTGCTTGTTGTGGCCGACTCTCCTTCCGCTGGCAAGGCTCGCCTTGCCGAGTGAGGCGAGGCTAGCAAAGTTAGTGAGGAAAGTCAGGAAACCAAATGGCCCGGCATTCCTTTACTTTGCCAAACTTTGGCCAAAGTGTGGCTACTATGATGTACTTGGTTTATGGCCAGACTTGTTACACCACACTCTATGACGGCGCCAAGAGTTATCTTGTTTGATTCATGAGAAAGTTTTGGCAGACACACAGAAATATTGTATTCATGCACTTTTTCGCGCCTAAACTGCAGCGTCGAATTGCCACGCCTAAGCTGCAGCCAATGACGCCTACAAATTGACAAATTGTTACCAAATTTTAGACAAATTTGGCATGAGCTTCTCTCCGACAGTGGCGGCTGAAGACGAAGAGGGCGGCAAAGACAAGTAGCAGCGAGTTTAGCACGCGAGCGATCGAGACAGTGGCGCTGGCGACTGAGAGGGCGGTGGCCGGGGGCTCCTATGTGGAGACCGGAAGCTAGATAGACGAGTTAGCTTCCGGCCCACGACGGCCCATCTCGCCCTCTTCTTCCTCCTCCCCGCCCCCGTCTCTTCTTCCTCCGCCCCGGCTGGCAGCTACCGCCACCGCGCCGCCTGCCCACCTGCCCACCATCACCTCCTCGAACATGTCCACCTGCCCGCCCTCACCTCCTCGCCCCCGCCGCCCGAATGCCGGCCCACCAGATGTCCGACCCTGCCTGGCCGACGGCGCGGGAATCCGCCGCCCAGCCAATCGCCTCCACCGTCGGTCCTCCGCCGCCCCCGGCCCCTCCTCTTCTATGGTTGAAGGATATTGGAGCCCCACTCTGGCCAACCTCTAACCCTAACCCTAAACCCTAAGTGCCGCCGCATCGACCACCACCCTGGCCAGCGGCGACCTCGCCGCCGGCCGTCCCGCCCGCACACCACCCCTCCCCTCCATTCGGCCTAGGCGTGCGGAGAGCTGGTGCGGTGGCGGCGCGGGGGGCGAGCGGCGGCGACGCGGGAGAGCGGAGGAAGAAAGAGACGAGAAGAAGAAGACCGAAACAAGATAAGCTATCTGGCTTCCGGGTGCCGGGTCTCAGGGTGTGTGAAGTGATGGATGGCGGGTAACGAATGGGCCTAATTTTGCTACATAGAGATGGGCTCTAGTGGGCCAGGTAACCCTTTCGAGAGACCTCTGGACCTCTTGATTTTCGTTCAACTTCTCGTCCTCTCTGTCGTTGGTCAGCAGCGTGTCTCCTGTCTCCCTCCCTCGCCGCCGCCGCCGCCGCCGCCTCCCCCGTCCCCAGGTTGCTCTCGAGTTTCGTCATGGCCGACGCCGACGCTGCCGATGCTCTCTCAGGTTCCACTGGATCAAACCTCCCTTCGCTCTTCTCCCTCTGTCTCTGCTTCTCTTCCCTCGCTTCGGTTTGCTTGCGTCTGATTCGATCCTATCGGTTCCACTTCCTCTGCAGCTCGGAGCAAGGTGCAAGCTTTCCTAGAGGCAGCTCGCGCCGGCGACCTCGATTCCCTGAAGAGTACGTGCCTCCGATTTCATCAATGGTCAGCCGTTACTACCGTCTCGCTTTCACTGTCGCCTTCTCACCGGTGGGAACCTAGCTACCTGCAGATGTCGCCGCGGTGCTCGACGAGGAGGGCGCGGGCGCCGCCGCCGTCGCGGCCGCCGTACGGGACGCCAACAAGCGCACCGCGCTCCACTTCGCCGCGCGCGAGGGCCGCACCGACGTCTGCGAATTCCTCGTCGACCAGCTCGGTCTCCCCGTCGACCCTAAAGACGACGAGGGTAATGCATCCTACACCAACGCGAACACCGCCTGTATCTGTACGAATCTTATATGTACCCATTCCTCATCGCCAGACGAAACTCCACTCATCCATGCTGCGCGCCAGGGCCATCTGCACACCGCCAAGTATCTCCTTGACCATGGAGCCGATCCGTCGGTGGCCTCCAGTCTCGGAGCCACAGCACTACATCATGCTGCAGGAATAGGTAACATGCATCCTCTCCATGCAGCATTTTTTTTTCTTTTCACAATACGAATCAATCTCCAGATCATGTATCTTTTCATTGAGCAGGAAACACGGAGCTCATGAAGCTTCTTCTCTCCAAGGGAGTTGATGTCGAATCGGAGAGTGATGCCGGCACTCCTCTTGTATGGGCTGCTGGTCATGGGCAGCAGGATGCAGTCAAGCTTCTGCTCGAGCATAATGCTAAGGTACTGAGTTTTCGTTTTTTTTTTCTTTTAGAACATCCTGACCGCATAGTGAATTTATCATAAGAAAGATAAGGTTGGCTAAGCTTGCAACTGTTCCGATACTATCATTTTGCCCTACTATATATCTTCACAATCATTTCTTTTACGACTGCAATTCCTTCCCTTGATTCGAACCAATTAGCGACAAAAGCTGTCACACCCGATTTTGAGGACAAAACCGAATGCATAGCATATGTGTGCCAGGATCCGTTCTCACACATATGTTGACGTCATCAGTGAAAATATCATAAGACAGTGTTCAAAACGAACAAAAGAGAGTACATAACTTTTATTACACTCAGCGATAACAGACACGAAGGTCTTAACCGTTTCACCGACAACCTAAAACGAAAGAAGCTTCACGACTTCTCCACAGGCTTGACTGGTTGACGCAAAGCCTCAGAACTCCTCGAAGTCACTGAAGTACTCCACGTCCTCATTTTCTTCTGAACAGCAGTTTTAGCAAGGGTGAGTACACTTATGGTTGGTACTCAGCAAGCGGGGGAAAAGAATGCAAGGCCATCAAGAGAGGTTTAAAGGCTTACAGCGGTTAGCATTTTTAGTTGGTCATATTTTATTAGCGAGCACCTATTTATTAGGTATAAGTTTATACCAACCCAATTAAGCAAGAGAGAACCCACAAATTATCCAAAAACCAAGGAACCACAATTTAATATCATATTTAGGTTCAATTATCATGTGAGGGTCCAAGCCGCTCTTAACCGTGAGCACGGCTGATATATCAGTTTGACACTCTGCAGAGGTTGTACACTTTACCCACAGCTCGTGTTCCCCATGTCGCCCGGGTTTGCAAGGCCCTTAAACACTTTCGAGGTGAGTGGCTAGGGGTTCACTACGAAGCCTTTACAAATACTCAAAGCTAAACTAGCAGCCCTGCTAGAGTTTCGGCCGCGGTGAGGTCCATAACCCTCCCTAATGAGGCCGTACCTTAGCAAAGGCTACTCCTCCAAGAGGACCGGGCTATGACCCCTTCACCGTCCCCCTCCTTGCCCTTTCGGTAAGGCCACTAGTCAACCCCAAGTCTAATTAATCAGCTAAGGTTAGAGCCATATAACACTGTGGTTGCACTGTTTTCTTGGGTGGTTCTCCATGTTCCATTTAATCAAGATAATCTTGTAATTAACCAAGTATAGCAACAAATAAAACCATGTTATCATATTCAAAAGTTTGATATTACCATCCCAAGATTAAGCAACTAAGCATTTCTACCCATCAAGGATGATTAAACCCGGTGTATCAAGGTTGAGGGAATAAAAACTAGGTATATCCTATGAATAGGCATCCCATCAAATTAATGCAATACATAAAAGTAAATGTGATTAAAATGCTGTTACTGGGTTGAAGAATATGAAGAAGGAGGCCACTTGCCTTCCTCTACAAACTGCTGTTCTTCTTCGATCTGCTGCTCCTGGCCTTCCTCGAACGGGACGTCTACACGATCACACACAAGCATACAACAAAATAAATAAAACAGTACAACAAACAGTACCAAAAGCACAAAACAAACACCTAGAACTAAAGGTTACGCAGAGACGATCGCGTGAACGCGAAAATCGTCCAAAACGGATTTAAAACGGCGAAGATACACTAATTACAAGGTTCAGGGACTAATATGCAAATAAACCTATGTTTTCGGGTTGTTTTGCAATAAAACCGAGGACTAAAACATAAATACACATAAGAACTCAGGGTTTAACTTGCAAGAAGACCAATGTGGACGGCGGGTTCTAATATATGAAAGAACAGGGGCCTAAACAGAAAAAGAAAGGGCATGGTTATGAATATTTTGTATAGGATGTGGACTGCGGGTTGATTTGTGGAAAGGGCAGGGGCTCTTTTGCAAAATGGCCACTGTTTGACCGGTAAGTGGTTCTGATGACCGATTGGAGATCGGATCAGGGCCGTTCGTTTGAAAATGGACGGCAGGGACGGGTTTGGGTCGCCGGCGGCGGTGACAGGGGCGGCGCCGCCCTTGGGCGCCATGGGGGCTCTGCTCCGGTCGGGGAAGAAAGAGCCGGTGGGAGGAAGAGGATGGAACTGTCGGGCGGGCCCCGCCTGTCAGCGAGAGAGAGAGAGAGGGGAAGCGTTGCTGGGCCGGTCGGGCTATCGGGCCGCGCGAGGAGGGAAGGGAGATTAGCTGGGCCGGCTGTTTTGGGCCAAAAGTGGAGAGGGAGCCGGATTGGGCTGAAAGGGAAGAAGAGAAAAGGAATAAGGCTTTTGGATTTATTTGAGGATTTGAAGTTTGAATTGAATAGGAATTTGAACTGGGATTTGAACTCTGGATAGGATTTTGGATTTCAAACCCAAACTCAAACAAAACACAAATGCAAACGACATGAATGCAAACAAACACTTATTGATTCTAAAATTAATTCGAGTATCATTTGAATAATTAAGGCCAATGTTTTAATTAAACAAAAGAAAATTTATTTAAACCCTAAAAAGAAAACACAAGGGTTGATTAAGATTTATGTGATGGAATTTTGGGTGTTACAAATCCTACCCCCTTAAAGAGAATCTCGACCTCGAGATTCGGGAAGATTGGAAAACAACTGAGGGAACTCTGCATAAAGCTCATCTTCTCTTTCCCAAGTGGCTTCGTCCTCTGAGTGATACCTCCACTGCACTTTACACATTTTGATGATTTTGTTTCTTGTAGCTCTTTCTGATGTTTCTAAAATTTTGACTGGGTACTCTGAATAGGTCAGATCATCTTGCACATTGAGTTCTTCCAGCGGCAGTTGTTCCTCGGGTACTCTCAAGCACTTTTTCAGCTGAGAAATGTGGAACACATCATGAACCTCTGACAATCGCTCGGGTAACTCCAGCTGATATGCTACTTCACCTTTCCTTTCCAAGATCTGAAAAGGTCCGATGTAGCGAGGTGATAACTTTCCTTTGACCTTGAATCTGCGGAGACCTCTGATAGGTGACACCTTGAGATACACATAATCTCCTACCTCAAAGGTCAATTCTCTTCTTCTGGTGTCAGCATAACTCTTTTGTCGTGACTGAGCTGTCCTGAGATTATCTCGGATTATCTGGACTTGTCTTTCGGCTTCCTGCAAGATTTCTGGTCCAAAGACTTGACTTTCACCTGTCTGGCTCCAGTATAGCGGTGTTCTACACCTTCTTCCATATAGAGCTTCAAATGGTGCCATCTTGAGACTTGCTTGATAGCTGTTGTTGTAAGAAAATTCTGCATATGGCAAACTTTTATCCCAACTACCTCCATGCTTTAAGGCACAAGCTCTTAGCATATCCTCTAAAATTTGATTAGTCCTTTCAGTTTGTCCATCTGTCTGTGGATGGTATGCGGAACTAAAATTAAGCTTCGTATCCATTGATTCATGTAGCTTCTGCCAAAAGCGTGATGTGAATTGAGTGCCTCGGTCGGATACTATCTTCCTTGGGACACCATGTAAGCACACAATCCTTGACATATACAGTTCTGCTAACTTGGCTCCTGTATATGTTGTTTTGACTGGTATGAAGTGAGCAACTTTGGTTAACCTATCCACAATAACCCATATCGAATCGTAGCCATCTCGAGTGCGAGGTAATCCAACAATGAAATCCATACCGATCTCTTCCCATTTCCATTCAGGTACTTTCAATGGCTGAAGTAAACCGGCTGGCCTTTGGTGTTCTGCTTTTACTCTCTGGCATACATCGCACAAAGCCACATGTGTTGCTACATCTCTTTTCAAACCATACCACCAATATTTCTCTTTCAAATCTTGGTACATCTTTGTACTGCCAGGATGAATGGAATAAGCCGAATCATGAGCTTCCTTCAATATAAGCTCACGAAGATGGTCGATGTCAGGTACACAAATTCTTTTTCTAAACCAAATAGTTCCTTGATCATCTTCAGTGAATTCTGGAGCTTTTCCCAAACCAATTTGAGTCTTGATTTCTTTGATCTTAGCATCTGTTAATTGTCCTTTTCGGATGTCTTGTTCTAACGTAGGCTCAATTTTCATAGTCATAGCTTCAGTATGAGTGAGAATGCCTAAGTTGAGTCGTTCCATTTCCCAACATAATTCTTGAGGCATTAACCGTGCTATAGCCATATTAGCTTGACCTTTCCAACTTAAAGCGTCTGCCACAACATTTGCTTTGCCGGGATGATACTGGATATCCAAGTCATAATCCTTGATTAGTTCTAACCATCTGCGTTGTCTCAGATTAAGATCCCTTTGAGTGAAGATGTACTTTAAACTCTTATGATCGGTGAAGATTTGACACTTATTTCCAATCATATAATGTCTCCATATCTTTAATGCGTGCACAACAGCGGCTAACTCCAAGTCGTGGGTGGGGTAGTTCTGCTCATGCTTTCTTAACTGTCTGGATGCATAAGCTACCACTTTTCCTTCTTGCATCAACACACATCCGAGTCCTAGATGTGAAGCGTCACAGTAGACATCAAACCCTTTGTGGATATCGGGCATTATCAGAACAGGAGCAGTAGTTAATCTCTTTTTCAACTCTTCAAAACTAGTCTGACATGCTGTATCCCATTTGAACTCTCTTTCTTTTTCCAATAGTGAAGTGAGAGGTTTCACTATCTTTGAGAAGCCTTCAATAAATCTGCGGTAATAACCAGCTAGTCCAAGAAAACTCCTGATTTCGGGCACATTCTTAGGTGGATTCCAGTTCAACACATCTCGAACTTTACTTGGGTCAACTTTGATTCCTCCATCAGTGATAACATGTCCAAGAAAAGAAACTTCCTTTAACCAAAACTCACATTTACTTAGTTTGGCGTACAACTGATTTTTTCGGAGCTTTTGTAACACTAATCTCAAGTGCTCTTCATGTTCTTCTTCGTTTCGAGAAAATACCAAGATATCATCGATGAACACTACCACGAACTTGTCAAGGTATTCCATGAACACTTTGTTCATCAAGTACATGAAATATGCTGGAGCATTTGTCAATCCAAATGACATCACAGTGTACTCATATAGTCCATATCTAGAGGTGAAGGCTGTTTTAGGGATATCTTCCGGTCGGATCCTCAACTGGTTGATAACCTGATCGTAGATCAATCTTGGAGAATACCTTAGCACCTCTCATTTGATCAAACAGATCCTCAATCCTGGATAGGGGGTACTTGTTCTTGATAGTTGCATCGTTGAGAGACCTGTAATCCACGCACATTCTTCTGGTGCCATCCTTTTTATCGACAAAGATAACAGGGGCACCCCATGGTGATGAACTAGGACGGATAAAACCTTTGCCTAATAATTCTTCTATTTGTTTCTTCAATTCATTCAAATCCTTAACATCCAATCTGTATGGTCTTTTAAATATGGGTGCAGTACCAGGTAAAAGATCAATTCGAAACTCGATATCACGGTCGGGTGGCATACCTGGTAAGTCTTCCGGAAATACGTCGGGGTAGTCACACACAACCTTGGTTTCTTCCAAAGATGTTCCCTTGACCTGATTCACAATTCCTTCTTCTTTGGATGAGTTGTTAACCGTGAACTCAATCTGCTCTCCTTGAGAGTTGGTTAAGAGCACTGACTTTTTGGCACACTGAATAACTCCATCACATTTAGTTAACCAGTCCATTCCAAGAATCACATCGATACCATTGGACTTAAGGACTATCAGATTTGCCGAAAAATCTACACCCATGATTTTCAGATTCACCCGCGGGCATATGTGACTAGCCTTCATCTCATTGCCCGGGGAACTAACTAGCAGATTTTTCTTCATAAGGCTTTTAGGTATGTTATGTTTTGCCACAAATTGCTCAGTAATGAATGAATGCGATGCACCCGAATCAAACAAAACTGACGCAGGTTCTGAGTTGACGAGGAACATACCGAGCACAACATCTTGAGCTTCTTGAGCTGATTCGGCCGTCACGTGGTTCACCCTACCACGCATGAAATTTTGCTGGCCTTTATTGCCCTGAGAGTTCTGATTCCCATTGCGTGCTTGGGACGATTGCTGGCCAGACCTCTGAACATTGTTCTTCTGAGGCATCTGCATGTTTCGCTTGGGGCAGTTATTGGCGTAATGCCCCACTTCACCACATTTGAAACAACCATTGGGTTGTACCGGTGTGACTGGATTAGTACGCACTGGTGCACCTGAGGCATTGCCAGAGCGGTTCTGCTGGTGGTTGGGGGTACGCTGCACTTGTTGATTGAAGCGCGGCGACTGCTGAGAGGAGTGCTGGAATTGCTGATTCTGTTGATAATTCCCTTGACCTCCTGAGCGAAACTGAAATCCCTGCTGCGAGTTATAGCGAGGGCGGTTATTGCTGCTGGATTGTCCCTGAGATTGGAACTTTCGCTTCTTTTCGCCAAGTTCCTTCCGAGTATTCTCGAGACCAATAGCTTTATCTAGAAGCTTCTGGAAGTTCGGGAAGGTATGGCTTTGCAGTTGATATTTCAGTGGTCCGATCAGACCATCCAGAAAGCGATCTTGTTTCTTCTCATCATCGTCGACTTCATTTGGTGCGTAGCGGGATAACTGAGTGAACTTATCCCGATACTCACTGACCGACATACTGCCTTGCTTCAAAGCCAGAAATTCATTCTTCTTGAGCTTCATGACACCAGCTGGAATGTGGTGTGAGCGGAAGCTATCACGAAATTCTGCCCAAGTAATAGTGTTGGCATCAGCATGTGCGGCGACGTAAGCATCCCACCAGTCAGATGCAGATCCTTCAAGTCGTCCTGCAGCGTACAAGACCCTTTCACGGTCATTGCACTGAGTTATATCGAGCTTCTTACTGATGATCTTCAGCCAGTCATTAGCATCCAAGGGATCCACCGAGTGTGAATAAGTTGGTGGTTGGTGGCTCGTAAACTCCCGATGCTTGTTTCTTGGCTGAGGGGGTAGCTGTTGCGGTGGTTGGTTCTGTTGAGCTAGCATATTTTGCACGGTGTTGGTGAGGTCTTGGAGCAACTGCATCTGAGCTGCCAAGAATTGTTCCATGGCTGGATTTGGAGGTGGAGGTGGTGGTTGATTCTGTTGGTTGATTATATGAGCACGTCGGACACTTGGAATATCCTGTCCTCCGCCTCTCCTGGTATTTACCATCTGATTGTTAGAAGATTGCTTCAGATAAGATTGAACAACTGATAAAGGTAGATAGAATAAAGCCGAGATTGGAACTAAAACAAACTTTAACTTAATTATTTTATTGATGCATTTGTGGCCATCACTCCACAAAACATCCCAGACAAAACATAAACTCCAAATCAAACATTTATTCAAACAGCATTCATTATTACATCGTGCGTTCTCACAGGAACGGATCTATCGAGACAACTCATGGTAGGCATCCTATGATCCTAACCAAGAAGACCGGTGCTGGAGCCTGGTTCGCCGTAGCGAAGCCTCTTGCGGGGAGGAGAGTCTGAAGGGCAGTGGAAGTCATCCGTCTCCTCGGGTGGCTCCACTCCTGCAAGCTGGGCCTCAAGCTGAGCAATCCTGGCGTGGGCGTCCATCAGCTCCTCATGGGTCTGGATAAGCTCTGTAGTGACACCCTCCAGATCAGTGTTGAGCCCTGCGACAACCTGGGCAAGGTTGTTGATGCGAGGCTCATCAGGCTCTCCCAGCATCACAACTGTCTCCTCAGTACCACTGATACGGCGAGGAAGGTGACGGTACTCGGTGGTGCTCAACTCCTGGCGGTGGGCGTAGCAGAGTGACCACAGTGCCCTCCTGGCAGCGGCACTCACTGACGCAGCATAGGTAGCATGAGGTGTAGTGGAGTCGTGCGACGAACGAGTCCTCATGCCACCGGAAACCTCAGGGCGCTCCCGGATATGGACCCGGGTGATGTAGTAGCTGTCGAGTGTCGGGGGAGAGACGCGCTGGTGACGTAGAGCGGCTGCACAGTGTTGCCAAGCTCCTGTAGTACATCTTGGAGCAGCCTGGAGAAGTAGCCGGACTCGTTGACGGAGGTGCGAGTCTCACAAGTCGGTATGGCTGCTTCAGGACCATCACCCTGGTTTCCACCGTCATTGTCGCCGTTGCCGTTGCCGTTGCCGTTGCCATTGCCATGGCCATTGCCCAGACCATTGGCACCATCGGCGTCGTTGTCGTCGTCGTCATCATCATCATCATCTCCGGAGTCATCCGGATCGCCTCCACCAGCTGCAGCAGGTGCCGGAGCTTCTGGAGCAGGTACAACTGGCGGTTCTTCAGCTGCTGGTGCCGGTGATCCTACCGGGGTCACCAGATTCCCATCTGGGCCGACCTCCATGATGCGGCCATCCTCCATCTCAACGAAGTAGTAGAGCTCTTCTGGCTCTTCTTCCTCCACGGGTGGGACCGGGGAAGCAGGCTGAGCAGGAGCAATACGAATCTGTCCTCCAGTGCTTTTGCGAGCAGTCCTCTTAGTCCTGACCATCTGACAGAGCAAGAAAGAAAGCTGAGAACAAGCTCAAAAAGAGACAGTTTTGATAAAGAACAAGAAATGAAATAAAATAAGTTTTTATAAGGAACAAGGACAAATGAAAAAGCAGAAAGGCTTGCTAAGATAGTAAGTCATATTTTCGACCATTTCTACTTAGGCTTGCGTCCTACAGTCAACACAGCTTTGATACCACTTCTGTCACACCCGATTTTGAGGACAAAACCGAATGCATAGCATATGTGTGCCAGGATCCGTTCTCACACATATGTTGACGTCATCAGTGAAAATATCATAAGACAGTGTTCAAAACGAACAAAAGAGAGTACATAACTTTTATTACACTCAGCGATAACAGACACGAAGGTCTTAACCGTTTCACCGACAACCTAAAACGAAAGAAGCTTCACGACTTCTCCACAGGCTTGACTGGTTGACGTAAAGCCTCAGAACTCCTCGAAGTCACTGAAGTACTCCACGTCCTCATTTTCTTCTGAACAGCAGTTTTAGCAAGGGTGAGTACACTTATGGTTGGTACTCAGCAAGCGGGGGAAAAGAATGCAAGGCCATCAAGAGAGGTTTAAAGGCTTACAGCGGTTAGCATTTTTAGTTGGTCATATTTTATTAGCGAGCACCTAGTTACTAGGTATAAGTTTATACCAACCCAATTAAGCAAGAGAGAACCCACAAATTATCCAAAAACCAAGGAACCACAATTTAATATCATATTTAGGTTCAATTATCATGTGAGGGTCCAAGCCGCTCTTAACCGTGAGCACGGCTGATATATCAGTTTGACACTCTGCAGAGGTTGTACACTTTACCCACAGCTCGTGTTCCCCATGTCGCCCGGGTTTGCAAGGCCCTTAAACACTTCCGAGGTGAGTGGCTAGGGGTTCACTACGAAGCCTTTACAAAGACTCAAAGCTAAACTAGCAGCCCTGCTAGAGTTTCGGCCGCGGTGAGGTCCATAACCCTCCCTAATGAGGCCGTACCTTAGCAAAGGCTACTCCTCCAAGAGGACCGGGCTATGACCCCTTCACCGTCCCCCTCTTTGCCCTTTCGGTAAGGCCACTAGTCAACCCCAAGTCTAATTAATCAGCTAAGGTTAGAGCCATATAACACTGTGGTTGCACTGTTTTCTTGGGTGGTTCTCCATGTTCCATTTAATCAAGATAATCTTGTAAGGGAATATATCAGGTGCAAACCAACCTCCTCGTGCAAACTATGCAAACCTCAATCTGGACCACATGATCTTGATCCAAGGGGGCACGTAGAGAGAGGTGGGAGGGGGATATGCAAAAGTGATCTTGCTGTGATTAAGGGTGGGCGGTGATTTTGCAAATCCCCCCTCCCACCTCTCTCTACACGCCCCCTTGGATCAAGATCATGTGGTCCAGATTGAGGTTTGCATAGTTTGCACGGAGGAGTTGGTTTGCACCTGATATGTTCCCATCTTGTAATTAACCAAGTATAGCAACAAATAAAACCATGTTATCATATTCAAAAGTTTGATATTACCATCCCAAGATTAAGCAACTAAGCATTTCTACCCATCAAGGATGATTAAACCCGGTGTATCAAGGTTGAGGGAATAAAAACTATGTATATCCTATGAATAGGCATCCCATCAAATTAATGCAATACATAAAAGTAAATGTGATTAAAATGCTGTTACTGGGTTGAAGAATATGAAGAAGGAGGCCACTTGCCTTCCTCTACAAACTGCTGTTCTTCTTCGATCTGCTGCTCCTGGCCTTCCTCGAACGGGACGTCTACACGATCACACACAAGCATACAACAAAATAAATAAAACAGTACAACAAACAGTACCAAAAGCACAAAACAAACACCTAGAACTAAAGGTTACGTAGAGACGATCGCGTGAACGCGAAAATCGTCCAAAACGGATTTAAAACGGCGAAGATACACTAATTACAAGGTTCAGGGACTAATATGCAAATAAACCTATGTTTTCGGGTTGTTTTGCAATAAAACCGAGGACTAAAACATAAATACACATAAGAACTCAGGGTTTAACTTGCAAGAAGACCAATGTGGACGGCGGGTTCTAATATATGAAAGAACAGGGGCCTAAACAGAAAAAGAAAGGGCATGGTTATGAATATTTTGTATAGGATGTGGACTGCGGGTTGATTTGTGGAAAGGGCAGGGGCTCTTTTGCAAAATGGCCACTATTTGACCGGTAAGTGGTTCTGATGACCGATTGGAGATCGGATCAGGGCCGTTCGTTTGAAAATGGACGGCAGGGACGGGTTTGGGTCGCCGGCGGCGGTGACAGGGGCGGCGCCGCCCTTGGGCGCCATGGGGGCTCTGCTCCGGTCGGGGAAGAAAGAGCCGGTGGGAGGAAGAGGATGGAACTGTCGGGCGGGCCCCGCCTGTCAGCGAGAGAGAGAGAGGGGAAGCGTTGCTGGGCCGGTCGGGCTATCGGGCCGCGCGAGGAGGGAAGGGAGATTAGCTGGGCCGGCTGTTTTGGGCCAAAAGTGGAGAGGGAGCCGGATTGGGCTGAAAGGGAAGAAGAGAAAAGGAATAAGGCTTTTGGATTTATTTGAGGATTTGAAGTTTGAATTGAATAGGAATTTGAACTGGGATTTGAACTCTGGATAGGATTTTGGATTTCAAACCCAAACTCAAACAAAACACAAATGCAAACGAGCATGAATGCAAACAAACACTTATTGATTCTAAAATTAATTCGAGTATCATTTGAATAATTAAGGCCAATGTTTTAATTAAACAAAAGAAAATTTATTTAAACCCTAAAAAGAAAACACAAGGGTTGATTAAGATTTATGTGATGGAATTTTGGGTGTTACAAAAGCGTGTAGCAATAGTTTCAGGTTCTCTTTCTGTCTTGCAGGAGAACAGTATGTGAATTGAAATAGAACTCAGGGCCACAAGAACAGAAACAGACGCACATAGGTGTATGAGGCCAACAGATATCACAGGACTATAGTATATACACTGAACATGATCTATTTTTTATTTTGTAGCCAAGCAAGTAAATGACGCAAAATTTCTTTGAAACCTTTTCCTTTACCACACACTTACCTGCCAATTGGGATATCTTTCATCTAAACCTGATACCAGGCACATGTAAAAGATGTATCTGTTTCTATAAATCCAGATGTGCCAATCTGGAGACCCAAGAAATATTCTTTTATTCGCTGTGTATGACTCGAAGTTAGTTAGGCTTTCTGTAACATTGTTTTTGGCTAATCCTTCTTCTAAACCTTTTTGTGCAGCCAAATACTGAAAATGCTGATGGTGTCACAGCATTGATATCTGCTGTTGCCGCAGGTTCCCTCCCATGCTTGGAGGTTCTAATCGAGGTACTCAGTTTAACTGGATGACTAAAACACCTGTGCTTTCTTCCCTTACTGTGTATCCTTGCTTCGTGTTATTGCCTAGGACATTGGGATCCGTAGGAACACACACATAATTAAAATTTGGGTCATTTCTTGTGCCCTATTTTCTTGCTATTCAGCATAAAAGAATGGAAGAGAGCTGAAATGTTTCTACCCTTCACTTTGTTGACTAATACCCACTACATAATAATATCAACTATTCTTCCTACCTCAGAAACTAACCGAATAATATGCAATGTAGGCTGGTGCAAACCCAAATATCAAGGCTGGTGGAGCAACCGCATTACATATTGCTGCAGATAGTGGAAATATAGAAGTAATCAAATGTTTGCTTAAAGCTGGAGGCGACCCAAATACCTGCGATGATGTAAGTTGCATTTCATAGTAGTGTTATACTGAGATTTCATAAGACGCAGGTTCATGCTATGTATTGACCTGTTTTAAAGATCCATAAGGCGCAGTCAATCTTTTGGTCTTTGTATCCAAACCATGTCAACGAAGACCAGATCTAACTTGATGGTTCATCTTATTTATATATTGTCAGATTATAGAGTGTACTTCTGTAAGCACTTTCCGCACTTGGCGTGCTAAAAGTTAAAATCTTTGCTTCGTGTTAATGCAGCTCAAATCACTTTGACATGCTGTTGAATAGGTTCATTGTTCTTTCATGCAGACAAGTGAAGCGGATAATTGATTGTTATGTGATTTCCTGCCGCAGGAGGGACTAAAACCAATACAAGTCGCTGCTTGGAGAAATAATCGTGAAGTTGTGGAACTTCTTTTACCATTAACATCCCCAATACCAGGTGTTTCAAACTGGAATGTAGATGGAATTATAGCGCTGGCTAAAGAGTCGGAGGAAAAGGTGCTGCTTGAATCACCATTTTAGCTATTTTGCATCAGCATAGGTTCTATAAACCTCTTACAGAACTTATGATTCGCCGCGTCTGCTAATTGTTGAACAAATTTGCAGTCTCAACCAAAGGATGCAACATCTCTGAAATTAGGAAGACCACAGCCTGTTGAGGTATGTCATGCATCCATGCCCATACATGATTCTGGTGACAGTCAAGGCGTCTATCATCTTACATGACAAGTCTTATACATGTATTAGGAGGATAACTCAAATAAAGTTAGTCTTGGTCTAACTGTTGAGGTTAGCTAAAATTACCTGACAGTTGTTAATATGCCGTGCAGGTGTCATCTGAAGCAAAAGAGAGATCCTTGGAAGCCAAATCGAGAGGTGACGATGCCTTCAGAAGGAAGGACTACCTTGTAGCAGTGGATGCTTACACACAGGTAACGAAGATCGAAATGATTGTTCCACATCAAAAGAGCACAACAAAATCTAAATTGGAGCTTGTGACTGTTATTTTTCGTGTCCAAAGCGTCATAAGTTTAACTGCAAGAGACTAACATTGGCCTGGAATTGCATTTCAGGCTACAGAGCTGAACCCAAACGACGCGACAGTGCTCTCAAACAGAAGCCTCTGCTGGCTGCGGGCAGGGCAAGCTGAGCGTGCTCTGGAGGATGCGAAAGCATGCCGAGCATTGAGGCCAGATTGGGCGAAAGCTTGCTACAGGGAAGGTGCGGCCCAACGCCTGTTACAGGTATGTGAGATTGAGAGATGGGATTGGGAATTCACCCACATCCGGTTTGTCTTCAGACGGTGACTGATCTATTTGTTGTGTGTGGTGACCCTGGCAGAGGTTTGAGGAAGCTGCAAACGCCTTCTATGAGGGTGTGCAACTTGAGCCGGAGAACAAGGAGCTGGTCAGCGCGTTCAGGTAGAAGCTGTCTCAGCTTCCTTTCGTCAGTATGGCCATGGTCATGCCATGCTGTGCTGTGGTTTGTTCTTGTACTCTTTGATGTTTCTAATGTTGGTGAAACAAACAACAAACAGGGAGGCCATCGAAGCCGGGAGGAAGTTCCACGGGGTGGACAAACCGAATCCAGCACAATGAGACAAGCATCTGGTGAATTGAAGCTGTACTGTTTGCCTTCGATTAGAGAGATGATGGGCAACCAGTCTAGTTAGATGGGAAGGAATATGTAATTGGATTAGAATCTGGTGAGATGATGACGAGGAACTCAGATTCGAACGGGCAGGAAACTCGAAAGTTTGCTAGAGTTTTGTGAGTTGTGTCTTGAGTGGTAGTTTTTGCCATGTTTGGTACTGATCTGTGGATGCACTGCGCTATGTTTTCGTTTTGGCTGCTTGCTGATAGGGAAGGAAGCAATGCCCTGCTTGCTAGTAATTTTGAGATGGCGGATGGAAAAGGACATCTCGACGATACGTGCCTTTGGTTTTCTCCCAACTAAAGTCGCCGTTGAACATATATAACTCGCTGCATTGCCTGGAACAAATGGTTTCAACCTAGTTGCAATTGCAAGCGATCTATTTTTGAAGCTAAACAAATAATAATTAGGTCTGGCATGCCACCGAAAACCCAGTAGAGAGATCGGAGAAGTGTTAACTGTCGATGTGCTGACCGGAACAAGAAATAGCCACCCAGACGGCCAGACCGGATCCAGGGGCTGGCCCACCCGCTGCTGCTTCTTCGGAAAAATTGAATCTGTACCATTAAAAGATCTACTAAGTTTATAAAAATACTATAAAAAAAGTCAGCTTTAGAAAACAAGCACTAAAGTTGCTCGATTGTAACCTTTAACTATCCACGTTAAATCACCGTTAACTCTTGATAGAAAAAAAATAAAAACGTAAAAAAAAAGAGAAACTCGCATACACCCTCCACCCGGCCCAAAACACACGCACCCAGCCCAAACATCGGCACACAGCAACAGGCCCCAGGCCAAACGCGCACGCACGCAGCAGAAGGGGAGCGAAGGCCACCGGCGGCGTCCTTCCCGGCGGCGCGCTTCACAAAGCTACGCCTGGATCCATCCATCCAACGAGCCTCCTCCTCTCTCCGGCCTGTCGGGAGCACTCTGCGCCGCCTCCCGCTCTCTCTCCCACCCGACTTGCCTCGCCGTCGCCGGTAAGCTAACCTGGCCTGGTAATCGAATCGATTCTTTTCCCCTTCCACCTCCGTATGGGTTGGATTAAGGCATGAATTCATTATTCTCTTACAATTGGCCTGGATCCGCAACCTGGATGGATGGATTCATGGTGATTAGCAGGACGAATCCCTACCATCCCGGATCTTCCTTGCCCCGATTCAGTCCGTCCATCCATCCTTCCTGTTTGTCTATTATGATTATGAAGTTTGGGGTTTGCTGTGCCTGCACAAGGGTTATTGGGTGCTTAATTTTCTCTTTCTTTATGATGTTTAGCATCGACTAGCATTGTGCTTGCTCAAGCTAGCTATCACATTTATGATTTGTTGCTCTTGTCCTCATTGTTGCATTGACTTATTACATCTTTCGCTCCGAAACAAGAAGCAAAAGTAACAGACCATGGAATCATGGCGACTGCAAGCCTGCAAACCATACCACTATGCATTATACTGTGCTCCTGTCATCGTGTGTTTGAAGTGTCCAGCGAAGTCCTCCTTTTAAACGATCCTGTTACATCTTGCTCGCAATTATCAACAAACTTGCAAGGCAATGACAAATTGACAATGATATGCTATTGGTGCAGGACGCGTCTGTGCGATGGGTGACTACACAATCCAGATCAGCACCAAGCTCATTGACCAGCTTGCTCGCGATGATGAGAAGGTCAAACGCAAAGTCAGGAAGCCCAAGCCCAAGAAGAAGGCCATTGTGCAACGACATGAAGAACCCCAGGACAGCGCACTAAAGGAATTCCCAAGCGAATCCAAGACTAGCAGCCCTGCTTCTGCTCCTGGGTGGCCTCTGCAGCCTCCCCCCATGTATCTGCCAGTGACCCCTGCTCCCCCACCACCCCCAGCTGCAATGCCAGAGGTGGAAGCCATCCGTTCCATTCTTAAAGAAAGCGAGGCGGTTCTGGAGAAGCTGGACAAGCAGGAGGCTGGGGCACGCCAAGAGCTTAGCAAGAGAGCAAAGGAGCTGCACGACAAGGAGTTTAAGCTGCCATACCAGAACCCCATGCCCTGCACCCAGGAGAGAGCAGGCTGCCTCAAGTGTTACAAGAGCAATGCAAAGGACCCACTCAAGTGCGCTGAAGCAGTCAGGAGATTTAAGGCATGTGCTCTCATGGCCATGAAGGGTGCCACCGCCAAAGCTGATTAGTAAGTAGCCCATGAAGCTTTGTGAGTTGAGGTGGGCTAATACGCTGCTCTGCCTTGTCTTTCCTTTTTGAGGTGATCCAATAACCTGAATTTTTCATGGGAACCAAAAGACATATTGTAGATTTCTAATGACACTGCGATGGGCCAGGTGAAGCCGCATAGCCTTAAGTTTAGGGGTTCCATTTACATTTGTTTGGCTTAATTGGAATATCAATTGCTGGTGCGATTGTTTTTTGTCTGAATGAGGTGTTATGAGTAGGATTGGTATCCACTGGCCGAACCATTTGTTGTTGCATTGTATATGGGTATCATGATTGAGCTATTGTCATAGTCATACACGTTTGCCTGTGTCTCTGTTTACCTCTTCTCCATGTTGTGCAATACAGTTTAGCAGCAGCACTGCCTTTTGATATTCATAGCTGTTGGGCTGTAGCATTGTACCCCTCAAGTGGATCGGTCTCCTGCTGGTTATGGATAGCATTTTGGTCAAAAATTGTGCCCCCATGAAAGAAAACCTACTTATGGCTTCTGTATATCTAGATAGATAGTTTGATCTGGATAGCTTCTTATTGCTGCTTGTTTGAGAGAATTCTGTCTTTGCAAAGTGTAGGGGTATGTTCTCTTCTCTTGTTATAGTCTTTTTTAAAAAGCTACTGGATGGCTAGAGTTTGTTCGGGGCCTAACACAGTAACAACTTAAAAAACATCTGCTTGATATCTTTTTGAGTTGTAGCGGCACTCTATTATGTGCTGCTACCATACCTTTCCATTGCATGCCACCTGTCCAATTCTTTCTCTGACCTTCCAGGCCTTCCACATTTTATGTCATTTTATTTTCCTATTTAGTTTGTTGTTGGGTCTGTACCAAAGGTGGTAACTAAAAGCAACTCTACTAAAAACTAATAACGCTGAAAAGTTGCACATTTAATTTGATTTTACTTCTTGCAAAAGAATATAATATATGCTGTTACCACTCTGGCTTGCTGATGGAATGATACTACTAGCTACGTGTAACTTGTCTTGAGGCTGATGACCTGGCTTGCTGTTATACCCTTGAGTTTAATTCACACAACTATGTGAGGAGAGGGGTTTTTAGTTAATTTAATTGATTTCCTGATGTTATAAATCATGTGTCGGATAAGATCCTTTGTTATATTGTAGTTGAATCTGCGCCAAAGTGGTAACTAAAAACAACTCTTCTAAAAACTAATAATAATCTCCAAATAATGCACATTTGATTTGTTTCCTTTCGGCAAAGTGTAATATTCTGTTACTACGCTGTCTTGCTGATCGAATGAACCAACTAGCCAAGGTGTAATTTGTCTTGAGGGTGGATGACTTGGCTTGCTCCTATCTTCGGAGCAAGGTCTGAGCACCTTGAGTTTCATTCACTCGACTCCGTGATGAGAGACCTTTAGCAAATTAATTACTTTTCTGAAATTGACCGCTTTCTTTCATTTTTGTGTTGTATATACGAATAAACTCCGACCATGCATGATTGTTTGCCCATGCATGGTTTAACTGCTAGCAGCAGTTATATATTTCATTGTCTCAATGAATTGGCTCTCCAACAGAAATGATCATGGATAGCGTTGTTTTTTGCTAGCATGAAAGAGATCATACTCATTGCTGTTGCCAGTAGTGCCAGCACCGACGCAAGGCACTGCTGCTCAGAAGTCCATCGCCAGTTGGCCCTCTTTGGTAGAGCTTCGTGTGGCTTCAGTTCTTTGATAAGTGCGCAAGGAGTTAGAGCTGGTGAAGCCAAAAACAGTGGCTTCATCCAGCTCTGTGAGAGGAGCAAAGAGGAGAGAGAAAAACAGCGCTAGTGAATAGTAGTGTGAACAATGCATTGTCAGGAGAAGCTGAAACTGTTTGGAGCTCTACCAAACTGGGCCCTATAGATAGTTCGATCTGGATAGCTTCTTACTGCTGCTGTCTTCAGAGAATTCTGTCGAGTGGTTGCAAAGCAGGAAACATTGTGGGGGCATTATACGGGCAGGTCTTTCTAAAAAGCAGCAAACATTAGGTTCTCTTCTCTTGTTATACGGGCAGGTCTTTCTAAAAAGCTGCTCAATGGCTAGAGGGATTGGGGTATTACAATTTACAAAGTAGACACATCTGCTTGCTGTCATCATGGTGGCATGGTTTCAAATTGTAGTTCACTGTTGACTATAATTTGGATTAAAAAAGTAAATAATGAACTATAATTTGGACAATTTGGAACGGAGGTGGTTGGGTCTGCACCAAAGGTGGTAACTATAATATTATTTGTTCTATAGCCGCTACTAGGGCAGTTTAGCAAGCCTTTCCTTGCAGATAGTGCGCGTCATTTAACGGTGACAACCGGCCTGATCTGATCCTGCAAGAACCAACTTTCAACTTTCATTTTTGTAGGGAGAGGATGCATAGTTTTTTCCCCCGCCTTTTCAGTGGGGCGATTTGTCGATTTTGATTGGATAAAAATTGAACTATCCAAAGTCCAACTAGGTCCAACAAAGCCTTAATAAGGAGATGGGCCAGTTTTCTCGGGCCCGCAAAAGAATATGCTGAAGCAAAATGAAATCAGGCCCTTCCGCCTTCTCGAACGTGCCATCAAGGAAGCACCAGCCTGCCAAGCCTGCTTTACCTTCTCGCTTTGGGGCCTTTCAGCCTTCCGTGCTCACTGCAAATTTTTGCTAAAGTTTAGTTTTAGTTTCTTTTATGCACACGGGATTTTACTAATACTATTTCTTAATTAACATAAAGCAATCAAATTAATAGCATTCAAAGTCATACCTTTGGCCTTGAAAATTCAAAGTCATATCTTTGACCTTGAACGTCATTCTCTAGTTGTTCGTCACTCGAGATTATTTTTACGTCATGACGATGGCTTCCCTTGTCACAACGCAGACTCATTTCAGTTCAGAAATAAATACCACTGTACTCTGCTAGCAGCAAAGCGCAAGGCAGGCAACCTACGCGACCCGCTCAAACGCTCTGCTGCTACGCATCCATGGCCGTGCCGTCGTCGGAGGTGACGGTGGAGGGCGTCGTCCTCCCGCCAGTGGCCGTCCCACCGGGCTCCAGCAAGACGCACTTCCTCGCCGGCGGAGGTGCGTTAGCATTCTGCTGTACTACAGTTTACGTTCTGTTACGTAAGCTGTCGCCGAGCATCACACAGCAATGGCGTGATTAGGCGTGCGAGGAAGGGAGGTAGAAGGCAACTTCGTCAAGATCGCCGCCATCGGCGTGTACCTGGATGACGCGGCCGTGGCGGCGCTGGCCGGTAAATGGGGCGGAAGAGCGCCGACGAGCTGGTGTCGGACCCCGCCTTCTTCCGCGACGTTTGCACCGGTAAGAGAAGATATGCACATACGCCCGCCGGGCGCCGGCTGGCCGGCCGTTCTCTTGCGCCGCCTTTAACCCTACATGTCCGGCAACTGGTGCTTACTGTACGGACGGTCGCAGGCGAGTTCGAGAAGTTCGTGAGGGTGACGTTCATCTTGCCGAAAACCGTCGTCGCCGAGGAGTTCGCCCGGGGGGTGATGGAGGACCGCGTGGCGTACCTGAAGTCCGCCGGCGCGTACACGGACGCCGAGGCCGCGGCCGTGGAGGAGTTCAAGGCGGCCTTCGCGACCCTGAGCTTGCCGCAGGGCGGGTCCGTCCTCTTCACCCACTCGCCCACCGGAGTCCTCACCGTGAGCACCCACCCACGCACAAGTTCAATGTTATACGTTGGACTTTACCTAAGTTACAGGTAATTTGCCTTCTTCGGTGCCGGGGACCGTCGTCGCTGCGATAGATAACAAGGCGCTCTGCGAGGCGGTGCTGGAGGCCATCATCGGCGAGCCCAGCGTCTCGCCGGCGACCAAGCAGAGCATCGCGACGAGGCTGCCGGAGATCCTCAAGGGCGGAGCATGACTGCACATTGTCCTTCGTGATCCATCGAAGAGATGCTACACGTACCGGTCGTCTGCTGTGCTGTTCCTTTGTTGTTTGTCGTGGTGGTGAAAACGGGCACTTGATCTGGTGCCTTGTGCCGTTTGTTCGTGAATAAAACGCAAATAATTAGTTATTCAGTCACAGTCATCTGCTGCATGCGCGCTGGTCAGTATTTGTGACCTTTTATTTGGTCACTCCTCTCCAATATAATTAGTTATCACTCACACCTCTCCTAGCTGAAGAGAGGCATTTTTGACGCAATTCAGCAGCATCAAGAACAAAACAAATATACATTCATTTTTGTCACCAACAAATGGATGGGTTAGTTGTTGGAGGCAGTTAGCTAGTGGAAAGGATAAACAGATTGCTGGTTATTGTCAACGGTGGTCGTGGATGCATCTCATCGATCGATCGTCAGCTGCATGTCCGGGTCCCGGTCCGGCCGCCGTTCAGCTAGCCGTCGGCGGCGCGTCGGAGGCGGGGCAGGTGCGCAGGACCTTGCACTCCAGCTTGGCCTTGCCCGCCGACAGCCCCTCCATCACGTGGTGCAGCCCCGCTTTGGCCTTTTCGCCCAACGTTTTGGGCTCATCCTCGTCCTCTTCTTCGCTCGCCGGCGCTGGTGCCGGGGCTCCGTCGCCGTCTGCCGTGTCCTCGTCCGCCGCCGCTGGGGAATCAGCTTCCTGCGAAGACGCCTCCAACCCTGCCGCTGGCGAATCAGCTTCCGGCGCAGACGCCTCCTCCTCGGCCAGCGAGCGCCCCATCGCGGCGGCCTCCTCCTCTGCCAGCGAACGCTCCATTGCCGCCGCCAGGAGCGCCACCAGCAGCGCCAACGCGAGGCAGGACGACATCCTCCATGCCTTGGCCATGGCTGATCGACCTTTTGCTTCCTTGTTTGACCACGCGATGATATAGCAATGCTGGCAGGGTTTTATTATATATGTATATATATTATATATATAGATACAGAGGAGATGAGCATCTAAAAAACAGATGGCGCAGAGCTGCTATGCTATGTTTAGTAGGCACACTGTACAAAGCTTTCCTGCTTCGTAGACAGAATGCAGGGCGAATTCCATGCTGAAATTGTGGTTTCCGAGTGTCTCACGCAAATGTTACGACAGGAATGACCCAACGAGATGTCCAACTACCCAAGCCCAGCCACTTTTTCGGTGTTCTTGGCCCATCTAGACCCAGCCACTTTCTCGGCGTTCTTGGCCCATCTAAAATTGACTTCAACCTGGACCTGGGAACCAACCGGCCCAAAACCCTCTCATTTCGCACGCCTCCGGCCGGCAATCGTCCATCGCCTAGGGTTTAGGCTTCCGGCCGCCGCAGCCTCCACGCGACGAGCCGAGCGGGAAGGAGGAGATCGCCGGAAGGGAGCGCGGAGATGAGCGGGAGCGCGTTCAACGCGTTCAAGTCGCGGGTGCCGGTGGCGTGGAGCCCGCGGCTGTACATCACGCTGGTGCGGGGGCTCCCCGGGACGCGGCGCCTCCACCGCCGCACGCTCGAGGCCATGCGCCTCCGCCGCTGCCACCGCACCGTCGAGCACCG
Organism: Alloteropsis semialata; assembly: GCA_004135705.1. Classification (NCBI taxonomy): domain Eukaryota; kingdom Viridiplantae; phylum Streptophyta; class Magnoliopsida; order Poales; family Poaceae; genus Alloteropsis; species Alloteropsis semialata. The sequence goes on along the minus strand of CM014272.1, from coordinate 67,356,615 downwards.
CACCACGCCGTCGCTCCTCGGGATGCTCACGCAGGTCAAGCGCCTCGTCGTCGTCGAGACCGAGGAGATGTATAACGCCCGGAGGCAGGCCGAGGAGGAGCGGCGCGCGCCCAGGCCGCCGCTCGTCGTCTCCCACCACCCGCCGGCCCCGGTTCCCAAGCCGACAGCAGCCGCGGCTGAGGGTGCCGCTGCGCGGTAGCCTGTGGTAAGCTTCTAGAGCACAGATTTTTCCCTGAGTGCTCTGTTTTTTTAATGTTGTCCTGCATGCCCTTGAAGTGTTTGATCCTACGTCTCAAGGGAGAGGGTGCATAGGGGCTGTTAATGCATCAAATTTGTTTGCGTTCTGTTCCAATGAAATTGAAGTGTCTTAGTATGAAGAACAAGTGAAGAGTTTACAGTAGCGATTAATTTGCTACTTCATTTCTGTACCAAGAGTGCTCTATATATCAGACCTTAAACCAATTGTTCTACTGATTTTTTTTTCCTCATACACTGCTGTGATTGTTGTGTTGCATCATCATGTAATGTGACCAAATGGAAGGCACAATTCTAACCACATTATGCTTGATAGCTCTTAAAAACTTTGGAAGCCCAGATTATTGGGCTCCCTGACTGGTCCAAGCAAAAAAAAAAAAGAAAAGAAAAGGAGAGATTGAATTATCAGTGTAGAAGTAATTTCACTGTTAAGGGTTACAATGATTATGTTTCTTTTTTTGCTTTGCAAAAACAACTGAAAATGGCTTTGATTTTTCTAGGCTTTTGTGAATTGTGATTCACACTAAGAAATAGCATCTAGGAAAAGGCTTCATAGTTTTTGAGTCAAAAGCTATACAAAATTGGCTTGGCCTACCTATTCCTCTTAGCCCTAAACAGGTAATTGGCTGTTTCTACTACACAAATATACAAATTGATGTCAAGTCCTTGAATGGATAAATAAAATAAGTAAATAACAGTATTATAATGGCATATCCATTAGTGACAAATTGTGAGTTTAGCCCTTCTGAATCAGGGACAGTGCATGAGAAGCAAACATGAAATATTTCTGTGCTATCTTTTTCATGAATTCCTTGGCTCCCGAGTTATGTTGCATGACATGATTGCATATCAAATCTATGGACTTCAAATGGTAGAAAAAGGAGAAGGGTGATCAACCTTGATGTTATACCACACGACCTCACTGTGCCCAGATAATCTAGTGCCAAATATTTGTCTCTTGGTTGTCCATGTGATTGGCAAGATTTCCACATGTTTGCTCTGAGAGAAATTTGAATGAATAGATATCACTTATTGTTTCTATAACAGCCAAGATGCTAGTGGATGAATTGTCCTTTTGAATTTTCAATCCATATAAAAGAGAAATCCCTTTAGTATATCTTAACATGTTCCATTAACTCACGTTGAATGATTTACCCTTAGTTCATAAAGAGATTAAATTGAGGTGGTCACTGTGATGTTATTTTTCTCATGCTACACTTGGGGCTCACCTAATAGCCTTTAATTTTTCTTCCAAAAATATGGTAAGGAACAAAATGGTCTTTTTACACCCCACGTGATGGTTTACTTAGGCTTGTTTGGTTAATCCTCTGGTCTTTCCACACCCAACGTGATAGTTAAACTTAGGGCTTTGTTTGGTTAGTCCCCTCTCCAAGAGGTGGGTGGGGGTTCAGAAACAGTACTAAATAATACAGTTGCGAGCATGCAAAGAAGAGCTGGTTCTTTCACAAATTATTGTGGGCATTCAAAGAATGTGGTAGTGCCTTACTTGGCAATCTTGATGAAATAAAACAGATATCCATTCAGTCGGAAATGGGAACAAAATACTCATCCTTTATTGAGATTCCTATGGGAATTGCAGAGGGGACCAATTTGGTACTACTTATGCATGTATGGGAGCATGTATTATTTTGTGGTTTTATGTTATTCAGCCCCTAAAATTTGAGGGGAGTTTGGCAGACTTATGGTATAATGGGGACAATGAATAAGAATTTTGTTTTGTTATGTTATTCAGTCCCTAATATTTACCCTTGGTTTTCTTGTAGGGCATCAGATGCTGTTCATGAAAGTTCAGCAACAGAATAATTTACGTGCCTTTTGTCTCCAGATGAGTCCATTGGATCCTCGTGCTCAACAAGCTCGAGCAACCTGTGCTATATGCAACATTACAGTATAGTCCAACCTACTGTTTTCATTAATCCTGTATTTTGGTTGCTATGGACTGATGGCATTGTCTTTCAATGCTTGTGGTCAATCAAGCACCGAGTCGTTTCAATTACTAAAATTCCTGAAAATGCTCTTTAAGATGTGTCATATTGGTTTCTTGCCTAATTCATCATTAGGGGTGTCAGATTTTAAATTTATTGTATTTTGATTGTTCCAACCTTATCAAGGGTTGCTAGCTTCGGTTTTTATTGCCAAAACCGCTTTAGTTCTGCAAGGAAAACTGCCTTGTAGATTCTGGCGAATTTGGTGCTGTGCTTTCTCACTCTGATTTTACGGTGAAAATGTTTATTGTAGTTATTATTCCTATACTTCCTTTTCCCTTTTTGCACCCAAATGATTACTTGTGAACATAATATGACAGTATCATATACGTAGATCATCATTTCCCAGACTGCAACAACCAAAAACATTTGTTCAACCTTGATTTCTTCATCCACTGCAACCGTGTCTTGCATACATGCTTAGTGCCTGTTTAGTTTCTCGTCACATCAAATTTTTCACTATTCATCAAAGGAAATCTTACATGCAATGAAGTAGCAAACGTGTGTTAATGACAAAACACATTCCATAACCCCGGGTAACTTTGCGAGACGAATCTAATGAGCCTAATTAGGTCATGATTAGACAACGTCGTGCTACAGTAAACAATCTCTAATGACGGATTAATTAGGCTTAATAGATTCGTCTCGCGATTTCCCATCCATCCGTGTAATTAGTTTTATAATTAGATCATGTTTAGTCCTCCTAATCTTAGGTTTAAAATTGCTACAGTAAAGTTCGCAATCTTACCTAGCTCAACTAATCATGCCATTAATACCTTATGCTGTCATCGTCATTGAGAAAGTGAAATGTACTACACATGGAGAGAGACAAACATTTCCCGTCGTATGTCATCTCTCGAAATGAAAGGTGAGACAAAGTGATGGTGCTCCAAAAAGGGTGGGGCCCATGAGTCCATGACTTGCTCTTATCTTCGCACGAGCTACCATTTAGCTTTCAGTCAGATCACCTAGCTATCGTTTAGTGGCGAAGAATCGTCTCGTCATCTTGAGGATTCATCATAGGAGAAAAGTAGTGGTTGATCGCCACTGTCTCTGCCACGTCTACATATCATGTATTTATGTGCCAAATTATTAAAAAAAGAACACAAACATAAGGGACACTTATAAAATTCACTCAATTAAAATAGTAAAAAAATGCCAATAGATTTGCCATCAAAAGTACATAAGAACAACATACGCTGACGAATGTTCTATCATGTATGTATCAAACTTTGAACAATGAAGTCAAAGTTATTAAATATTTGAAAATTAAAGGAGATATCGCTTTGCGAGAGAAACAGTTGGATGAATGTGGTTGTGGACTTGTGGGCATGTGTGGTTGAGAGTGGACATTGAATTAAGTTTTTTTTTATCACAACATTGAATTAAGTTGATTACGACGTATGCGTGAGAGCACGCATAACCTAACTAATAAGATGATGGATCCATTGGCCTCCTAACTCTGCTGTCCTATATAACACCTCTGTTGGTTATGATGTACAGTGGAGTCTTGGCAAAATAGCGACGTTTTGACATCAACACCGGTCTCTAAAACACAACTTGTAATACCAGATAACTTTCTACTATACAGTATATCTAACCATAGCAAAAGTTATACGATTACAGAAAGTACCTTTGGAGATAAACATTATACAGTTGTATGACTTCTGAAATGTTCAATCTCAATATGCACGAACTCTACAAAGTAATTGGTAAAAAAAAAGTTTCTATAGGTTAACTACACTTAGGACATTCCCAATGGAGAGTTTTATCTCACTATTTTCAAGAATGTCATGTCATCTAACTATGCTTGAGTTGATAGATGAAACATGGTCTCCCAATGCATAGTTTCATTTTATGGTTTCATAGGCAAGACAAATCATTTATTGCGACGCACATGATTGATGGAGATGAATGAAATAAAACTCTATAGCCCCCAATGGCAGTTCATAAGGTTTCATAGTCTTGGAAACAGTGTATATACAGTTTCATCCTGATGAAACTCATTCCCTCTCTCTCTCTCTCTTCATTATTATCATACCATGTCATCATCTATGCTGATGTGTCACCCTATTTACTGTGTCTGAAACTTCTGTGAAACCCCCACTGAGATTGGCCTTAGCCCAAAATTATATTCTTCAGGATGGAGTAATATTTAGGACATTAGTTAATTGTGCTAATTAATTAGGCTTAAGACTCCAAGGATGCATGGATCACAATGTACACAATGTGTGTTGCTCACTACATATATAGCCAACATATGGTCCTATATATCCAAGTTATTACAAGGCGAGTAATGCATGAGTACCTCAAGAAAGAAAGAGTTTGTTTGCTCCTTTTATTTGCAGGGGGGCAAAAATTAAAAACAAGAAAAATAAAAGTAAAATAAGGCCTTTACCTGTCCATGCTTATTGGGGCCTAGCACAAGCTTTGTGGAGCATACATGACATTCTGCTATATCACTTCGAAGTGATATAACAATACAGATGCATGCATGCAAATGAAACAAAGAACAGAATAAGAAGACAGAGAAAGACGGATCAATCTGCAAGAAGGTGAGGTAACAATCTGCTTTTATGTGGACAGACTACATTGGATCCGTACGCTGAAGAACAATTGAGAAACAGAACCATGAGATGGTGTGCAGCTTGCTAGGACGGAGCTAGTCGGCGGTGGTGATGTGCACTCCAATGACGATGACGAAGATGGTGATGAGCGCGAAGTAGATGATGGAGTGGACGATGATGGAGACGGCGCTGGTGTGCAGGTTGCCGAAGTCGATGAAGTTGCAGCGTCCGGGGAGCTGGAAGAGCAGCCCCGGCGAGAGGAGCACGAACAGCACCACCGCTATCACCACGGGCCCCCAGTCCGACATCCTGCCTTCTTCTCTTTTGCTTTGATTGCTTCTCTCTTCTTCTTCTTTTTTCCCCCTTGTTCCTGATGACGCCTCTCCGTTCAGTTCTTGCTATTGTTTATTTGCCTGCAGGCTGGCTGTCAGATCAGTTAGAGCTATGCTTCTTGACTTGAAGGGTGGAGGGCAAGGTGAGGTGAGGCCGTGAGGGCGAGCTGATCGAGTGGCTTGCTTTCGTCTAGTGCTCGCTCTCTCGAGGACGCTAGCTCTGGCTGGTTATTTGATTGGTATGGCACCAGGGGGCTCCGATACGAGACCATCCATCCGCATGGCCGTGGCCGGTGGTGTTTCGCTTTCCGTGGTCGTTCCCACATGACAATGGCATGTCCGCCGCGCGCGCCTCTTCTCGATCAATTCGGTGTTCCTCCTCATTCCAATATAACCACTGTATATTATACAATATATACTGCTCTATACCTTCAAGACCTCTATACAGGGCCAGTAACAAAAAAAGGTAAACTTTGCTACGTGACATACTGTTCGTTAGCAAATATTTCCTAACAAAAAAAAAATGCATGAAGCCTTTTTGCAATATAAGTGTATAATATAACCCCCACTTGGATATCGCCATTGCTCACCAACAAGCTGATTTAGCTGACCATGACTTTGCTGATCACTATATTAGGTCAGCGATCCCTAGCTAGATCCATCGAGCGTTTGATGTCGTTTCGCTTTCATCAAGGCAAAATAGTTAAATAAAGCTACTAGTACATACGTGCAGATGGTAGACAAAAGGTAATGATATGATTCCAGGAATATGTGGGTGGGTCTTCTTTGAATTTGACTCATTTGATTTAATTGATGCCCTAAAAAAGAGAAAAAAATTACTGCTCATAAGGGAATTATAATTTAGTTGCTAATTGGAGAAGCAAGTATAATAAACTAATTATCCATCAAGACGCCAACTGCATACTATTTTGTGCTTCTATATATTCTCTTATCTTGGGATCAATCACACAATACACAAAAGCTAGCTCGCTCTTGGTTCAATCTGTCAGCTCGTCCTTACGACTAACGACAGTTCTCTCTGCGTGCAAGACGGGTCCAATCTAATCTAACAAGACAACCAAATAAATCAAATCGTCAGAGTGAAGCAAGGAGCTAGTCTCTTGCTCTTACAACCTTTAACCTTGCCGCCTCCTTCCTGATGAGGCGGCTACATCCCCACAGTCCCACCTCGCACTTTCAAGAGACCACTGGATGGACCGCGCATCCATGTCCGCGTCATGCTCGGAAATCAAACGTATTTGCGACATAATGTAATGGATCAACGTCAGCCTGCATCACATCACATACAGCTAGCTTTGAGAGAGTAGTGAGGGGGGCGAGAGAGCATAGACGGCACGCATCCGTCGCACCACACCACAGTCAGTGCATGCCGCTATCGATTCTCAAATCTAAGGGCCAACACAGGAGCTAGCGCGCGTCAACTGCAAATTAAACTCTGCACATATAGAGAGAGAGAGACTGTGCACATCCACAGCAGGAAGTTGCCACCGATCATCGTCAGATCACCGGGCATAAAATGCATGTGTAAAATTAATTCTGTTACGGAATTGACAGTACATCTCATCGAGTTGGAATAAGAGATCAAATAAAGTTGAGATNTGCGTCACTGTCAGCGTCGATCGATACAGCTCCTGGCGATCCATCTTCAGTAAACTCATGGCTGGAAATGTAATCGGAGTTGGGATTGGGTGGATCTGTGGATGGCCACACGCTATCTTTTATTGTCCTTGTGTTCATGATGTTTTCGTTTGTTCTCTTCTTGGCCCTTTCACATCCACCCCCGGTCAGGCACAACAAAAACAGCTGCCTTTCGTCGACATGAAAGCTGCAAATAATGTAATAGACGCAGCTTGATTGATTTTGTTGACAACATCAGGAAGCTATATGTGGTTGTCGATGCATAGCACATGCCTCGTGTAAATTCACAGCTCACAGAAATACTAGTTAACTGCATGAAGCAACATTTACATCCATAATATATATACAACAAACTCCACATATAGCTAGTAACTAAAGCTAACAAATGGCCAACAACTACTGAATTCAAGCAACAAAAACTCCTTTAAAAAACAAACACTTCGTATCCATGCATATCCATATATTATATATACATGTACAAATTAAAGCCTTGAAAGCAGCAAACTGATCAAAAGGCAGCATATATCCATGCACGTCCACATACACACCGCGCGAACAATCAGAGAGGAATTGAATGAAGCTAGATGGTGAAGCCATGCATGACCTCAATCATCTGACCGATGGATCGTGGATAGATCATCAGAGACAGGTGCCGTATGCAGAGCTTTGCCTGCCTAGCTGCCGAGCTGGATCTGGACGCCGATGGCGATGAGCAAGATGGAGACCAGGGCGAAGAAGAGGACGGTGTGGACGAGGATGGAGGCGACGCTGGTCTGGAAGTTGCCCAGGGCGATGAAGCCCTTCTTGGCGGGCATCTGGAAGATCAGCCCCGGCGAGAGCAGGATGAAGAGCACGAACGAGATGAACACGGGCGCCCAGTCCTGCATCTTCTTCTCCTCCTCCTTCAATCCCGGCCGCCTAGCTTGCTTCTCCAAGCTAGCCAATAATGCCTGCGCCGTCTATATCTATGGCTCGCTCTCTCTAGAGAGAAAATGTGTGAAGAGTGGCTAGTGACTGGGACGTTTATGGTCTTGTGGATGGCCCGAATGGAATGGATCGAAATGAACCTTCTTGTAGGTGCACATCATCCGCTGGATGGACAAACCGACGGTGGATATCCGCCGTGGGCCATCGCCGGCCGAGTGTGGTGGTTGTAAAGCAGTAGCAACGCATTTTGATTTCTTTGCAACAAAAGAACAGAGAAAAAGACAGTACTCCTATTGTCCACTACAAAATGATAACCAGGATGGATAGTTAGGATGAACATGGAGACGAAGACGTTGACCAAGTCAAGGGGAGCAATACGGGTGCAAAAGACAACAGCTTCGCAAAACTTTAATTAACTGAACTTTTATCATATATTATATATGAATACACAACTAGATTAGTTGACTCGTACACTGACTATATTGGTCACACATGATGATGTGCAACAGCTTATTACACACAAATTAGAGATTTCCAGATCAATAATACTGATAGGGAGCAATGGCAACCGAGAAGGCGCAGGGGGTGGTGCAGTAGCCGGGCAGCTGGTAGAGGCCACACATGGTGGGCAGGTTCTGCGCAGCCTGCGCCACCGCCATGGGGGCCTGAGCCGCCGGCAGGAGCTGCCGCCATTGCTGCACGAAAGCCGGATCGTGCAGGCCGCCGGCGGCGCCGCCGCCTTGCAGCTGCCGCACGACGGACTGCGCCACGCCGCACATGGCCTGGCACCGGGACATGGCGTCCATCAGCCTCAGCTGCTGGCAGCACCGCTGCCGCGGCGGCTGGCAGATGGCGCTCGGCTGCCACATCGTCTGCTCCCGGAGGGCGTAGTAGGGCGCCGCCACCGGGCTGCACTGCGGCTGCCGCAGGAACTCGGCGCAGGGGTTCAGCCAGACGGCGGCGGCGCCATACATGCTCTGCTGTGGCCCGTCCCAGCTGACCTGCTGCGCAGAGGAGGCGGTGGCGGCGGCGAGAGCAAGGACAGCGAGCGCCATGAGCATCTTCACGATCGATGCTACTGCTTTGCTGTAATTTGGTGTCTATCTATTAAGTATTAATGGAGTCTATGTTGATCGATGATGAACAAAACAAGGACGGTGGATCTGATGGTAGATCATGAGTGCTTTGCAATGTGGAGTATTTATAGCCGGCCGCCGGATACCGGTGATCGATTGGTCCATCGTCCATGGCTTGCTTGCACTGTCCGGTGTCCAGCATTTGCCTTTTTGATTCTACAACTGAAAGATTTTGGAATGTTGCATTGCGTTACTTGGAAATACAAACCGTCTTAGTGCTTGCGTTTGGATATCCACGTCATCCGAGTTCCTTTACAGCACATGTGTATGGATTTACTTTACATGTCAAGCATTGTCCAAGGGTTTCAGATGCTTGTGAAGCTACCTTTGTAGTGTTGCGTCCAGGATTTTCATACGCTTCTGAAGCTAAATTTGTAGTGTTGTGGGTGTTGTTGAGATAAATCCATGGCTCTTTACGTCTTCAAATTAACACTTCAACATCGATTCACTTTACACGCTCAGCATGACTAGTACCGGATTCATGTAGCTTCTCCCGGAGTGCTTATTGCCTTGGTGAAACTATTTTGTAATGTCGTGCGAATTGACCAGATAACTCCAGTAGCACAGCATTGCATTGCATATATAGCATGTGAAGCAGGTTCATGAATTTGTAATAACAGATTGTCTGGAGAAGATGTCAAGTAATACCATCGCATAGTCACATACATGGCAACCTCCTCTTCCAAGCTCTCGACTTCCATGTGGATATTGATGGGCTTTGCGTAGATAGCATCAAAATATAACACCATGAATCAATGATGATGAGTGGCGTCAGAGATTGATTTTACACTGACAACGCTAACTTTGCAAGAACCCAAGAGAACAGATTGCTTTGTAGTCTGGCTGATTCAGCAGCACTTGCATGTACCGTGTGCAGCCACAGAACACCCGACTTACCATCAAGCTTACACCGAAGTACGAAACATACAAGGCTACAAGGTGACTTTTCGTGAACAAAAGCCTTTCCCCGCAACAGGGCAAGGAAAACTACCACATTTATTCCAGCCAAAAAGCAACAGTATGCCTCAGATTTGTGGCCTTAGCTTTAACTCGAAATAATCTCTATAACTAGCAGGAGATAGCATGATAAGTTCACAGTACCATGATATTCTCAAGTCAACTCAGGTGGGGGAAATGTCTGACTTCCATCCGAATTAAGACAAGTGAAACTTAGACCACCGGAAGCTCTCCGCACTCGCTGATGACTACTTTCTTCTTTGGACGGTCCCCTCTGTCAGTCTCCTGAGACTCGATTAGCCTTACGATGTCCATGCCTTCCAGAACCTGGCCAAACACGACGTGCCTGCCATCCAACCAAGGTGTCTGCACCCAAGGCGCCAGTCAGACCGGTTTTGGGTTAGTTTTGACACTAGTACATGAGCAAACCGATAAAGTAGTACAAGCGGCAAAAAAAAAAAGTCAATTGCTCTGGTAGTGCATAAGATTACCTTGACAGTGCAAATGAAAAACTGGCTGCCGTTGGTGTTTGGTCCAGCATTAGCCATACTGACCACTCCAGGTCCAGTGTGAATCACTAAAACATGAAAATGGCATGCCATAAGTTTTAGTAGACAACTAGAAACCACTTAGCATATCAGGACTACTTTAGATGAAGAGCATACATTTGAAGTTCTCGTCTTTGAAGGTGCGTCCATATATGCTCTTCCCACCGGTACCCTGCAAATGTAGCTTCTATTCAATCACATGCAATAGTTGAAAGCGGCATCTTTCAATTTAGTTTATCTCTAGGTTAAACTGTGCAAACACAAACTGTAGCTTTGATGCAGTATTCTAATGAACCAATCTGCTAGACTGTATACAAGGAATCAGGTGGCCAACCTTACTTTGTAATTGCCAGTTAGGCCACATAAAGTTAAGACTTAGAAATTGTATGCATCGGTATGGAAAACAAGAACGTGATGGCAATCACTTATATTTTCACAAATTAAGACATTAACCATAAAAAAAAGCAGTATGAAAATGCATGTATGATCATGGATATAATGTACTATGACAAGATTTTAGCAGCATTACAAAGGTTGCTGTATAAGATGAAGCTAGCAGATTATCTAGAAATTTGTGCAAGCAATTCTTTCCATTCACCAACTAAATGTCTGCATAAAGTACTCTGAACTTTTGTAAATTCAGCTCAGCAACCCAAAATGGGAATATATTTAGCAAAAAAAGTAACAACATTAAACAAGCACATTTGTAGGGAAAAAAGGTTAAAAAAAAACATTCAATCTTTTGATATGACACATCAGCACAGCAGCATGCAGATATTTTTAAAATTTCTTAGAATGGAATGTGAATGATGTCATAAATATCATAGCGGACACCAGAGTTTAGTCATAGCAGGTGAACACATACATTGCCCTTGTCAAAATCTCCCCCCTGAATCATGAAGTCCCTGATGACACGGTGGAAACTGGATCCCTTGTATCCAAACCCTTTCTCTCCTGCAGAAAGAAAACCTTGTTATGTTTCTCTTCTGGGCAACGCAATGCTCAAATTGGAGAAGATTGCACGACAAGAAGCTAGTCTGGTAATCCCTCATACCAGTGCAAAGGGCACGGAAGTTCTCTGCTGTTTGGGGAACATCATCCCCATACAAGCCAATGACAACCCTCCCAACATTCTTCCCCACAGGATTCCCGATGCTTATGTCAAAGTACACCTTGTTTGTGATTTTGGACTGAACTTCTGCTTCCTGCAGAGAGCGGAAGAACCAAATCAACACCATTAATTATCTCCAATCCATCCTACTGCGTCTTATAAATGGAGATAGCATAGGTATACATGAACCGAATGCAACCACAAAAGTGCCAAACCCACAGTTTCATTTAAATACAGTAGCTCGTCTGATTCTTCGAGCTAGTACTCCCTTCGTTTCAAATTATAAGTCGTTCTGGCTTTTCTAGATACATTGCTTTTGTTATATATCTAGACATAATATTTGGCTAGGTTCATAGCAAAAGCTATGTATCTAGAATACCTAGAACAACTATAATTTGAAACGAGGGAGTAATGGTTAGTGTAGTAATCACACGTACAACTATAAGGTTCAGCCAATTTATCAAGAGTGAACATGAAACATAAATCATCAATGACGAGCTTCGAGTTGCCCAGAAATTTACACCCGCGGCTTCAGTTTCACATGACTATTAAGTTAAAGACTAGTCAAATTTCATAAGACGAATGTTGGACTTAAGCTTGACATGTGTGCGTGCGTGCGTTTGTGTGTGTCGTGTGACGTCAAGGGCGGGAAGCTGCAGAGAGCTGTGGCTGTGGCCAGGACGTCCGCGTGGTGCTCGCGTACGCAGAGATGCTGCGGAAGACGCGGTAGTGTTGGTTAGAGGAGGTGGTGTGCATGGCGTCGATCCGCATGGTGGAGGCCGCGTCGTCCGGGTGAGCTAGTGGCTCAAGGCGACGTTGAGCGGGTCCTGCAGATCGTGGCGTAACGGCTGGCATGGAGGCTAGCTCCTGGTGTGTCCCCGGCCTATAAGAAGCCCTTGTACTCCTCCGTAGCTGCTGCCAAGTCCAGAGAAATAAAGTGGCCAAGATACAGGCGAGTTCGTCGCCGCGGCGTTCGTCGCCGGAAAAACTCTTGTGTTCATCGTCTCCCTCGCCGGCGTTGTGTTCGTGAGTGTGAGTGTGTTCCTGGGCAAAGCCAACATTTGATATCAAGAGCGAGGTTAAGGAGCTGGGTGGCGGCCAGGCCGCACGGCGGCCGGTGAAGCCGCGGGCGCGCTGTGCTGAGGGGTCGCTGGTGGTGGCGCTTGGGCGCGGCCACGGCGTGAGCGGCGGCACGACGCTGCGGGGAGGCGGCGCGGCGGCCGGCGACGCGGCGGCCGGCGGAGCCGTGGACTGCGGCAGCGGCGAGGAGCGCGCTGGCAGCGGCGAGGCGAGGTCGCCGGACTGTGTGTCGGCCTGTGCGTGGTCGCCAACGGTGAAGCTGCGGCTGTGGATCGTGTGTCGATCCTGCCGGACGTGATGTGCTCGACGGCGTGTGTCGCCGGAGCCGAAGAAGTCGGCGTGTGTCACCGGAGCCGTAGACGACGGCGTGTGCGGACGTCAGGCGTGTGTCGCAGGCGTCGATGGAGCTCGGCGTGTGTCGCTGAGGAAGCAGGCGTGTGGCGCCGGCGGAGAAGGAGCTCGGCGTGTGGCGCTGAGGAAGAAGAATGCTGTGATGTTCGCGCCGTGATGCGCGCTGCGGGGTTCGTGTCGATTCTGGTGGCCGTGTCGGCGGCCGTGGGGACGACGATGAGGATGGAAGCTGCAGCAACACCGGCAAGGGCAAGTCAAGCTTAGGGGGAGATTGTTGGACTTAAGCTTGACATGTGTGCGTGCGTGCGTTTGTGTGTGTCGTGTGACGTCAAGGGCGGGAAGCTGCAGAGAGCTGTGGCTGTGGCCAGGACGTCCGCGTGGTGCTCGCGTACGCAGAGATGCTGCGGAAGACGCGGTAGTGTTGGTTAGAGGAGGTGGTGTGCATGGCGTCGATCCGCATGGTGGAGGCCGCGTCGTCCGGGTGAGCTAGTGGCTCAAGGCGACGTTGAGCGGGTCCTGCAGATCGTGGCGTAACGGCTGGCATGGAGGCTAGCTCCTGGTGTGTCCCCGGCCTATAAGAAGCCCTTGTACTCCTCCGTAGCTGCTGCCAAGTCCAGAGAAATAAAGTGGCCAAGATACAGGCAAGTTCGTCGCCGCGGCGTTCGTCGCCGGAAAAACTCTTGTGTTCATCGTCTCCCTCGCCGGCGTTGTGTTCGTGAGTGTGAGTGTGTTCCTGGGCAAAGCCAACAACGAATAAAGGGAATTTCATATCTACTAAGGCATATACATGTTCGAAGCTGCCTAAATGGCCAGGATTTCATTAAACGATAATCTCCCTGGTACAATGGAGGATTTCATTAAAGGATAATCTCCCTGGTAGAATGGAGACACCTCTTGAGAGGTGCAAACTTCACCGCAGGCCGAGTCGGCCCTCCATAGATTTTTTTTTTAAAAAAAGGAGAAACCGGCAGTGGACCAGTGGTAAAGATGGCACCTTGGGTTCAGCACTGGCGGATGTGACGAAGCGCGCGCGGCTGTGGGAGGGCGAAGGCGTGAGGCCCCCGGAGAAGGAGACGGCCTGTGAGGGGAGGCGGGCACCACGGAGGGATAGGAGCGGCGAGGAGGCCTTGGAGAGGGCCCGCTGCCCGGATGCCGCCGCCGCCGTCGCAGGTCGCGCGATGGCCTGCAAACAACACAAAGTGGTCCAGGGATTGAGAGCTTTGGAGGAAGTGGCGCGCAGGTAAACAGGAGGGAGGGGAGCTTACGAGGGTGGCGAAGGAGGTAGCAGCCGCCGCCATTGAGGGGGTTGGAGGAGGGAAGGAAGATGGTTGCTGGAGAATGGACAATGGAGGAGACTCCACCCGCCGGGGGGATAGAAGATATCGGCAAAATTCTCTTACAGATGAGCCCCCAGATATTATGGTGAAATTTACGTGCAGGTCCTTAGATTACACCTGGATGCGCACACCGCTCCACGGCGAGTTTGGCAGATTTTTTTGCTGGTAATAATGGTAAAACTTTAGCACTTCTTTTGCAATCACGTCAGCAATTTGTGTGCAACATTTGAAGGCATCATCATGTAGGATCCAAAAGTATCCTTTCAATATTCCTTTTTTCATTTGGCGAGGTTCAGCGTTCTGTTCTTAACTTTGGTCGAAAGGCCGTATGTGTGTTTTCCCTGTTAAGTTTTCTGGGCTTATGTATTTCTTCAATATTAATATTTAGATGGATCCGAGGTTGACTGGTATGCTTTCTTATCATTTTTTTTAAATATTTTTAGTAAATAGTGTCTAAGTGTTGTATAGAATTTGCGATTCAATCATCCTCTTTCACACCTCGATAATTCGGCGAGATAAATTAAGGTTTGGGTTACAGTTTCATTTGCCTCCGACACTTTAAATTTAATACAGTACATATTTTTCTAGTTACTCTAATCAAAGTCAAAATCTTGTTTGGGAAAAATCTAAATAGTCTTGTGTTTGTGACGGGGGATAGAAGATGCTGGGAGCAGTTCAACCGAGCATGTACATCAGTATCCACGTCACCAAGGTGGGCAGCGCTTGGACAGGTCCCACCGGTCAGAGACTTCAAACCTTCACTCTCTTCTTCTTCTATTTTTTTTTTGGAAACAAAACTAAACCTCCACTCCATGGAATAGAAAAAAAACCAGACCGGTCATCGAACCGGTAGAGCTGCTGGTTCACTGGTTTAGTGGTTCGACCAGTGAACCGGCCAGTTTGACCCCGGTTCAAGAAAGGTCATATTCATTGCTAATTCCTCTACACCACATGCGAAATGCAGCTCAGATGGTGGGCGCAGGTGACTTTGAGTGCCCCAGCCAGGGTTCGAACCCCCTTTTGTCCACTTTTTCTTTCATTTTCGAGTGGATTTGTGCTTGGGCCTTAAATTGGGGCGGCTGCTGCCTGTTTCATAGTGATTGGAGCTCATTATATACAAAATATGCTTTCTAGATCCGGTTTTTTTGGTTAAAACCGATCTTTTATCTGGACCGAACCGGTGGTGCGCCCGGTTCACGGTTTTTCCGGTCGGACCACCGGTCCGGTCCGGTTTTTGTTCTATCCCATGGAGACGACATGGCGATCCCTCCTCTCCCTCCTCGTCGTTGACGCGCTCGCCGCCACTGCCACCGCTGCCGTAGGGGGTGCGCCGTTCGTGGTGGCGCACAAGAAGGTCGCCCTCTGACCCTCTCCCGCCCCGGCCCCGGCGCCGAGCGCCTCGCCGTCACCCTCGACCTCTATAACCAGGGCGCCGCGTGAGTCCTCGTCTCCTTTTGCCACATCAATCTCATAAGTTCACGCAAGGACTGGAATTAGGCCAAGGACGCCTTTCTTTGTTATCTATTGATTAGCATCAGCTAGCAGTGTTACTGTTGCCGTGTCAGCAACTATCACTTCATTGAACTGGATCTTTCATTCTTTATTAATCCAGATTATTTCTTAAAAAAACAGTACGTTCACGGCTTCTCCAAAAGTATCGGTACTGTAACACCTGCATTTTACAATTCGTATGGAGTGTGCAGATTGTATGTTATTTAGACACGCTAAGCGACATTAGTGAATGGTGATCATGAACATGGCTACAGTGCTTAATGGAGGATCCAGCAACCACCCACCGCTGTTTTACTGAGTATTAACGCCTGTAGTTTAAATTGTGTCTGAGTGAAATGCAACAGAATTCTCATTTTAAATAAATTATCCGTGAACTTGGACAGTAGCTATGATTTTTCTAGAGGATCTTCACTTGTGAAATGCTCTCCATTTCATTAGTTGTATGGACTGAAGTTGTTTTAGGGATTTTATCCCTCCAAGTTGTACGGTCTGTGGACCGAAGTTGTTGGTTTTCGGGCCCGATTTTCCTTATAAACAGGGTGAATTCTCTTTTTGTCTAATAAAAATTCGGGAAAGATAAAAGCTTTCATCGTCCCTTCAAAAAATTAGTGGTATGGAGGCCTATGTGGTAGTCCCCTAGATCTAGCATGTACACACTGTCCGAACATGTACTTAGATTTTGGTCTGCTGTTTTTCTTGCCATCCTGGAACCCGGCACCGAAATTTCATCCAAACATTCACACCGGCAATTATTGTTTCAGCAGGAGAACTAAGAAATTCATCGTGTTATTCTGCATTGGGTCGCCACTGATTTATTATAGATTCTAATTTTGCAGGACTGCATATGATGTTAGCCTGAATGATGACTCTTGGCCACAGGAAGCATTTGAGATTGTCTCTGGAAGCACGTCAAAGATAGTCAAAAAGATTGATCCGTGAGTATCAATTCCTATGCACTTTTCTGCCATTGACATGCCTGCATTTTCCCTTGACACTTCACCTTTTGTTTTTCCAGTGGTGCTACTGCTTCGCACAACTTTGTTTTGGAGACGAAAGTACAGGGCAGGTTTCAGGGTTCTCCTGCAGTTATTAAGTACCGTGTTCTTACAAATGCTGCACTTCAGGTATGTTTCGTTTTACATAGTTAGTGTTTTTATGCATAGTGTATCTGTGTTTGATGGTTCTTTCATGTTTAACTAAAGTACTTATCTGAATACCAATAGAATTTGTTTCAGTAAACTAGCTGTTAGTATGATTTGGTTACTGAATTTAAGAAAACTTGCCATTGCAAACAATTAATAATGAGTGCTGACTGGTGAGTCAAATGGAGCTTTAGCTTTAGAACTGCAGTGTTAACCTGTCATTTCGTAGTTCAGTGATTAGGAGCTTACCTGATGGGCCAAAATAACCAATTACATCTTACTATGCCTAAAGATATTGTGAATTGTGTTCCTGTGGAGATTTTCTGTTCCTTGAGTTAACTAGCTAAGCCTATTCGACCCCTACCCTCACATCCTTGCTGAGAGACCCCCACAGCAGAAGTTTGAATGGGTTAGTTATGTGCCATTGTACTCATTTTACTTCTATATACAGATTCCTTTCCTGATTCTGATGTTTAATTATTGTACATTTAGTGCTGGTACTCAACTTTCTGGACTTGTGCCATTTGCATCTGGACTTTTCAGGCTAATATGATTATCCTTTATTTTTTATCACCTTAATATTGCACCATAGTATCACAAACTCATGGGATATTTAAACTGTTGGTTTGCAGAGACTTGTTGGCAAATATGTGCCGCTGGTGTCTGTTGTTTCCATTGTTGGTATGTTTGTGTACCTGGTCGCCAGCCCTTCGAAATCAAGTGTTGCGAAAGGAAGCAAGAAGAAGCGCTGAATAAATATCAGATCTGTTGTTCTACCACCCCATTTTACAGTAGTTGCTTTGCGTCAAAGAAACTTTACAAATTTTGAGTTGCCCCTATGTGCTAGTGTGAAGAAGTAGCGAGGACTAAATTGTCTGATTTTGGCCCTTTTGTAGTTGAAAATCTCAGGTGAAATCTGAACTATCTCTAACAGGAGTAGATGTTATAATACTCTGAAAAATCTGAGCTTTTACTTTTTCCTGCTTTATTTCTGGGATGACTTAATTCATGATATGTTTGCAACAACATTGGAGATGTTGATGGCAAGGTCAATTGGACTTGCACTGGACACCACCCTGGCCTTGCAGAGAGCATAGAGGGGTAGTCTGTTGCCGGTGCCTTTGATCGTTGCCTCCCTTTCTGTCTGTCAGAGTGTCACTGCAGTACAATCCCATGTGCTAATAATTAGCACCATATTTAGATACTACTTAGATCAAGTAAATATAAGCTAATTCCAAAACTAATTGCATTAATCATGTCTAATTGATGAGTAGAATCTATTAGTCCTAATTAGATCTTAATTAGCCCATATAATGCTACAGTAAACATGAGCTAATTAAGATCTAATTAGGACTAATAGATTCTACTCATCAATTAGATATGACTTATGCAATTAGTTTTAAAATTAGCCTATATTTAATTTATCTGATTGACATCTAAACATGATGCTAATTTTTAGCACCCAGGATCCAAACAGTCAATTCTCTCATTCCCAAGGAAGCTGCAATCATCCACTTCCACCAAGATCAGTCTCAAGGGCATTATTTACCTCATGAATAATCTGAAGGGCAGGTCCAACAAACAAGTACCTCATGGATCAACCTGAAGCACAGGTCCAACAAACAAGTATCTTCGAAATGCCACCTCTCGTCAAGTTACATTCAGTGTATCGTGATTTGTCCAAGAAAACAGAACATTGTATGTACACACATGAAGGGCACCGTATCACTCATTATCCGTTCCACAGACAAATCAGCGTGGGGACCATCACAAGTAAACAAGGATACCATTACGTGTTATGTCCCGACCAATCCAATTCAATCAAATTTACACCATCCACAAATCATAGTGGTACATAAGAAAAAAGGTTACATTCAACTGTGAATATCATTCCATCCTATATAAGATCCATGACTATGTACGAATGGACGCTTGAGGTACCGTCGGCAATCCCAGTTCATCCTCCTGCATCAAATCAAATAGGGAAAAAAGACAAACCGTTAGTACAGGTCGACCAAGGAGCCACTTATGCTGCTACAGGAAACCAAACTAGGCGCTAGCTGAATGCCTCTATGGGTAGTTATTTCATACGTCTACAACAGGAATAGGTGTCCCAACACAGTGGATCAGAAGTTCAGAACCACCTCCACCTGTAAGATTTTCCCATATCCCCTTACTAGGTAAGTCGGTAATCTTCAAATGCAATTCACCTGTCCATTTTCTCTTTTCCAACAATATGACCAAGTTTCCCTTTAGATTGTCTCAAAAACAATATCCTATATGCGCATCACATTTATCTTTATTGTTCATTGGATAAAGTTTAGTGCACTCAATTTTCTGGGCCTACAAGCTGTGTGCACCAAATATACAGAGTCTAGCTAATTGGTGGTTAGTGCACATATAACAAGCTAAAGAAAACTAAATATAATCTATGGCAAGCGTGGAAAAGCAACACTTAGATCCAAGTATACAAAATTTAAGATCAATCTCACAATTTTCACTACCTGTTGCTGGTGTGGTGGGGCTTCTGCATGGCCAGTTGGTGCAGCAGGTAGGTTGAGTTCAGATTCTTGATCCGGTTGAAGATAAGATGGGACTGATTCTGATTCAAAGTCCATGTCAGCTTCGAGAGCATCAAGTTCTGCATTTTTCAAGAAACAAAATATGAGAATGGCAGAGTGAGAATTAACATTTCCTTCCACCTTCTGGCAAGGCATGCAGTTTGTAAATACATGTAGCCTTGCAAATTATCTAAGAAAAATCAAGCTGCCAATATGAGCCTTACCCCCCATAAGTTCTTCCTCATCGATGTCATCAGGGACGTTGTAGCTTCTACCAAGAGTTTCTTGTATTTCATTGCTCACGTCCATAAGATCCATCATCTCATCTTGCATGCTCTACAGATTACAGGAGGAGGTATATATTCAGACGCAAAAGCAAACAAGCAAATAAGAAACAAAGTGAAAGGCGTGTAATGTGTGAATAGCATGATGAATCTGGTAAGACGGAAGAATGCTACTTACATCTATATCTTCGAGCTTGACTGTTTTCATCATTCCTTTCAGCTCTTTGTTGGCAGATTTCATTGCAGTCATCTGTTCAGTGAAAAACACTTGGATGTTAGTATAGGAATCTAGATGGAAGCTACCAATACGAATCAAGATTTTTCAAGAGCAATACAGTTTGCTGAGCATCCTTAAGTCCCTCCGCTGCAAAAGCAACTTGGTCAAGGTTATATGTTTGGTTGTACAGCATGTCACGCTGCCCTTCATACCTGTAAGGAAAGCACATACACAGGGTGAAGGTAGGAATTATAAGATTAAAAGTCAACGGAAGACTAAAATACTCTCAGCATATTGTCAGGTGGTAGAATAGCAATTCCTATTTCGTGCAGTCTACAATAAATTCTTGCTGCTCAATTTGGATAACCAACCACCCCCAAAGCCCAATTTGTAGCCCAATTCGATGCAGTGCTTCATCTAGTAAGATATCGCAGGTATGTTTACTGAAGGCAATGCAGCAGTTAACATAGGAGTATGGTGGAAAGTCATAATGTTGATGGGCGTCATCCCAAGCAGCTAACTAGTTAAGCTTGCACGCAAACAGCATTGCAGTGGGCTGTCACGCAATCAAATTGACATGAGCAAAGTAATTATCGGATTGGTTTTTCCAAAAAAGTAAAGTGATTAATCGACTGGCAGGTCAAGACTGAAAGAGATTGGGGAGAGATTCTATTTCTCACATCCTCCGCTGCTTGAGGACCCTCATGGCCCGTGCCTTGACGGCCTCCTGCGCGGGGCCTGGGCGCGTCTTCTTGATCTGCTCCTTGTAGCGCGCGAGCTCGGCATCGAGCTTCTTGATCTTCTCGTCGACGGTGTCGCCGCGCTTGGTGATCTGCTTGGGCGGAGCAAAGATTAGATTAGCCCAACCTAGCAGGGATAAAGAAATCAATCAGGCCGTCAAGGAGGGGATCTGATCACATACTCGGTCGGTCGCGTCCTGGATGGTGGGCGGCGGGTCCTTGTTCTTCTTGGCGCCGAAGATCTTCTTCATCGAATCCGGCGGTCGGAATCCAAGCGGGGCGAAGAAGGGGGTTGCGCTTCGGGATTGTGGGGTTGCGAACTTGCGATTGCTTGGCCACGCGGAATTGGGGTCAATCCTATCGCGGAACGTTGAGATCGACCAAGGGAGGGGAAATTTCCGTCTTGTTCTCAGGCGGTTATCTAGTTAATTGTGTGGAAGCTTCCTCCCCCTGTTTCTTGCGTGGCGACTCGGTCGGTTTCCTCCTCGGCCACAAAGCCCACAACCAAACCACACACGGTTTTCCAACAAGACGAGGACGACTTCTGAGTTCCGGCAACCATGGCGGGTATTTATTTGATAAAAAAAATCACATCCATTGAGAAAAAAAAATTCTCAAACATTGAGTTGGGGTATAGTTTTTCGTTATACTCGTATCATGACTTGTTCGGTTGAAGGGGTTTGAGGGGCATTGTAAGAAATTGACAAAGATTAGATCCCAACAGATTAAAACCTCTCTCGATTTTCTTTAATCTCCCTCAATCCTTTTGCTAAATGGATTAACTGAACAAAGTCAAAGTGGGTGAGGGATTAATCACCTTCCCCATTTTAGATGTTTCATTTTATCCTTATTTACGTTTACATCCCGTAAGATCTCTCGATGGCATTTGCAAGCAAGCAAATGCTCATCCAGTATCAAGCACAATTGACATCTCTATCTAAGACGGTTTCTATTGATATCCCTATTCAGTTTCGTCAATGTGTAATCATCATATGCCAAATCTGTTGTCCTAGTTCTTTTTGGTAGGTATATATTCAAGGTTTGGTTGGCGCTTCACGTCCCAGCCAAAATTGGTGGGAGAGACCATGCACTGCGTTGTTCGTTTCAGCATCAGCCTAATGTTCTTTAAAAAAAAATCTGAAATTTACTTACATTACAATTTTATAATGCTTTCGAAAGCAGGTCCATACCAAAAAAAGGTATATATGTCATTTTGCTAACAAGTCGGTCTAATGTGTAGGTGGCATGGAACTGCTTTTCAAAGTATAATAATGCCACGTATATATGTATTTGATTTTATTAGGAAAATTAATACCATGCCGAGTCGGGAAAGTAAAATAAAGAGTCAATGCCAGTATTACTTTTTTCCTAATAAAATCACATAGTATCTCTGCACGGAGCTGGCTGGCCCAATAGCCCAAGTGGCAGCAGCTGGTGTACTGTATCTGTATTAGTGGCCCAATCCATTACCAAAGTCCTTTTCTTTGTGTTTGTTTCTTATACGAATATACGGTACTACTTTTTCTAAAAAAACGAATATATGGTACTACTAATCATCTCAAGAGAAAGCTTCTAGTCTAATCTAATCAGAGATGTGGTAGTGGGATATAGTATATTCACATCGCCTCACTAACTACTGGAGCGACTACAAGAGTTTAGGACCCAGGAGAATGTGGAATCCAGCAGCGTCAGGATGGGTTATTGACTCGGCTAGCATAGAGTTGGGAGCCAAAATGCAGTATGCGTCGTGCATGTGCTTCTAAGGGCGTGTTTAGATCGCTTTGAAACTTTTGAAACTTCACTATTTATCAAAAAGAATTTTATATGCATGGAGTATTAAACGCGTGTTAATGACAAAACCCATTCCATAACCCCCGGTAACTTTGCGAGACGAATCTAATGAGCCTAATTTAGCCATGATTAGACAACGTCGTGCTACAGTAAACAATCTCTAATGACAGATTAATTAGGCTTAATAGATTCGTCTCGCGATTTCCCGTCCATCCGTGTATTTAGTTTTATAATTAGATCATGTTTAGTCCTCCTAATCTTCAATTTAGAATTGGAAACTTTCTTTCGCAAACTTTAGGCAGCCACAGTTTTCTTAGTTGATGTTTGGTTCCTGCCACAACTTAGTCTGCCTAACTTCTTAGTCACTTGGTCCACATGTCATAGACTCAATTTTTTTGCTTAACTTTGCCTAAGGTTAGGTGGTCAATTTTATTGCCACAAAAGTGTGGCAAAACTAACTTTAGTAACCTTAGACAAAATTGTGTGGCAAATTTGTTACTCAACCAAACATGCCCTTACTTTCCAAACTAAACAGGCCTAGCTTCTACCTTATCCATCCATGGCAGAGCAGAGCGAGACAGAGCAATCAACATTAACCAAAACGGAATACATGCACGTGGCAGATATAGCGTGATTACTTCATGTACTGTACCGCCCAAAAATGGTTGGTGTGGTGGATATAACACCTGTTGCTTGAGGGGTTACCTTGACCGTTATTTTTTACTCCGAGAATGTATTTATAATATTAATAATATTTTATATAAATTAATCTAAAATCCTGTTTTTAGTATGGATTTAACATTAACCAGGACGTTTGTCTAGCCTATTCGGCATCTCAAAATATAAAATAAAATAAAATAAACAGTTAGTAATGCTCCACGCAAGATGACCTAACCTGCTCATAATGCAATGATGCGAGTGGAAACCACCGGCACGATATTTTGACTAAGGCTGATGTGGCATTCGAGGTCAGCTATACCGCCCATAGTACATGCTCTCTCTCTCTCTTCTCTTCCCTACGTATGTAGGGGTATTCGACTGGTACAGTAGCAGTGTGCTCCTTTCTTTCCTCTGGCGGTGGTCGTCAATGCCTGGGCCTCAGCACCTGCAGGCTGCAGTTGCCTTTGCAGTCGTTTCCTTTCTCTCGCAGTCTTTGCATTTGCAGAGGAGATGACACACACCACACTCCACACACCACGCCATTGCCTGCCAAGTGCTAATTGTGGTGGTCAAAAAAAGGAAAATATATTAGCTATCAAGCTGAAGAAAACAATACTAACAAAGGATTGACAATACTCCCTTCATCCTCAAAAGAATACAACGTTAAGTTCACAGGATTACTAACTCTAGCTAGAACACCATGCACTGAAACAAATTCATGCACACATACCGTCGTTCGACGAGTTAGCCATCTAGGCTCGCTGAAGTCCACGTGCCTGCTTGATGTAGGTGTGATGTAAAAACTCTTGGTGTTGGAGAAGTCCTTCCCTAGTGCTTCAATGCTAAGCTTGATTGGTAGCTCTTTAATGGAATGAGTCTCCCATGGGAGGGGGCCTCTCCTTATATAGATAGCATTGCACATAGAGGGACAACCCTAGAAATGTTGAGTTGATTCTAGTGTCTCCAATCAAGACACAAACCAATTTGGGTTTTACAACCTTTAGCACCTTATAGATGTTTTGGGTTGGTTCTAGTGCTTCCCAAGGCATTAAGTCAATTTGACTTTGATGTCTTTAGCACAAAATTGGTTAGGTGTTTTCACACCTAGCTTTTCACATGATCAACCCAACATTCTCCCCCTGATCATGTGTCTTATCTTAACAAACTTATTTCTTAATAAAATAATATACCAAGACATAAGATTACAATAGTCAATTAAGTACCATTGAACCCTAATGACTATAGTACATCATTTCATCTCAAAATAAAGTTTACTATACATGCAAGGGAATATTTACATAATGGTCCCGCTTTATTCCAGAATCAAAGGCTTTCTACCAAACCCATGCTGGCGACATGTTCTTTAAATACACTGGGGGGTAAGTCTTTAGTGAGCGGATCCGCTAACATCAACTTCGTACTTATGTACTTTACAACAATCGTCTGATCCTGGATTCTATCTTTCACAACATGATAATGTCAATGTGTTTGGCAGCACCACTTGACTTGTTGCTCGAATAGATTACTGCTGGTTGATTATCACAGTACAAACTGAGTGGTTTAGATATGCTGTTGACCACTCTTAATCCGGGAATAAAATTCTTGAGCCATACAGCCTACCCGGTAGCCTCATAACATGCTACAAATTCTGCCTGCATTGTCGACGATGCAGTAACACTTTGCTTAGAGCTTTTCCATGAAATGGCTCCTCCAGCGAGGGTGAAGATGTAACCAGATGTAGATTTTTTACTATCCACAGACCCCGCAAAATCTGCATCTGAATATCCTACAACCTCAAGGTTGTCTGATCTTCTATATGTGAGCATGTAACACTTAGTGCCTTGCAAATAACGCAAAGCCTTCTTAACAAGTTTCCAATGTTTTGGACCTGGATTTGATTGAAATCTGCCAAGTATCCCGGTCACAAATGCCAGGTCAGGGCGAGTATATACTTGAGCGTACATAATGCTTCCGACAACTGAAGCATATGGTATTGCTTTCATCTGCGCATCTTCATACTCATTTCTCGGACATTGAAATGTGCCAAACTTATCGCCCTTTACTATCGGAGCAGGTGACGCAGAGCATTTATGCATATTGTACTTTTTCAATACTTTCTCAACATATGCCTTTTGTGATAGCCCCAATGCACCTTTAGCTCTATCTCGGTGTATCTCAATGCCTAAAACATAAGCTGCTTCACCGAGATCCTTCATGTCAAACTTAGAGGAGAGAAACCTTTTGGTCTCCAGTAGCAAATCCATGTCGCTACTGGCTAGCAAAATATCATCAACATAAAGGGCCAAGAATATGAACTTACTCCCCCTGAACTTGACATATATGCAATTGTCTCTCTCGTTTTCTTTGAAACCAAATTTTCTTATTATTTCATCAAACTTGAGATACCATTGCCTTGATGCTTGTTTCAATCCATAAATGGATTTCTTAAGCCGACACCCCAAATGCTCTTTTTCTTCTACAGCAAAACCTTCTGGTTGAGCCATATAAACATTTTCATGCAAGTCTCCATTTAGAAATGCCGTTTTAACATCCATCTGATGCAACTCTAAATCATAATGGGCCACCAGTGTCATGATTATTCTGAATGAATCTTTGGAAGATACAGGTGAGAAGGTTTCATTATAGTCAATACCTTCCATTTGTGTAAATCCTTTTGCTACAAGTCTTGCCTTGAACCTTTCGACATTCCCTTTGGAGTCACGTTTGGTTTTGTAGACCCATTTACAGCCTACTGTTTTGGATCCATCAGGACTAAGTCCCATACGTCATTAGTACTCATAGACTCCATTTCATCTTTCATGGCATTAAACCACTCAGATGAATGCTCACTTTTCATGGCTTCTTTAAAAGAGGTAGGATCATCATCCAACACCAACTCATTTATATCTTCGCTCATGTAAGTGACATAGTCGCTAGGAATAGCGGACCTTCTTACTCGTTGTGACCTTCTTAGAGGCTCATTATCTTGTTCGTTTTCCATAGCTGTAAGCTGCTGAATATCCTCATCAGATGTTTCATTAGGTGTGACATCAGCAGGCGTTGTGTCGACAGTGTTTTCAACTGGAGGTACAACATCAGCATGTATCGGGAGAATAGATTCTTGAATCATTGGAGTTGGGACATAAATCCTTTTCTCTTCAAGATCTATTATTCTAGGTGTCATGCTGCCCCTCATTAGTTCATCTTCCAAGAACACAGCGTGTCTTGTTTCAACAAACTTGGTGAACTGATTTGGGCAATAAAACCGAAATACTTTTGACTTGTCAGGATATCCAATAAAATGGCAGCTGACAGTCCTGGCATCCAATTTTCCAGCATTTGGATTGAAGATTTTAGCTTCAGCAGGACAACCCCACACATGTAAATAATTCAAAGTAGGTTTTCTCCCAGTCCATAGCTCATAGGGTGTTTTAGCTACTGCTTTACTGGGGACCCGATTAAGAATATATGTAGCGGTCTTAAGTGCTTCCATCCAAAGATTAACCGGCAAAGTGGAGTGGTTTAACATGCTACGGACCATGTCCATAAGTGTGTGATTACGCCTTTCAACCACTCCATTTTGTTGAGGTTCACCCGGTGTAGAATATTGGGCTACTAAGCCATTTTCCTGTAAGAACCTAGCAAAGGGTCCAGAAATTTGGCCGTAAGGAGTATGTCTTCCATAATACTCCCCACCATGATCTGATCTTACAATCTTGATCTTTCGATTGTGTTGATTTTCAACTTCTGCTTTAAAGATCTTGAATTTATCTAATGCCTCAGATCTTTCCTTTATTGGATAGATATATCCATAACAAGACAAATCATCAGTAAATGTTATGAATGATTCAAAACCGTCTACTGATTTAACTGAGAACGGTCCTCATATATCTGTGTGAATGAGCTCTAAGACTCTTGTGCTTCTTATGGCTCCTTTCTTAATTTGTTTAGCGTATTTTTCTTTGATGCAATCAATGCATGTATAAGCGTCAAAGAAATCAAGAGGGTGGAGTATTTGTTCTTTAATGACACTGTTGACGCAGAAAATCGGCGGTCGTATCCTCAGCGATCAACACAATAAGACCAGGGAGATCTGCTTCACTCCAGTGCCAGCCTGCACTTTGTTCAGGTTCGCAGCGTGCCAGTCAGTTTGACCATTCAACTGACAAGGAGCATGATCGATATCATATAGCGAACCGGCCATGCCTTTGCAGAATATAATCAGTACAGAATAAGGCCGATACGCTGTTCATCGTCTTAACTGCTTGATCATCATCTCTAATACATCTGCTAGCTTTCCGATCTCTCATAGCTGTTGAAGAATCAGATTAATTCACACGGCGTAGATCTAAATCAATCTAGCAACCTCAAACAACCGAATAAGCTGCCTTCAAATAACCAAGATAAATCTAGCTCCGATGTAGGGAATCTAGATCAAACCCGAAAGCTCGAAGAACAACCCAATAAACGATTAATCACTGAATAACCAAGAGAAACCCAGCTCCGACGTAGGGAATCTAAACCAATCTTGGCAATCCAAAGATAAATCGGTGGCACCATTGCCTCACGTAATTGCTCGCAGATATAATAAAGACAGCTCTCCCGCAGCTAATCTTGATGCAATCATAATAACAGATCGGCTTTGCCCGTTGCAATATATTCAATAAGCTGTGAGAGCCGATATGTTGTCCCTCCTGCCTAATCTCTTGGACAGGAAGCTCGCAATGATAATCATCCTGATAGAACAGTAACAAGATCGTTCCAATATTCACAGTTGTTGAAGAAACAGATTGACTCACATGGCGTAGATCTAAACCAATCTAGCAACTCCAAGCAACAGCATAAGCTGCCTTCTAATAATCAAGAAGGATCTAGCTCCGACGTAGGGAATCTAGATCAAACCCGATATTCAAAGAACAACCAGATTAAGTCTATAAAGATGAATCGGACCTGGAACGATATTGTCAGCTCAAATCGGACTAAACCAATGCTCATAGCTGTTTGAAGAGTCAGATCAATTCACATGGCGCAGATCTAAATCAATCTAGAAACTCCAAACAACCGCATAAGCTGCCTTCTAATAATCAAGATAAATCTAGCTCCGACGTAGGGAATCTAGACCAAACCCGAAAACTCGAAGAAC
>CM014272.1:67256959-67327299 GCA_004135705.1 Alloteropsis semialata | reverse complement strand
ATCCCATGTGCTAATAATTAGCACCATATTTAGATACTACTTAGATCAAGTAAATATAAGCTAATTCCAAAACTAATTGCATTAATCATGTCTAATTGATGAGTAGAATCTATTAGTCCTAATTAGATCTTAATTAGCCAACATGAGCTAATTAAGATCTAATTAGGACTAATAGATTCTACTCATCAATTAGATATGACTTATGCAATTAGTTTTAAAATTAGCCTATATTTAATTTATCTGATTGACATCTAAACATGATGCTAATTTTTAGCACCCAGGATCCAAACAGTCAATTCTCTCATTCCCAAGGAAGCTGCAATCATCCACTTCCACCAAGATCAGTCTCAAGGGCATTATTTACCTCATGAATAATCTGAAGGGCAGGTCCAACAAACAAGTACCTCATGGATCAACCTGAAGCACAGGTCCAACAAACAAGTATCTTCGAAATGCCACCTCTCGTCAAGTTACATTCAGTGTATCGTGATTTGTCCAAGAAAACAGAACATTGTATGTACACACATGAAGGGCACCGTATCACTCATTATCCGTTCCACAGACAAATCAGCGTGGGGACCATCACAAGTAAACAAGGATACCATTACGTGTTATGTCCCGACCAATCCAATTCAATCAAATTTACACCATCCACAAATCATAGTGATACATAAGAAAAAAGGTTACATTCAACTGTGAATATCATTCCATCCTATATAAGATCCATGACTATGTACGAATGGACGCTTGAGGTACCGTCGGCAATCCCAGTTCATCCTCCTGCATCAAATCAAATAGGGAAAAAAGACAAACCGTTAGTACAGGTCGACCAAGGAGCCACTTATGCTGCTACAGGAAACCAAACTAGGCGCTAGCTGAATGCCTCTATGGGTAGTTATTTCATACGTCTACAACAGGAATAGGTGTCCCAACACAGTGGATCAGAAGTTCAGAACCACCTCCACCTGTAAGATTTTCCCATATCCCCTTACTAGGTAAGTCGGTAATCTTCAAATGCAATTCACCTGTCCATTTTCTCTTTTCCAACAATATGACCAAGTTTCCCTTTAGATTGTCTCAAAAACAATATCCTATATGCGCATCACATTTATCTTTATTGTTCATTGGATAAAGTTTAGTGCACTCAATTTTCTGGGCCTACAAGCTGTGTGCACCAAATATACAGAGTCTAGCTAATTGGTGGTTAGTGCACATATAACAAGCTAAAGAAAACTAAATATAATCTATGGCAAGCGTGGAAAAGCAACACTTAGATCCAAGTATACAAAATTTAAGATCAATCTCACAATTTTCACTACCTGTTGCTGGTGTGGTGGGGCTTCTGCATGGCCAGTTGGTGCAGCAGGTAGGTTGAGTTCAGATTCTTGATCCGGTTGAAGATAAGATGGGACTGATTCTGATTCAAAGTCCATGTCAGCTTCGAGAGCATCAAGTTCTGCATTTTTCAAGAAACAAAATATGAGAATGGCAGAGTGAGAATTAACATTTCCTTCCACCTTCTGGCAAGGCATGCAGTTTGTAAATACATGTAGCCTTGCAAATTATCTAAGAAAAATCAAGCTGCCAATATGAGCCTTACCCCCCATAAGTTCTTCCTCATCGATGTCATCAGGGACGTTGTAGCTTCTACCAAGAGTTTCTTGTATTTCATTGCTCACGTCCATAAGATCCATCATCTCATCTTGCATGCTCTACAGATTACAGGAGGAGGTATATATTCAGACGCAAAAGCAAACAAGCAAATAAGAAACAAAGTGAAAGGCGTGTAATGTGTGAATAGCATGATGAATCTGGTAAGACGGAAGAATGCTACTTACATCTATATCTTCGAGCTTGACTGTTTTCATCATTCCTTTCAGCTCTTTGTTGGCAGATTTCATTGCAGTCATCTGTTCAGTGAAAAACACTTGGATGTTAGTATAGGAATCTAGATGGAAGCTACCAATACGAATCAAGATTTTTCAAGAGCAATACAGTTTGCTGAGCATCCTTAAGTCCCTCCGCTGCAAAAGCAACTTGGTCAAGGTTATATGTTTGGTTGTACAGCATGTCACGCTGCCCTTCATACCTGTAAGGAAAGCACATACACAGGGTGAAGGTAGGAATTATAAGATTAAAAGTCAACGGAAGACTAAAATACTCTCAGCATATTGTCAGGTGGTAGAATAGCAATTCCTATTTCGCGCAGTCTACAATAAATTCTTGCTGCTCAATTTGGATAACCAACCACCCCCAAAGCCCAATTTGTAGCCCAATTCGATGCAGTGCTTCATCTAGTAAGATATCGCAGGTATGTTTACTGAAGGCAATGCAGCAGTTAACATAGGAGTATGGTGGAAAGTCATAATGTTGATGGGCGTCATCCCAAGCAGCTAACTAGTTAAGCTTGCACGCAAACAGCATTGCAGTGGGCTGTCACGCAATCAAATTGACATGAGCAAAGTAATTATCGGATTGGTTTTTCCAAAAAAGTAAAGTGATTAATCGACTGGCAGGTCAAGACTGAAAGAGATTGGGGAGAGATTCTATTTCTCACATCCTCCGCTGCTTGAGGACCCTCATGGCCCGTGCCTTGACGGCCTCCTGCGCGGGGCCTGGGCGCGTCTTCTTGATCTGCTCCTTGTAGCGCGCGAGCTCGGCATCGAGCTTCTTGATCTTCTCGTCGACGGTGTCGCCGCGCTTGGTGATCTGCTTGGGCGGAGCAAAGATTAGATTAGCCCAACCTAGCAGGGATAAAGAAATCAATCAGGCCGTCAAGGAGGGGATCTGATCACATACTCGGTCGGTCGCGTCCTGGATGGTGGGCGGCGGGTCCTTGTTCTTCTTGGCGCCGAAGATCTTCTTCATCGAATCCGGCGGTCGGAATCCAAGCGGGGCGAAGAAGGGGGTTGCGCTTCGGGATTGTGGGGTTGCGAACTTGCGATTGCTTGGCCACGCGGAATTGGGGTCAATCCTATCGCGGAACGTTGAGATCGACCAAGGGAGGGGAAATTTCCGTCTTGTTCTCAGGCGGTTATCTAGTTAATTGTGTGGAAGCTTCCTCCCCCTGTTTCTTGCGTGGCGACTCGGTCGGTTTCCTCGTCGGCCACAAAGCCCACAACCAAACCACACACGGTTTTCCAACAAGACGAGGACGACTTCTGAGTTCCGGCAACCATGGCGGGTATTTATTTGATAAAAAAAATCACATCCATTGAGAAAAAAAAATTCTCAAACATTGAGTTGGGGTATAGTTTTTCGTTATACTCGTATCATGACTTGTTCGGTTGAAGGGGTTTGAGGGGCATTGTAAGAAATTGACAAAGATTAGATCCCAACAGATTAAAACCTCTCTCGATTTTCTTTAATCTCCCTCAATCCTTTTGCTAAATGGATTAACTGAACAAAGTCAAAGTGGGTGAGGGATTAATCACCTTCCCCATTTTAGATGTTTCATTTTATCCTTATTTACGTTTACATCCCGTAAGATCTCTCGATGGCATTTGCAAGCAAGCAAATGCTCATCCAGTATCAAGCACAATTGACATCTCTATCTAAGACGGTTTCTATTGATATCCCTATTCAGTTTCGTCAATGTGTAATCATCATATGCCAAATCTGTTGTCCTAGTTCTTTTTGGTAGGTATATATTCAAGGTTTGGTTGGCGCTTCACGTCCCAGCCAAAATTGGTGGGAGAGACCATGCACTGCGTTGTTCGTTTCAGCATCAGCCTAATGTTCTTTTAAAAAAAAATCTGAAATTTACTTACATTACAATTTTATAATGCTTTCGAAAGCAGGTCCATACCAAAAAAAGGTATATATGTCATTTTGCTAACAAGTCGGTCTAATGTGTAGGTGGCATGGAACTGCTTTTCAAAGTATAATAATGCCACGTATATATGTATTTGATTTTATTAGGAAAATTAATACCATGCCGAGTCGGGAAAGTAAAATAAAGAGTCAATGCCAGTATTACTTTTTTCCTAATAAAATCACATAGTATCTCTGCACGGAGCTGGCTGGCCCAATAGCCCAAGTGGCAGCAGCTGGTGTACTGTATCTGTATTAGTGGCCCAATCCATTACCAAAGTCCTTTTCTTTGTGTTTGTTTCTTATACGAATATACGGTACTACTTTTTCTAAAAAAACGAATATATGGTACTACTAATCATCTCAAGAGAAAGCTTCTAGTCTAATCTAATCAGAGATGTGGTAGTGGGATATAGTATATTCACATCGCCTCACTAACTACTGGAGCGACTACAAGAGTTTAGGACCCAGGAGAATGTGGAATCCAGCAGCGTCAGGATGGGTTATTGACTCGGCTAGCATAGAGTTGGGAGCCAAAATGCAGTATGCGTCGTGCATGTGCTTCTAAGGGCCTGTTTAGATCGCTTTGAAACTTTTGAAACTTTATTATTTATCAAAAGAAATCTTATATGTATGGAGTATTAAACGCGTGTTAATGACAAAACCCATTCCATAACCCCCGGTAACTTTGCGAGACGAATCTAATGAGCCTAATTTGC
This sequence comes from Alloteropsis semialata, assembly GCA_004135705.1. Classification (NCBI taxonomy): domain Eukaryota; kingdom Viridiplantae; phylum Streptophyta; class Magnoliopsida; order Poales; family Poaceae; genus Alloteropsis; species Alloteropsis semialata. Next base: position 67,322,767 of record CM014272.1, on the reverse strand, counting down.
CATGATTAGACAACGTCGTGCTACAGTAAACAATCTCTAATGACGATTAATTAGGCTTAATAGATTCGTCTCGCGATTTCCCGTCCATCCGTGTATTTAGTTTTATAATTAGATCATGTTTAGTCCTCCTAATCTTCAATTTAGAATTGGAAACTTTCTTTCGCAAACTTTAGGCAGCCACAGTTTTCTTAGTTGATGTTTGGTTCCTGCCACAACTTAGTCTGCCTAACTTCTTAGTCACTTGGTCCACATGTCATAGACTCAATTTTTTTGCCTAACTTTGCCTAAGGTTAGGTGGTCAATTTTATTGCCACAAAAGTGTGGCAAAACTAACTTTAGTAACCTTAGGCAAAATTGTGTGGCAAATTTGTTACTCAACCAAACATGCCCTTACTTTCCAAACTAAACAGGCCTAGCTTCTACCTTATCCATCCATGGCAGAGCAGAGCGAGACAGAGCAATCAACATTAACCAAAACGGAATACATGCACGTGGCAGATATAGCGTGATTACTTCATGTACTGTACCGCCCAAAAATGGTTGGTGTGGTGGATATAACACCTGTTGCTTGAGGGGTTACCTTGACCGTTATTTTTTACTCCGAGAATGTATTTATAATATTAATAATATTTTATATAAATTAATCTAAAATCCTGTTTTTAGTATGGATTTAACATTAACCAGGACGTTTGTCTAGCCTATTCGGCATCTCAAAATATAAAATAAAATAAAATAAACAGTTAGTAATGCTCCACGCAAGATGACCTAACCTGCTCATAATGCAATGATGCGAGTGGAAACCACCGGCACGATATTTTGACTAAGGCTGATGTGGCATTCGAGGTCAGCTATACCGCCTAGCCCTGTACATGGTCCGGGGACAACCCAGCTAAACCATGGAACCGGCCCGGTTGAAACCATGACACCGGGTCATGCACGGATTGGGTTACCTCCGGGTCAAACCGGCTAACCCGTTCAACAAAATAATAAACAACAGAATCATGAAGCACGGTGCGCCCACCACGGCGCTTGAGTGCGATGATGCCGAGCAGGTACATGTGGTGAAGAACTGAAAGATTGCGATGGTCCAGCACAGAGGAGACCTTGGAGATGCCGAGGAAGAAGTTGATGGCGTTGCTGAAGATGACCATGTTGACGGAGAGGCCGAAGTAGGCCATGCGCTGCACCGTCTCGTTGCCGGAGATGAAGAAGACGGCCACCCTGCCGCCGGTCCGCGATAGGTCTGCGGTGGGCTCATCCGTATGTTTGCCGGCGTCTTGCCACTACGGACGGCAGCGGCAGTTCGTACCCGCCGATGAGGGGCGTCCGTCCTAGTGCCGCCGGAGAACCGGCGCTCGTCGCTCTCCATGAAGTGCACGCCTAGCTTCTTGGGCTGCAGCGACGACAACGAGCCCGGCAGCACCTCCGGCGACTTGGGTCCGTCTGGTTCTCATGCTAGATACTGTGTTGCTTTGCTGAGCTTGCTCGTGCGTGCGATTCCTGCGCGGGCAAGGCTTGCTCGCTCGCCAGAATCAAATTTCCAATCATCCAAATCGAGTCGAGCTTCCCAGTTCCTAAATCATGATCTCCACCACTGGAATCAAGCTTCAATAGACAACCTTGAGGTAATTGGCCCCCAAATCGAGTTTCCTGTCGTGAAGTTGCTGCCCAAATCCAACATCAGATCCCTATCCTCGAGCAAGTACCTCCCAAATTGAGCTTTCGATTGCTGCACTTGAGCTCTGAGTCGCCCAAATCGTCATTTGGATTCCCTAGCTTAAGCTTTCTGTCAGCCAAATCGAAGATCCCTGGCACTAGAGCTGAGCTCCTCATTCCACACGCTACAGTGCCGATCTAGCACCAATCATCGTCGGCCATTTTCCTTACCTTGCTTTGCCAAGCTAGATTAGCCTACCATCCTTGATAGGCAAGGCACCAGCAAGGGCCGACCTGCTTGATTAGCCGAGGAGCAAGCAGGCTCGCCCGAGCTTCCGCGAGGCAAGGAGACGGTGGATTTTCTATCTCCGACGCCCAGACCGACATGCTCGGGTGGATCCGGCGGCTCGCCGCACGCCGGAGGAATCGATCTCTCCCCCGTGACGGCCGTCGCTGTCTCGCTGCGAGTTAAACCATGAAAACCGTTCAACCCGCTGGTTTCCAAACCGCCTAACTGACTCCCTCGTGGTCCAGTTTGGGTTCAACCCAAAAACCGGTAAACCCGGACCATGAACAGGGCTTACCGCCCATAGTACATGCGCTCTTTCTCTCTCTTCTCTTCCCTACGTATGTAGGGGTATTCGACTGGTACAGTAGCAGTGTGCTCCTTTCTTTCCTCTGGCGGTGGTCGTCAATGCCTGGGCCTCAGCACCTGCAGGCTGCAGTTGCCTTTGCAGTCGTTTCCTTTCTCTCGCAGTCTTTGCATTTGCAGAGGAGATGACACACACCACACACCACACACCACGCCATTGCCTGCCAAGTGCTAATTGTGGTGGTCAAAAAAAGGAAAATATATTAGCTATCAAGCTGAAGAAAACAATACTAACAAAGGATTGACAATACTCCCTTCATCCTCAAAAGAATACAACGTTAAGTTCACAGGATTACTAACTCTAGCTAGAACACCATGCACTGAAACAAATTCATGCACACATACCGTCGTTCGACGAGTTAGCCATCTAGGCTCGCTGAAGTCCACGTGCCTGCTTGATGTAGGTGTGATGTAAAAACTCTTGGTGTTGGAGAAGTCCTTCCCTAGTGCTTCAATGCTAAGCTTGATTGGTAGCTCTTTAATGGAATGAGTCTCCCATGGGAGGGGGCCTCTCCTTATATAGATAGCATTGCACATAGAGGGACAACCCTAGAAATGTTGAGTTGATTCTAGTGTCTCCAATCAAGACACAAACCAATTTGGGTTTTACAACCTTTAGCACCTTATAGATGTTTTGGGTTGGTTCTAGTGCTTCCCAAGGCATTAAGTCAATTTGACTTTGATGTCTTTAGCACAAAATTGGTTAGGTGTTTTCACACCTAGCTTTTCACATGATCAACCCAACATTCTCCCCCTGATCATGTGTCTTATCTTAACAAACTTATTTCTTAATAAAATAATATACCAAGACATAAGATTACAATAGTCAATTAAGTACCATTGAACCCTAATGACTATAGTACATCATTTCATCTCAAAATAAAGTTTACTATACATGCAAGGGAATATTTACATAATGGTCCCGCTTTATTCCAGAATCAAAGGCTTTCTACCAAACCCATGCCGGCGACATGTTCTTTAAATACACTGAGGGGTAAGTCTTTAGTGAGCGGATCCGCTAACATCAACTTCGTACTTATGTACTTTACAACAATCGTCTGATCCCGGATTCTATCTTTCACAACATGATAATGTCAATGTGTTTGGCAGCACCACTTGACTTGTTGTTGCTCGAATAGATTACTGCTGGTTGATTATCACAGTACAAACTGAGTGGTTTAGATATGCTGTTGACCACTCTTAATCCGGGAATAAAATTCTTGAGCCATACAGCCTACCCGGTAGCCTCATAACATGCTACAAATTCTGCCTGCATTGTCGACGATGCAGTAACACTTTGCTTAGAGCTTTTCCATGAAATGGCTCCTCCAGCGAGGGTGAAGATGTAACCAGATGTAGATTTTTTACTATCCACAGACCCCGCAAAATCTGCATCTGAATATCCTACAACCTCAAGGTTGTCTGATCTTCTATATGTGAGCATGTAACACTTAGTGCCTTGCAAATAACGCAAAGCCTTCTTAACAAGTTTCCAATGTTCTGGACCTGGATTTGATTGAAATCTGCCAAGTATCCCGGTCACAAATGCCAGGTCAGGGCGAGTACATACTTGAGCGTACATAATGCTTCCGACAACTGAAGCATATGGTATTGCTTTCATCTGCGCATCTTCATACTCGTTTCTCGGACATTGAAATGTGCCAAACTTATCGCCCTTTACTATCGGAGCAGGTGACGCAGAGCATTTATGCATATTGTACCTTTTCAATACTTTCTCAACATATGCCTTTTGTGACAGCCCCAATGCAACTTTAGCTCTATCTCGGTGTATCTCAATGCCTAAAACATAAGCTGCTTCACCGAGATCCTTCATGTCAAACTTAGAGGAGAGAAACCTTTTGGTCTCCAGTAGCAAATCCATGTCACTACTGGCTAGCAAAATATCATCAACATAAAGGGCCAAGAATATGAACTTATTCCCCCTGAACTTGACATATATGCAATTGTCTCTCTCGTTTTCTTTGAAACCAAATTTTCTTATTATTTCATCAAACTTGAGATACCATTGCCTTGATGCTTGTTTCAATCCATAAATGGATTTCTTAAGCCGACACCCCAAATGCTCTTTTTCTTCTACAGCAAAACCTTCTGGTTGAGCCATATAAACATTTTCATGCAAGTCTCCATTTAGAAATGTCGTTTTAACATCCATCTGATGCAACTCTAAATCATAAGGCCACCAGTGTCATGATTATTCTGAATGAATCTTTGGAAGATACAGGTGAGAAGGTTTCATTATAGTCAATACCTTCCATTTGTGTAAATCCTTTTGCTACAAGTCTTGCCTTGAACCTTTCGACATTCCCTTTGGAGTCACGTTTGGTTTTGTAGACCCATTTACAGCCTACTGTTTTGGATCCATCAGGACTAAGTCCCATACGTCATTAGTACTCATAGACTCCATTTCATCTTTCATGGCATTAAACCACTCAGATGAATGCTCACTTTTCATGGCTTCTTTAAAAGAGGTAGGATCATCATCCAACACCAACTCATTTATATCTTCGCTCATGTAAGTGACATAGTCGCTAGGAATAGTGGACCTTCTTACTCGTTGTGACCTTCTTAGAGGCTCATTATCTTGTTCGTTTTCCATAGCTATAAGCTGCTGAATATCCTCATCAGATGTTTCATTAGGTGTGACATCAGCAGGCGTTGTGTCGACAGTGTTTTCAACTGGAGGTACAACATCAGCATGTATCGGGAGAATAGATTCTTGAATCATTGGAGTTGGGACATAAATCCTTTTATTATTCTAGGTGTCATGCTCCCCCTCATTAGTTCATCTTCCAAGAACACAGCGTGTCTTGTTTCAACAAACTTGGTGAACTGATTTGGGCAATAAAACCGAAATACTTTTGACTTGTCAGGATATCCAATAAAATGGCAGCTGACAGTCCTGGCATCCAATTTTCCAGCATTTGGATTGAAGATTTTAGCTTCAGCAGGACAACCCCACACATGTAAATAATTCAAAGTAGGTTTTCTCCCAGTCCATAGCTCATAGGGTGTTTTAGCTACTGCTTTACTGGGGACCCGATTAAGAATATATGTAGCGGTCTTAAGTGCTTCCATCCAAAGATTAACCGGCAAAGTGGAGTGGTTTAACATGCTACGGACCATGTCCATAAGTGTGTGATTACGCCTTTCAACCACTCCATTTTGTTGAGGTTCACCCGGTGTAGAATATTGGGCTACTAAGCCATTTTCCTGTAAGAACCTAGCAAAGGGTCCAGGAATTTGGCCGTAAGGAGTATGTCTTCCATAATACTCCCCACCATGATCTGATCTTACAATCTTTATCTTTCGATTGTGTTGATTTTCAACTTCTGCTTTAAAGATCTTGAATTTATCTAATGCCTCAGATCTTTCCTTTATTGGATAGATATATCCATAACAAGACAAATCATCAGTAAATGTTATGAATGATTCAAAACCGTCTACTGATTTAACTGAGAACGGTCCTCATATATCTGTGTGAATGAGCTCTAAGACTCTTGTGCTTCTTATGGCTCCTTTCTTAATTTGTTTAGCGTATTTTTCTTTGATGCAATCAATGCATGTATAAGCGTCAAAGAAATCAAGAGGGTGGAGTATTTGTTCTTTAATGAGACGCTCAATTCTCCCCTCCTCCCCAAAATATGGCCCAAACGACAGTGCTATAATTTCGATGAAGTCTCATTATCATTTCTCTTATGCTTTGTACTGATATTCATAGATGGAGGATCAACATTATTCACGGTATCACAAAGGGAAACAAGATAAAGTTTGTCTTGTCGAAAGGCAAGACCAACATCATTATCATTAGATTTAATTATACATCTCTTATCCCCAAAATGACAGTGAAGTCCGTCATCATCTAAACATGATACATAAACTAAATTTCTTCTCATAGAGGATACATAAAGGACGTCTTTCAAAATAAGTGTAAAGCCAGTGTGGAGTGTAAGGTGCAATACTCCAATTGCTTCAACTTCTGCTTCGACGCCATTGGCGACTCTAATCCTTCTTTCCCCTCTTCTTAGGGTCCTCTTCATAGCGAATTTCTGTAAAGAATTTGCAACATAAATAGTCGCACATGAGTCAACCCACCAAGAACTGGTGGCATAATCAGCATAAAGGGATTCATCTACAAAGGTAATAAAATCAGTACCTTTCTTGTTGAGCCATTTCAGAAATCCAATACAGTTTTTCTTAATGTGTCCACCTTTTCCACACAGTGGCATCCATGTGGATTTGCATTGGCCTATGTTTCACCATTGGAGCCACTTTCAAGCTTGTTTTGCTGGCTCTCCTTAGAGGATTGACCTTTCTTTTTGAATTGAGGAGATTTTGGTTTAAAATATTCCTTTTGAAATTTCTGATATCTCTTCTTTTCAGAATGCTTAACATGATTGGCATGATCAATTCTTGCTGCCTTAAGCCTTTCCTCTTCCTGAACACACATGGCCATTAATTCATCAATCGACCACTTCACCTTCAGGGCATTATAATTGATTGTAAATGGAGAAAACTCTGAAGGTAAAGAGGTCATGATAAAATGGACAAGAAAACCATCAGGGATTTTCATCTCCATTTTCTTAAGCTTGGCAGCCATGTTGCTCATATTCATGATATGCTCCCTTATGCTGCCAGTCCCATCATACTTATCATTCATAAGTCTCTTAATTAGACTACTTGCATAAACCTTCAAGGATCCTTTAAATTGATCCTCTATCTTGCTAAGGTAATCCTTAGTCTATTGGGAGTCTGGCATTGCTCCTCTTATGCCCTCAATGATGGAGCTCATAATAATCATGAGACATTTTCGATTTGATTGGTCCCATTTTTCTTTCTCAATTTCATAGCCCCTAATGAGGACCTCGTAATTTCCACACCCTTTTTCGGGTTCTTTAGGAGCCTCATTATTGAGAGCATAATCCAAATCCAGCAGAGCAAGCATGATTTCGAGTTTTTCCTTCCATGAAGGATAATCGCTCCCGTTAAGTTGCTCAATGCCGTTGATTAATCCGGCAATATTTGAGGCATTAGAAGCTACAAAAATAATAAAGATCATTAGTGGATATTTATTCATACAAATAAACCTTCTTTTATTATTCAAATCCATAAATGCGTTGGTCAGATTAATAAATATAAGTCACACTCAATTTTGACAAAAGTCCCTTTAAAAATTCTCATAATTAAATCTTCCCGTTGGTTCGGACTTAATTAAGAATTTTTGGTAAATCGCAATTTTCTAATCGAGATCTCCCGTTGGTTCGAACTCAATTAGAAATCACACCATAATTTTGCAGCGAAAACATGCATTTATTTGGGCTCAATCCATAAATAAACAATGCTTCAAAGTTCACTGAAAATATTAAGCCCAAAACCTCATTTGTCTCGGCCTATTTGGCCCATTACTATGCAGCCCATGTCTCAAAGGTAAAAGAAAAAACTTTATTTTCTTAGACGGGCCACAACCATTCTAGCTGGGCCACATTTGGCCTAGCCCGTTATCTCCCCATGCACATCGCCTGGGCCCTAGGCCCAAAAGCGCTGGGCTACGGCACCCGTCGACCTGCTCGGCGGACCAAATAGTCTGCGCCCGAGACAAAACCAGCGGCTCGGCTGGGCTGCCCCAAAACCCTAGCCCATTCCTTCTTGTCCTCTCTGCTCGACAGCAACGATGGCGACCAAGGACGCCTCCAAACGAGAGGCACGGCGGCGAAGCCCGTGTGCGGTGGAGGGGCGGTGCGGCGTTGGCCTGCGCGCGGCTCCGTCGAGCGGCATCTCGACGATGCCCTAGGCGTGGGGCGTGCGCACGGCCAAACGGCGCCCCGCCGGTGGCAGCTACGACCCATGCCTCCTTCGCACGGTGGTGGCCCGAGGCACAGCTCCAGCACCACGAGGGGGCCACAAGGAGCCGGCCACACATGCTTGTGCGGTGGACAGCGAACATCAGCGGCGCCGCACGGAACGATGACAACGATGAACTCGAGTAAGCCCACCGCCTTACTTTGATTAGGGTTCGGGTATGCCCGATTTGGGTAAAATCTTGGGGAATTTCATGGGGAACATCAATTTTGCATGAAAATGAAGACATGTCATATTCCAGTGCATAGAAAAGAGGCATATATGTATGCACTAGAACTTAGAACAGAGTCATGAACTTGGATAGCATCATGATCATTGGAAATAACATCAATAGAACATGACCTAGGGCATGAACTTGAAGAACAGCACAAGATTTTGCATAAACATGTACATGAACTTCAAGAACAGAATATAACACCCTAGGTGCAGAGGGTCCTAACTAGAGATAGCAAGGCTCTGGTGCCATTGTGAAGTTCATAGGATCACTAACTCTAGCTAGAACACCATGCACTGAAACAAATTCATGCACACATACCGTCGTTCGACGAGTTAGCCATCTAGGCTCGCTGAAGTCCACGTGCCTGCTTGATGTAGGTGTGATGTAGAAACTCTTGGTGTTGGAGAAGTCCTTCCCTAGTGCTTCAATGCTAAGCTTGATTGGTAGCTCTTTAATGGAATGAGTCTCCCATGGGAGGGGCTTCTCCTTATATAGATAGCATTGCACATAGGGGGGACAACCCTAGAAATGTTGAGTTGATTCTAGTGTCTCCAATCAAGACACAAACCAATTTGGGTTTTACAACCTTTAGCACCTTATAGATGTTTTGGGTTGGTTCTAGTGCTTTCCAAGGCATTAAGTCAATTTGACTTTGATGTCTTTAGCACACAATTGGTTAGGTGTTTTCACACCTAGCTTTTCACATGATCAACCCAACATACAATTCTAGAAAAGTGTCATGTTTTAGTATCCTAAATTTAATCAATTATAGATAAAAATATTAACATTTATAATATAAAATAAATATTATTAAATTAATTATAAAATTTATTTTTGTCGTAAATTTATCTAGTGTATAAATATAAATATAATCCTTTAGAAACTTTTTTTTGAGCCTGGAATCCTAGTATACAAGCTGTAGTATCTGAACTCTACTCAACACACTCACACCACACACACGCACACCCCTAAAACTACAACCTATACACATCTCGCGTCCTTTTGGAGATCAGCGAAGCCGCAACTTCGTAGACGACGGGCACGTCGTAGTCCCATTGTGGCGCCACGCGGATATCCAGGACCCATTGTGGCGCCACGCGGATATCCAAGACCTACAAAAATATATCGAAAAAAATCCCCAAAATAGAAAATCCTGGGTCGCTCAAAACTCGAACCGAACCCGATGGGTTCGTAATCACCGAACCCCTCCACAGCTATCGCTCAGGTCCTTAATAAGTAACTCCCTCTCCCCGGTGAAATCGGGGGCACCAGAGCGCTCGATCTACTGTGCACGGTGTTTTTTTCGTGCTGGGCCACGCGCTGCGCTATTCTGGCCTATCATGTGTTTTGGCCTCCCGCTAGCCCGTGTGCCGCCGGGAAATGGTTGCGCCTGCATTGGCCGACGAGGCGCGCGTTGAACTCGGGAGGATTAGCTAGGGTTCGCCGTCTTCCGGTCGTCCCAGCCGCCGCTTCGTCCGTGAAGCGCTCTCTCGCTCTCCGCCTCGAATCTGTCGGGGACGTGGAGGGGGTGGCGTGTGCGACGCGCCTTGCGGCCGCGTCCTCTGCTACGCCGTGTCCGCGGTGCCTGCCCGCATCCACCACGAGTCTCTCCTCCCCACCGTCGGCTCCGCCGCCCCCGCCTCTTCCCATCCTTCCCATGGACACCGACGACGGGAACCCCGCCGCCTCGCCGCTGGACGCCGTGGCCGCAGCTTTCAAGTCCCGTGTTGTGGAGCTCCAGGACCTCGTCCTCGCCCGCAGCAGTAGGCTTCTCCTCCCCGAATCCCCGCTCCCTAAACCCTAGGTGGGTACTGACTGCTGAGTACTGAACTGGCCCCCATATCCCACCCCGTTCGCAGTGTTCCCGGCGACGGCTCTACCGGATCTCGCCTCCGTGGACGCGTCCGTGACGGCCATGGAGTCGCAGGTGCAGGCCATCCGCCGCCACCTCCAAGAGGAGCTTGACGCCATCCCTAAGGCCAAGGTATGGGTTGCTCGCTCGGTTCGCCGCGGGGGGATGGTGCTTCTTTTTGTCTCCATTTGCATCCGGATTCTGATCCGCCGATTGCTTTAACAGAAGCCAGAACGGGTGGGATAAATACGCTATGCCAAATTATGAAAATGGTGCTGTTGAGTTTAGTTTTAGATTGGGGATTTCTTAGCCTTCTACTGTACTTGGATAATTGGATTTGGATGGATGATAGGTTCAAAGTTCAGGCCGTGCCTGTAAATGGGGGAACGGGATCTTGACTACCAGCATTTTTTGTGCTTGGAGAAATTGTTTCAAGAATTCGCCTGTTGGGGAAAATCGAGATATCCTCTACCTCTTCTGGCTAATTTGTGCTTTGCTCCTAACATCCTAAACCAATTTTGTTCAATCTATTAGCGGTAGATGGTTATTTTCTCACTATTGACTTCATTTAATCCACATGCAGAGACTGATTGAGCGGTCCTTGAAGCAGCAGGAGAAGCTGCAGCACATGCTTGCCAACTTACCTCCTGGGATGCATGAGGATGTCTTTGCAACTCATTTGGAATAGAGCTCATCAAGGTATTTACTGAATATGGTTGTATCTTTTGTTTCTGCCTTCATTTGGCAGTAACAGCATGTTGTTTTTGTTCCAGGATGCTGCCTGAGTGCTTCAATTTCAGCTCATCTGTTCCTGAATATAATGATTGTGAAATGAAGATTAAGGATGAGCCAGTTGCTGCTCCCAAGGTAAAGCTACTTAATCTTGTGCGCTATTCAGAGATTCTGACTGCTTTTTTTCTTCATGAAAGTTTTATTTGTTCTCTTATCTTATGCTTTCTTTGATTGCTGAGAAGAAAGGAAGAGCACCTGCACCTCGCTGGTACATCTCAACTGAGGAGCTTGATTCATTATCATCGTTAGTTCTCAGTCTTCAACCTTTTCCTTTTTCTGACCAAATGCTGCCATCTGTTTTTATGACTGGATATGAAATATGTATTCTGTTGTCATTGCAAGTACATGAGGGGAAGACTGACTTTGGAAAAGGTTAATATCGCAATAAATGAAGTGGCTTCATATGCAGATGCCAATGCTCATATTGTCACATGCCCTAAGAAAAAAGGTTTGTTCCCTTTCATATGCATCTTTTGAACCTAACTGCAACCTGCAGTGACAGAAAACCCATGTTGTTCTGTCAGAAAACCCACGCTTGATGAAATGCCAAGTCAAGTGATGAATTCATCGTATTTTTTTCAATATATATTTTTGATTGCCTTGGTAACCATGTTTATCAACAAGGATACTTATGGGGTCTTTATTGTTCTATTTTGTAGGCAACTGTTCCTTTCAGTTTCATAGCCATGCAGATTTTGCCTCCCATTTGTTACAGCTTTCCTTCAGATCTGTTGTTGAGGTGCATAATGTATCTTCGTGCTGGTTCTATGAAGGTATGATAGGGCAACCTTGCTTCAATAATTAGAAACTATTCCAACTGTTATGGCGATATAGTTGAGCCATTTATAGCTGCACTGGTGTCCTCTTAAATTTGTGGCTGCAGTATGTGACTTCATACCTTCATTTTTTGCATGTGCGTTGCAAACTTTGTTTGTCTAAGTGCTCTATGAATCACTCAACCACTATATTTGGGTGGTGTTTTGCAGTAAGGAGGTATATTTGTCACATGTTAGAAGGATACTCAAAAGCTATAGGACGATCTAAAAAATTATCTTCCAAGGTTTGGTGAGTATTCATGGAGGTTGGTGTCTTTTAAATATTTGTACCTACATACTTTGTTTGAGCATAATACTTGCAACAGTGTTACTGTCATGACTTTCATGTATTAGAGCCCAATATGAAGTTTCGTTCCATTTTCTGCACAGTTTAATGACAGAAAAAACAAAAAACGTAGCACGCATTTACCCTCTGTGCTAAATTTCTTGATCATTCGATCTTATGAATTTGTTTGTGACTGTATATGTTTGCATAGTGTTTTAGCGTTTCGAGATTAGTAATATATATAATATAATATATGTATTACAAAGTGTTCTCGGGTGCTTTGTTATTAGCAATAGCAAGTGATCCTACAACCTTATCAACAAATAAACTAAGAGCAGTGGAGAACTGCACCTATACGGGCGCGGCGGTAGCGCGCGGACCATCCTAGTACTAAACTCCATATCGCCGGTGAATTCCGGGCACAGGGAGAGCTTCTGCGACTGTAGCGTGTTTTTTGGTCGCGCGTTTTCTGCTCTTGGGCCGACGGCCCATCTGGCGTAAGCCCAGCGCGTGTCCAGCGTAGAAATGGGCCTGCGCACATCTTGCGGAGGCCCGTGCCGTCCCCGGAGGCTCGCGGTGCCAGCCGTATTAGCCGTCTATAGGGTTTCCTCGCCTGCGCCGTCTCCTCTCTCCCTCCGCCGCTCTTCGAGCTTCTGCTCGGCGTCGGCAGGTCCGCCCCTTCCTCCGCGCGCTCTGTGGATGTGGATCTCGCGTTCCGTCATTTTCCCTGACCTCCTGGTTTCTCTCTCTGTCCTGTGCGTGCGGCGGGGTGGTGCCGGCGGGGCTCGCCGTTCTTTGGTCGTCGCTTCATTTCCGTTGGTCGCGCCCTTGGTTTCGCCGTCGGTCCCAGGTTCGTGGTTCTGCCTCTTTGCGTCCCCTAGATCTGGTGCTCTGTTCTCTTGCCGCTTCCTTGCTTAATCTTATTGTGCCTGTGTTTTGTTCGTAGCGCCTCTGTGCGCCGGCGTTTCCCGTGGGGGCTGTTCGATCTCGCCGGCGCTGGACCTGCTTCCGCTGTCGTTCGTGCTGGTTCGCTCTTGTCTTCGGTTTCCTCGCCGGCGGTGCCGGTCTCGCTGCGGGGCGCAGGTTCGTTTCTGTCCTCTCTTCCCGTTCCTGGGTCTGGTGTCATCGAGTCTGCGGGGTTCGCTGATCCAGCTTCTTTTGCCTGTGCTCTGTTCGTAGCGGGGCTGCTTCTTGCTGTCTGCCGCTGCGCCTGCTGGTGAAAGGACCTTGATGTCGCCTAGAGGGGGTTGAATAGGCGTTTCTTCGAATTTCTGCAAATTACAAAACTGAAACCCAGCTGTCAGCACTGGAACCGGTCAGACCGGTTCCTGAAACCGGTCAGACCGGTTTCCTCTGACAGACATGGAACAATAATGAAGAACAACCCCGTAACAATTCTAGCACAAACCACTTTGGACAACAAGCTTCACCAGGTGTTTCCAAGTATATTTATGAAGCTCCTGCACACAGCACAAGTATACCAAAGTAGAGATATGCGGAATTTACAAGTAAATGCTAGAATTGACAAATGTAAGTAAATGGAGACAAGACACAAGATTTGTTTACCGAAATTCAGATTCACCACAAGCACTAAGCAGCCACCAAGGCAAGGTGAATCCTAGTCTCCGTTGAGGTGCTCACGAAGAGCCGGGTTGTCACACCTAACCCTTTCCTCACCCAATCGACCACCAAGGGGATTGAGTATACTTACTGATTTCCTCACTAGGAGGATGGGTGATACAAACTTCCGTGGCACAACCACACAAGGAATGTGTGCTTAACGGCGACGCCTAGCCGTCTAGGAGCAAAGCTCCAAGAGTAACAAATGCTTCACAAGTTGCTGGACGCCACCAAGAGTGCTCAAGATCAGATTGCTCACAATTAGCTCACACACAATATTCTCTCTCAACCCAACTCAAGAATCTCACAAGGATTGTTCAAATCTCACAAAGAGAGGTTGGGGAGAGCTCAGCTGGCCTCAAGAAGGTATAAGGGACGCACAGAACCAGCAGCCCCTCAAAGATGAGCTCTTGGGTATAAATACCCAACCCTTTCAAAACTAGCCGTTATTCTGTCAGACAAAACCGGTCAGACCGGTTTTCAAACTGAACTAGCCGTTAGACGCTCAGAGGCCATGAACCGGTCAGACCGGTCCCCAGAACCGGTTAGACCGGTTCTTGCCTGAAAACCCCACTAAGTTAGAATTCTAATAGTTAGACTCTCATGGGTTTGACTTTGAGCACTTTCAGTGAATGTCTATCAACCAATGTTGCATCCCTCTTGATAGTACGGCATACCTAAACTCAAGACATATAAATAAACATATTTCAACCACTTGAGCTTCCATTTTGATAATCATGCCAATACTTGAATATTCTTCACTTGAGGGCTTTCAACATTGTTCATCATCTTGAGCAGATCAACCTTGAGCTAGTGACTTAGGATTTTCCACAGCTTATGTTTGAGTTCAATTTAATCCATAAGCCACTTTCTTCATCAACCATAACATATATGCATTGCATTGCTTCTCTTGACAACACTTGGATATGATACTTCGAAAACCCCCGGATACTAGATACTTCACCTTAGCATTCGCACATGGTCATAAGTCGTCACTTAGCCAAAGCTTGCTTAGTCCCTCGCTCTAGTCATCTCGATTTGTTTCTTCACCACTTACCCTTGCATCATCAAGTTAGCTTTGCTTTGCCATTGAATGAATTCCACTTGAAAGATTCTTCAAATGCTTGTTCTTGATTGACAAAAAATATCCAAATCATTACAAGCTTCCAATAATGAGACCAATATATGTAACATAAGCATATGTCCCTTTGGTATAAATACATGAAGCCTTGCAATGTCCTTTTCCTTTGTCAAATAAGTCTTCTTCATATTCTTGGAGACTCAATAGCATATCCCCAAGTCATTGCTTCATCATTGCTTGTTTTGTCTTGACACCTGGGTCACCTGGGTTGGACCTGGCTGAGCCGGGTCAGCCTTTCTGTTCTGAATTTAATTTCACCTGGCTGACCTGGGTGCCACCTGGCTGACCTGGGTGCCACCTGGTGAGCCGGATAATATTTATCTAGAGACAGTGAACCCAACCTGGGTGAGCCAGGTTAGGGTCGGCTGAGCCGGGTTCGCTTCACTTCAACTTTTGCAATGAGTATAATTTCTTCACACACTTGCTTGCTTGCATCAATGAACAACCATATGTTTTGATGAGCACATTAATACAATGAATCATAAGAATAATCTCCTACTCATCATCTCAAGCAAACAAGTTAGATCTTTAATCGATTTGTCATCAAATTCAACAAAACCCACATGGAGGCCTAGATGCACTTTCAGCTGGGTGTTGTTGCCGTCGCCGTGTGCTTCGTTCCTGCCTGAGTCCTTCGCTGGAGTGCCTCTGCCTGCTCAGGTGTGCGCTCTATGATTCTGTTCCTCCTGGACTTCGTGTTCGCAGAGATGGTTGTGCCTGTGGTTCTCTCACGCCTCTCTCATGGCCCATTGATTGGCTTTCTTTTTTTGTAGGGTTTGTTGCTGTTTGGGAAGTCCTGCGGCGCCTGTGCCTGTGCCTCTGTGCTCGCGCGCAGCGGATCATTCCTTTCTTCTTCCTGTCAGGTAATCTGCCCAGACCTCCTCTTTGTTTACGCGCATTTGTTTTTGTTTTGCCTTGGTGCTGTGATGGCTGTCATTGTTGCCTGTGCTGCTGTGCCCTCCGTGCTTAGTTCACTTTATGCTGAGTTCTTTCTGCTGCGTCCGTAGTCGTAGGCTCTTCAGTGTTTTATGTCTCTGATGTGTTGGTCTAGCCTGCTATTTGTTGTGCCAGTGTGTTCGCTAGCCTTTCTTGCTATGCCTTGCTGTGTAGTGGACCATGGCGGATGCTGTTCTTTGTCCTGAGATGTGGTCCTCTATATTACATGTTATACATGTATGTGTGGCTATATTCTATATTACACGTTATATATGTATGTGTGCCTATATATATGTTATGTATATGTATGTGTGTTCTGGGCTGGCCTTTCTTGCTATGCCCTGCTGTGTACTAGGCCATGGCGGTGTGCTCTGAGAATGCCGCTTTGCTCCTTCGTAGGTGTGTTTACAGCGATATAGGCTGCCATTGAATTAACGTGCTCAATTTGTAGAAGTAGAAAGTTATCCATCGCAGGGCCCTGTCCATTAGCTATTTAACTCTGTAATTTTATTTTCATCGCAGTGCTCAATTTGTAGAAGTAGAAAGTTCAAGCAGAAACCTCAACCTTTTTCACGTTTTCTCTGCACCTGAAGTCTTAACTGGATATCTTCTGTCTCAGTTATGTGCCTATGTTTTGGGAAACAGAATATGACCCGAGCTGCCAGTACACTTCTGTTCCAATGGAAGAACAACTCCACGCTGTTGGAAGACCAATAGATGCCGGCAAGGTATACCAGAGGTGGTGTTTTACTTTCCATTTAAATGTTTGGAGAGTATCAGTTAATTATGAATTGCCAGTGCTAGATCAGGTACATTGGCCTTTACCAACGAGACACCTTATGACCTTATGAAGTTTCTTCAGCTGAGTAAGGATTTTGAATTGCGTTCTAAGCTACTGACAGTGCAGGTAAGTACCACAGTGGGATCTATGTTAACATATTCAAGTACTGGAATCACTCTCCATACTTTTGTACCTTTGCAGAACTCATATAACTTGCTCTGCCAAAATTTTGATTCTGGATTGGCAGAATGTTGCCATCATGAGAGGTATACCTAACATGTTTAAAAGCCCTATAAATGATTGATATCTTCAGTAAGCTATTTATACTACTCACTACTGGCAAGTATTGCCATTTCTTTAGTTTTAGAAAATAAAAAGGCGTTTTCATCTTAATATTTACTCTAGATTTATATATTTTCCAAATTGTTTTTAGTTTTCACTCATTCTGTACAAATTGTTTCTGAACTTCCATTCTTGAACTATGGCTTTTGCAGAATCAGCTTGCTGGCTTACAGCCCAATGGCAATGGGTATACTTTCAGGAAAGTATCACTCATCTGATGACTGTGGTCCACCAGACGCAAGAATGAATCTTTTCAATGGTGCTAATTTCTGAGTTTCTAATAGTTTCATACCCTGGTTCCTTACTCTTTTATTTTATTTTGGTTCCTCTGTGTCATTACTCATTAGGGTCCCTCCTGCTTTGTAGGGACATACACTGAAGGCGAATCCCGATACAAACTTCAGAACCCCAAAGTGAAAGCAGCTATGAAGGTGTGTGCATGATTTGTCTAGAGTAAAAAAAACTTTTAAATTGCTTATAAATCAGATCTACTTTATCATTTAGGAATACACACAAATTGCTATGAAGTATGGAATTTCTCCAGCAACCTTAGCCATAGGTAAGTTACCTCAACAATTTTGTTTAATAAATTGCGTTCTTTGACATTAACTGCTAATCCTTTTCTTATCCCGCTGTTTCATCTAGCATTTGTATTGAGACACCCCACTTGTGGCATCAGCTGTTTTTGGCGCTACTAAATTATGGCAGCTCTGTGAAGTTCTTCAGGCAACTAGGGTCCATCTCCCTGAGGAGGTTCTTATTGAGATCAACGATATTCATGCAAGATACCCTAACCCTTGCATATGAAATTCTTAGTAGGGATCATTTTTGTTTGATGATCGCAATGTCCGTATGATACCAGGCATCAAGATCATTTTTGTAACTGATCACAATACATGTTCTTTTTTAGATGAAAAAAGTAACTTCTTCTATGACAGATATTGCCGTTCATGCCTCCAACTCATGTGTTTGTTGTAGCCTTAAACCTGGATAACTGATTAATAGTCTCAAAAAATGGTGTCTTTGATGGACTGTGATGTATTTAGCGTCTCTTACCATACCCAATTGCATCGTGATACAGTGTAGGGGTGCTCTATGGGCACGGCGTTAGCGCGCCTGCTATCCTAGTCCAGCAGTATTTCAGTCTCACATAAAATCAGCATCAGCCAGCCACCAGTACTTTTCTCTCACAGAAAATCAGCACCAGTCAGTCGAACGTGCTGTTGGTGACACTGGCACACGCAGAGATATGCACCGGCTGGCGCCTGGTGGTCAAAGAAGGTCACCCCTGCCTGTCCTTTGTGTACTTGTGTCCTGATCTCTGCACAAGACCAAGACCACCAAAAGCCAAAGCGACCCAAGACTCCGTCCCCACTCTCCACGACACGAGCAAATTCTTCGTGGGTTGGAGTTCCTTCGAAACAAGAAGGTCCTGTTTAATTCAGCGAGATAAGTTTAGAAAATTTATTGTAGTAAAACTAAATCGAAGATTAGGAGGGCTAAATATAATCTAATTATAAAACTAATTACACGAATGGATGAGAAATCGCGAGACGAATCTATTAAGCCTAATTAATCCATTATTAATTTATATTTAATATCTTTAATTAGTGTCCTAATATTTGATGAATAGTGGTGAATAGAAAAAACTCATGGAATTAAACAGGGCCGAAAGAAAATTCTTGATGCGCTTCCGCATTTCGTCACGGCATCACTTTCCGAAGATCGACCGCGTGGGCGCCACCAGAGTATAGGCCCCGTTTGGTTTTTCAGTGCTAGAAATTGTTCACAACTTTGACCACTAATTAAAGGTATTAAATAAAGGTATTTTACAAAACTAACTCCAGAACCCCTGCACTAGGAACCCTGAAGAATCTAATGAGATCTTTGACCACATAATTAGAGGATGGTTACTGTAGCATCATTGTAGCCAATCATCGATTAATTAGGCTCATTAGATTCGTCTCGAAAAGTTACGCTCATCCGTGAAGAGGTTTTGCAAATAGACTTCATTTAGTACTTCCATGCAAGAAAGATTCTCCGTGCTAGATGCTAGACTAGACAACCAAACGGGACGATAGTTCACTTGGCCACAAAAGGCAGAGCTTGGTGTTTACCGAGCTCAAAGGAGTCTTGGACACATGACTCGGTTGCTAGGGGGTGTTTGGATTCCAACGGACTAAAGTTTAGTTCTGTCACATCGGATGTCTTGTTACTAATTAAAAGTATTAAATGTAGACTAATTATAAAACTAATTGCACAGATTGAGGCTAAATGGTGAGACGGATCTATTAAGTCTAATTAGTCCATGATTTGACAATGTGGTGCTACAGTAACCATTTGTTAATGATAGATTAATTGGGCTTAATAGATTCGTCTCGTGAAAAAGACAAGGATTCTGTGATTAGTTTTATAATTAGGTCATGTAGATCGATTCGGCATATGTATGGGACTTGGCTCTCCAATCAATATAAAAATAATAGGAGCCTGATTTGGGTGGGGGTTGCTGCTATTTGCTGGGCAATCTGGCGATGCCGAAATGATATCATTTTTCACAAAATCAAATATAATTCGATTTTGCAGGTTATCTTCAGGGAACGTACTGGTTACGTTTCTGGGCGCAGCTGCAGCGTGATGAGCAAGCGAAGCAGACACTCTCCTTGATGAGCAGAAACATAGAGATTGCGGCGATGGAGCTCGTCAAAAGAGGGTGGAACCATATTTACCGTTTGCTTTAGTTTATATTTCTGAGAACGGCTTGCTCTTTTATCTTGACTTTGATGCAATCTTTGTAATAAAGCTGTGTACGTCGACAGACGTAGAGGCCGGATGCTTATTCATCCTTTATCTAAAAAAAATGTTAAGTCCTCCTAATTACCATCATACTATTCGATGTGACATGAACTAAACTTTAGCACAAGGATCCAAACACCCCTACTCTAACTACTGCACAAATACGTGATCGTGATGGAGTAGTCCATTCTTATATTATAGGTTATTATGTTATTATATTATATTCTGAATGCTGCTTGTGTTTTGCTGGCACTAGAATTAGCTTGAATTGTTAGTATGGACTCGCCCGCGTGGACAGCAGAGAAGAGAAACCGGATGCAGAGTGGTTGCTTGCTTCTGGAAGCGTACTACGGTCCTAGAGCTGAGCTGAGAGAGATATGCTTCAATGCTTGCTTTACTTGTGGAGTAGAGTAATCAACTACTCATAATAAGCGGAGAGAAGGGGAAGATATGCTTGCGCCCGGGCCCATGTATGTATATTTGTTATATATATTATATATATAGTACTTCCTTGCGGGATCGTATTATACGATCGTATAGTTTAATTACATAGTTCTAGTTCCAACCGTGGGACAGCGACAGGAAATGATTTGCTTGCTCACACAAGATAACAACAGGACGGATCATGATACACATATCAGCAAACTAAATAGAAATCCCAAGTAAACTAAACAAAAAAAAGGAGCACCAACACAGCCTTGCATCTGCTGCACGAGTAGCAGTACGCTGGATGTTCTCTTTCCCTTTCAACCCGATCCAGATGAATTGATTTCGGATTAATGGTGATGGATAATTGATGAGGCGAGGCGATGCGATGCGAGGAGCAGGCCGAGCAGGAGCCTTTTCCTTTGATCGCTCTCATCCGCTGCAGCCGCCTCGTGTTCCTCGCGAAGCTCGGCCATAGAGAGAGGAGAGGGTAGACAAGCTATTCTCCCTTCCTTGCTTGCTTGTTCTTGTCTTCCTCCCTCATCCTCACAACTCTCTCTCTCCATCATTATTGTTCCCCTTGTTTTGTTGTTTTCTCTCTCTCTTTCTCTCTCTCTCACCAGTCAAATCAAAGCCTAGGAGAGGCTAGAGAGAGAGGAAAAAAAAGAACAGAAAAGAAAGGCCTCGTCTCCTCCTTGGACTCCGGCCGGCGAGCCACCTCACCGCCGCCGGCCTCACCCCCCAAAGGAAGCAAGCGCAGAGAGCCAAAGAAAGCGAGCGAGCGAGGGACAGACAGGTATCAAGGTACGGCAATGGCATACACACCACGTACCATCTCCCACTTTCTGTGCCTGTGTCCTCCGAATCGAATGGTCGATCGACTGTTGTTTGCCTTGCATGCGATGATACTTCCACTAACAAGAAGCTGTAGCAGAGCAGCTTGCCCGTGTTGCGTGCGGCGGCAGAGCATTGGTGCCCGGCTAGCCGCTGCCTGGCTCCCAAGATGCAGCTTGCTTGCAGTGCGGGAGAAACTAAAGAAAACAAGGCGGCCGGCCGGGGGAAGGGGGCAAGCAAATCTGCTGGGAATGTTCGCTTCCGCGGGACACCCGCGGATTTGCTTGCGGGGAGGATTTGGGGGTGGGGTTTTGGAATCGCGTAGGCGTGCTGCGTAGCCTCTCCTCTCCTCTCCTCTCCTCTCCTTCCTCCATTGCCCCTTCCTTTGCTGCATTGCGTTCGCGATTCATTGCCCACGCCTCCAATCCACCGCTGCCTTACGCGCAGGGAGAAGCAACCCCGCACATAATCTCGCGTGCAATTCTGCGTACCCTGTCATATAATCCGGGCAGCAGCCCAGACCGGCCAGTAGAACAGAGCAGGCTCCTCTCCTCTCCTCTCCTCTATTAGTTTGAGGCAGCCGGGGAGGCAACGGTACAAGTGGGTTAGTTTCTTTCTTTCTCTGCCTCTCCATTGTTCTTCATTTCTGCTTTTGGAAACATGCCTGCCTCTCCCCTCCCCTGTTTGCAAATCCAATCCCAGCCTTCTTTTCCAGTTTTGGGAGGGCAATCCTTTTATCAGCAACCTGCTATGTTTTCGTAGGAAGCAACCACTTTCTCACCTGACCTTTTTCTCCACTTCCACATTGCCTTTTTATTCCCATTGCTTTAATCAAGATTAGGAATTGCTGGTTTTTGCTTCAAGAGGAGTGGGTTGGGTGCCCGCCATCCCACAAGATAGAAATCCATATTTATTTCCTGCTATCTATGCCTTTCTCTTTCTTTCATCTTATCCTTCGATATTTCTTAAGCAGGAGGCAATTAATGAGAGGGGCCATAACCTCCAGTGCTTGAGTTGAGGTCAACAAAACTGGGATACACAAGCAAAGGAAAGTGAGTCAAGGCACAAGTTCTGCACCTATGGTGATAGCTTCTGGAGCGGTAGACAGGAGGCACCTGTCGCCCTTTGCTACGCTGTCTGAATCATCTTCATCATTCTTCTCAGAGGATCTCGTCCCTGCTGAGGTTAGCGGTGAAAACCTTGTTGTTTTTTTATCTCCATTTCTTTTTCTGATAATGCAATATCGCTAGCACTACATCTATGTTATTTCCTTTCCATGTTTCATGCAGAGGCAAGTCGGATTTTGGAAATCAGAGCCAATGGTCGACCACAAAGGTGCAGTGTGGATCATGCTTCATTTTTAAATCTGTTTGATGATTCTTGCTTCTTGCGTGATGGAAATTGTCGGTTAGGTGCTATATTTTCAATTCCCCATACACCCTTACAAAACGTATGGTCCTTTCTATACTAGCTGTTGGCAGTTAGCGGAGTTATTGTACCTTTAATAAAATCTTCTAAAATGATACATACCTAACTTGCCTTGTCCAACTCATTCTCCAGAGAACGGCTCATAAACCCATGCTTCATGTTTATGCACTGGGGAGGATATTCTGCCTGCTGGTTCTCCTGCCTGATTCTTGCCTATTCATTCAAAATTTTAACTAACTGGCTAAAACCAGAAAGTTAGGCTGCTGGCCTGCTGCATCGATTTAAAAGTTTGCCTAATTCATCAGCATCCAATTTTGAGTAAGCATTTTGGACGCAACTGGGCAGGGAATGTGCCCAAGTGTTTCTTACACTGGAATGTTTATAGAATTTTTGCTCAAGACAGTTAGGTAGGAATTAGTTGGAAGGTTCAGTAAGCGCAGTTAGCAATTAAATGCCTCCATCGACGTAACATCCAACTCATGTGTCAAAAGCTGTAACATGGTAATAGATTGAGCTGCTCGTCAGGAACTGAGTGTCTTTGTTCATGTCCATTAATGTCAGGAAGCAAGTCAGCTTTCGCTTCTCCACTTGACAAGGTCCATCCCATGGGCGTAAATCCTGCCGCTGGTTTGGAACATCCACGAGGGCAAGCCTTCAAGGGCCAACTGGACATGCTTAGCCTCAGTAATTTGATGGGGCAAGAAGAAAATGCTTCAAGCCTACCATCAATTTCTTGGGGAGATATCCTCGGTAGCTCCACATCCAGTCTTGGCTCGTCTACAAGAGGGACAGCTTTTGTTGAACCCACTAGTGCTGATCAACGTTTACGTGATTATGGAAACTACCTTTCATCCAGTTCCTTGTCCGAAGTGTTCAGTAGCAAATGTGAGTTCCCTTTGTACTTCTCAAAAAACTAATTTGTGTTACTAGAGATTGGAGAGCTGGTATCATCATTAGCAGTTCCGTTATTGACCTTGACAACATTTTGTTCCCCTTGCCTTAATGTTTCCGCAGCAAGAATAATGGCAAGTGGCTTTCCTAGCCAATCTGCTGATGCAAGTAACTCTGGTTGCGAGGGAGATGAACCTTTAGGGTCCATGAAAGAATTGGAAGCTCAAACCATTGGAGACCTCCTTCCTGATGATGATGATTTGATATCCGGAATCACTGATGGCTTCGAATGCACTGGCTTGTCTAACCAGGATGATGCTGATGAAGATATATTCTGTACTGGAGGAGGTTTGGAACTAGAGAATGATGATTTCAGCAATGGTGGCAAATTTCAGGTTTATGGGAAGCACTCTATCAATGAACATCCTTCCAGAGCTCTTATTGTAAAAAATATTAACCCGAGCATTGAGGATTCTGAGCTAAGGGTTCAATTTCAGGTTTGAACTATTTCCTCATTCTCTCTTGATATTTCATTCGCTTTAGTAAATACTGTCCTTTCAGACTCACATATGTTATATTATATGTCGTCCATCTGGACCTCCAGCAATATGGGGACATACAGACACTTGACACGTCCTGCAAGAACCATGGATTTGTTACAGTATCTTACTATGACATAAGAGCTGCACAGAATGCAATGAGAGCACTCCATAACAAGCCTCTGGGGCTGATGAACCTTGATGTTCAATTTTCCATTCCTAAGGTAAACTCAGTATCAGTTTTATTGAAGTGGAAATGTTTCATAACCTTTATGATAATACAGTTCAAAATCTTCTTCAATTGGTAGGGTAAGACTTGATTAGATTAATGCTGAAAATTTATACAATGTACCGATGCTGTCTCTTTGTGATACTTCACTAGGAAAATGTTCCAAACAAAGATCCCAACAATGGAGTACTGGCTGTATCTATCGTTGACTCTTCCATATCCAACCATGATCTTCTGCAAATATTTGGTATTTATGGTGATGTCAAGGAGGTACTATTATTTGTGAACTTCGCTTTACGGAATTTGAGGTTCAATATTTTTTGATCATCTTTTTCTTTTGGACTATAGATTCACGAGGCTCCTACAAGCTGCAATAAGAAAATTGTAGAATTCTATGATGTCAGAGCAGCAGAAGTAGCGCTGAATAACCTTAACAAGGTTGATATGTTATGCTCAAAAATCAAGGTTGAGCATAGCCGTTCTGGAGGGGGAGGATTATGGTAATTAGCTTGGCTGGCATTCCCTCACTATTTTTGATAGCGTCCTCGGCATTTTACATTGCTGTTTCCCTTCATAAGGACTGGTTATATTGTCAGAAATGCACTGTATGGTATTGCCTTTTTTTCATTACATGGGGGTCTAGGACTGATATGCTAGGAATTTCCCAAGATGCTGCAAGCAGTAATCTTTGGGTAGTGGGAAAAATATAAAATACTTCAAATGTTCATAGATGTAGGGCTGGTAGACCATTTCACATTTTTAGCATTTGTTGTGCTGCTGTATTTATTTGACAGTCTGTTCTTCCATCCATTGTAATCGGAAATCAACTTGCACAAATCATTCTAACTTTTAGTATGTATAATGAATGAGTTACCGTAGAACTGCGTCTGAATTCTAAGCTGTCATCCTCATGCTTTCTGCTTGGCAAATCATACTATGTGGCCACAAAACTCTATCAGTTTGTGTGGTGAAGTAACATGTTTGCTCTGTGCTTAACAGCTTCACAGAGCAATGTTCTGGCAAATGGAAGCAGGATACTGTGAGTCAACAACTTAAGAATTCTCCACCTGGGACTATTGGTATATGACATATATTGCAGCTATTTTTAACATTACTTAATCCCTTCTGTTCATAAATTTTAAGCC
Organism: Alloteropsis semialata; assembly: GCA_004135705.1. Taxonomy (NCBI): domain Eukaryota; kingdom Viridiplantae; phylum Streptophyta; class Magnoliopsida; order Poales; family Poaceae; genus Alloteropsis; species Alloteropsis semialata. The sequence continues at coordinate 67,297,515 of CM014272.1, read as the reverse complement.
TGTGCTTTCTTTTCACATGTTAAACAGGAAACTCAGGCCCTAAAATTTGGGAGAACAGCACCGTTCATGATTTATATTCTCCTGTTAGACCACAGCTCCATGGCTTCTCTGTGAATGGTCATCAGAAATTGTCATCACCTATCAGAATTGAACCTGCACGTCAAGCTAGCCTTGGTGAACCTAATGGGTCGCTCGGTCATGAAAACTTTGGACGTGGACTACAAGACTTCCACCCACACTCACTGCCAGAATGTCATAATGGCATTTGCTCTAAGCCTGTGACGTTAAGTACAAGGAATTTGGGCTTCAGGCTAACTGAAGGAGTGGACTATAATAGCCACAAAGTCTGTTCCAGTGACCATCATGGTCATTCCTATGAGCAAAATGAAGGTAAAATTTCTGTACCAATACTTGTAATTTTGTCCTTGCAAACCTTTGTTTAATTGCTTTTCATTTTTAGCATGGGTTTATAAAATAGGTGTTCTTTATAGTTGTTTCTGTATGTCAATTATACTTTCTTGTCATTAGATTGGGTTATATGTCTGTTCTTTCAATGCATGGGTATAAAGATAGAAATTTGTTGATGTGTTAACCGATGTTATGCGCTTAGAATTTCCTTTTATGATGTTTAAAAGTTCATCAGTACATTTTTTTTTCAGTGGTTGGAGCTACTGGAATTGGAAGTTGCCCCCTTCATGGACATCACCACAGCTGGAATAACTCAAATGGTTTTCCTCAAAGCCCATGTGCTCCAATGTTGTGGTCCAACTTTCATCAACCAATGCGTATTCATGGTTACCCTGCTGTGCCACCTCACATGCGGAGCACTGCTGCTCATCCTATGGACCAACATCACTTAGGTTCAGCTCCAAGCAATGTTGGTGGTTTTGCAAATATACATTCATTCCACCCAGGATCTCTTGAAAATGTAGGGTTTCCTGGTAGCCCACAACTGTATCCATCAGATCTTTCTGTATTTGCACCTGCCAGAGGAAATTACAGGGAGACCATGTTCTCCCCCGTAAATGCTGGGTTTCCTTCACTTCAGCAAATGTTTCATGCAACGAATGGAAGGAGTTCAATGATGCGTGTGTCTACTTCATATGATGCCACTAATGATCGGATCAGGAGCCGCAGGCATGATGAAAATGCCGCTCAGTTTGAAAACAAGAAGCAATTTGAGCTTGACCTTGACCGCATTGCAAAGGGTGAAGACATGCGCACCACACTGATGATCAAAAACATTCCTAACAAGTATGCTTACACCTTGTGCCAATTTCTTACTCCATATTACCTATATCATGTTGGCCTTCTTTTTTCCCCCTGGACTTACTACCCTCGATGCTATCAACAGGTACAATTGTAAGCTACTTTTGGCTGTCATTGATGAGAATCACCGAGGAACATATGATTTCATCTATCTTCCAATTGATTTTAAGGTCTGTTACAAACCCCCCTTCTCCCTCCCCAAGTATGACTGTATGAAGGCTGAACCTGCAGTAAGATTCGTAGCCGCTGACTCTTGCAATGTTTGCTTTCCTCAGAACAAGTGTAATGTGGGCTATGCTTTCATCAATATGACTGATCCACAGCACATAATCCCATTTTACAAGGTATATGATTTTGTGCTCATGCCTTACTACTCATAATAATAGGAAGCAGTTCCACTTTTAACTCACCTTTTGGATTTAACATATGTTGTGAAGAAGTAATCATAGCTTAATGATTTTGTGCAGACATTTAATGGCAAGAAATGGGAGAAGTTCAATAGTGAGAAAGTGGCATCACTTGCATACGCCAGGATCCAAGGAAGGAATGCTTTGATTGGCCATTTTCAGAATTCAAGCCTGATGAATGAAGAAAAATGGTGTCGTCCTATGCTTTTCCACAAAGATGGCCCAAATGCAGGAGATCAGGTACGTGTGATGTTGCTGCTTTTGTCATCCTGTAATCTTGCTGCTTTAGTATTCATGTAATGTTGTGAAATCACTGACAGTTTATACGCATTCTGTTCAGGAGCCTTTCCCTGTGGGGAACAATGTCCGGACTCGGTCTGGGAGAAACAGACCACTCACTGGTTCAGACACTAAAGAGGGAAGCCCGTCAACCTCGCCTAACTAAGAAAACCAATGCAAGAGAGCCCAGCTCAATTGGACTCTCAAGTGAGGACAATCAATATTTGCTCACTAACCGGAGGCTGAAGAACCTGTAATAAATCTTTCGCTGTTTTGCTTTCTTTTTTTTTTGCCCCTCATCAGCAAGGCTGTGACTCGTGAGTTCAACGATTTACAAGAACTCTGCTATGCATGAGCCTGCTGAAGATTCACCCTAAGTTATGTCTCAGTTTTGCCTTACCATTGAGCAACCTATGTCGAGGGCTACAGGCACGGAGAAGAGCAAGAGGTGGTGAGTAGAAATGGTAGACTAGAGAGGTGCTGTATCTCAATTTCAGGCGGGTGAAATTTGTACAGTAGAATTCATCAAGATTTGTGAACGCTTTAATCGATTTGAGTTGTTTTTTTATGGAATTATATGCTTCATTTTGCATGCTGGCTTACCTTTTATTTAGTGTGCATCCTTACGGTGTGCAAAGACTTCCACAAGACTGCTGGTTGCTTCATGTATCTACAGCGAACCCAGAGTCGGCGTCACAAGAAAACTTACCCTGTACTCAAAATTGTGAGCAAATTTAAAACGGATAAAATTCAGCTATTCGAGAGAGACTGTATTGTGACACCTACTACGTACTAGCCAAAGCATGACTGAAAATGAGATGGTACGTGCTCAAGGGAGCCATTCATCAGCATTTGCAGTGAACGAGCAGGTCGGCTCATCAGATAAAAACAAACGCGCATAAAACATAAGCATAGACAGGAATTGTACGTCCAATGGAGCTGGTAACTTAAATAGTTCAAGCATCTTGGATAATCATCCAGATTCCAGGAGGCGTAATCAGGGAATCCCCGAGGTGGCAATCGGTTTCCCCAAAACAAACCAAAAGGGACAGATCATGCACGCAATCCAGTTCCCCACAGGGGCAGCAACCACCCCCCAACTTCAAATGAAAAGGAAACTTCCCAGTCTACATACAACCTCCCCAAAATAGCGGAGCCTGCCTTCTAAGCCATCCAACAGATGGAGGCCCTCAGCATCCGCACTCCCTGCTTCCATCACCTTCAGCAACCAGCATCCGCTCTTGCACGGCTTCTGGTCCTCCTTGCCGGACTATCAGCCTCACTAGCATTTGCGCTGCTCCGAGTCACCCTGCGGCCACCACTGCTCACAACAGGACTACCAGTGCCTTCAGTATCAACATCACCACTCTTCCTGACCCGTTTCACTGGAGTGCAAGTAACCTCGTCCACAGCAGCAATGTTCTTCTTCATCCTTTTTGGAGTAGCACCATCTGTGCCAGTCTGAGTCTGAGCATCACCCTTGCGCTTCTTTCTCTCTTTCACAGCCTTTTCTTCAACCAACACATCCACCACTTCAGTCACACCCATCTTGGTCTCCTTATCTTTTCCTTCCTCCTTGATTTCAACCACAATTTTAACAGAGCCATCAGCATCAGGGTCAGCATCAGCAACATCTTGCTCTTCCTCATTCAAGCTGCTATCATCCTCTTCCTTCGCCAAAGCACCATCATTTCCCTCTGACTCAGCATCATCTGAAGCCACCTTGGTGTCACCTTCTTCAGCAGCCTTGCGCTGCAAAGACTCAATCAGCTCCATCATTTCTCGGTTGATCTGAAACAAAACCATCATAAAGCAAAGCATGTTACCAGTGCTACTATATGTGCATCATATATGCCTCTTAACAAACTTTACTTTACTGCACCTGGGGATTCCCTAGAAAGTCACAGATGTCTGTTGGACAGGAAGGGCACGTCTTCACAATCTTCTGTGCTCTCAGAGTCCGGCCACCCCGGCTTCTTTCCCTCATAGAGGCCTGGCTATCATATGCCCCAAGCAAACAAGTCTTGCAAAAGTTGTGAGCACACGGAGTCGTAAGTGGTTCTTTAATCACCGCCCGGCAGATAGAACAACCAAACTCTGCAGGACCAGGGAACAGAAACTAATTATGAGACAATACTTTCAAAACATCATAAAAGGCACTTCAAAATAGATCAAACAGAAGATCATGAACCTCTCAGTAGCCTCTCAGCCACAGACATATGAACACGCTTAGTTGCCCTCCGGATTTGCTTGTCAGTCTCAGGATCCCCTGAGTGAACAGGCTTCCTGCTGGCTGGCGGAGGCACCACCCATTTCCAGCCTTCTTTCTCCTGTCATGATGGACATATGTCATTCATAAAATGTTAACACAGTATAGTAGCATTGGAAGAAGAAACAGAGGTACATACATCATAGTCCCATGAAGGGCGTCCTTTCCGCTCCGTTATATCGGTTGCACCTTGCAGCTCCTTTATCTTTGGCAATGGCCTTGGACGGTCACCATGATCATCACTTAAAAGCCGAAGGATAAGATGTTAGAAGGAACAACACCCTTTTCCTTGAGATTAGGAGCTATAATCTAGTAGCCACAAGGGAAATAATATTGTCAAACCTGGTCCAAGGAGCAGGTTCATTGTCACAGCGTACAAAAAGATACCTGCAGACCTTGAACTTACCCTATGGCAAAAAGAAGAAGAGTATTCAATACATTTCCATTTATTTATTCATTTTGAGCTCATAAGCGGCTGCATGGTATGAAAGCATGGAGCTATACTTGCACTGTGTACAGGAGAATTAAATTACCTGGATACCAATCTTCCTCCAACATTTCTCAATTCTATAAACTCCATCGTACCTCACACCAGATTCAGGAGCATATGAGGAACGCTTCTCTTTGTGCGATCTGTTTAAGAGAATGTAGTGAGACAGAAGTTCAAAGATTGGAGGATAGGAAGTAATATATATATGGTGAAATAGGCAACCTCAGTATTTAACAATTCAGGTAAGTAACAAATGGACAGAAGACAACACAGGGAACATCTTTAACGTTATTGAGCAAGAGAAGGGCCCTACAATCATATCTCCATGTTGAGAAAAATGAATGATACACAGAAGATCACAGCATCTACTAGAGGAACATTACAATTCTCAAGTGTAAGCATGGCAAAGAAAGCATACCTCACAACCCTGACAGGGTAGCCCCTCAAGCAACTAATGCGTAAAGCAGCATTCAGCTTCTCAAATTTCTGATCAGATGATTGTTCCTTATTTGTCCGCTTGTTCCCGCTTAGATCCCTTCCACCACTGTATTAGTAGATATAATTTTGTAGATATTTCAATAAGAGAGCAAATCTGGGATCAATAACGAAAAAAAAAGAAAAAAGGTAGTCAAATTAATTACCTTCCAGTGTAAAGAAACCACTCTCCATGGTCTTCATCATCTTCATACCCTCCTGAGAGGGCTACTGATTGAGCTCCATGTGTAGACTGGCCAGCGATACCAGCTACATGAGGAAAATGGGCACCCCATTGCCTGCACTCAAGTCGGTCTTCCCATGTTTCCCCAACTCGAACACCAATATTCCGCCGGGGGTCATTTTCGGGAAGAATGGGGCCAAAATGATCAGGTGCAATGGTTACAAAGATCTGGCCACTAGAAGCGTTCGCTTTCCCAGCCTTCTTAGCCCTATCAGTAGTAAATGCCTTGTCAGGCCTATCATCATTCCGAATATAGTGATATGGAGCTGCTGAGCCTGCTGAGTTAGGATTCTTCGACATCTTAGCCATCCGGATTACTTCGACTAGTGCAGAGTTAATTCTTGGTTGCTCAGCCATTTTGGCTGGGATCTGCCCCCGACATTTCCCACACGTCCTTTTCCCATTCTGGATCCACTTCTGGAAGCATTTCAAGCAGAAGTTGTGGCCACAGGGTGTCTGCAAAGGGCAGGTGGATGTAGATTAGAAATGGCACGAACAATTATTGAATGAATAAAATATAAAACGCAGCAGGATACTATGTCTTACAAAGTGAAATATACAAAAAATGCACATAGAACCTAAGAACTCCCAAAGTGACATGGTTAGTCATCTCTTAAAGATCCTATCAATAAGTTACCAATTAAAGAACAATGAAAAAAATGAACGGTTTGCTGAGGGCAAACAGAAAACAGCTGAGGCATGTCTCATGCTATCTGATAAGTTTGAGAGTAGGGAGCGCGATAAGCAGTTACCAATGAATGAGCGTAATAAATACATATTATGCAGGTACATCCCACAGGATGAAACATGTGCAAGTGTCGCTATGAATAAATAAACATTATGCAGGCATATCCCAAAAGGTGAAACATTTGCAAATGTCGTTATGAACAAAAGTTACCAAACACGAAGCAAAGGTAGGACACTGCCAGCTTATTTATTATGGAAAGATAGCAAACAACACTGTCAATCAGCTATCTTTCCAAAAGACAAAAGGAAAGCGTATTTATTACAGAAAGTTAGCAAACTACATGAGCAGCTAATGTTTCCAAAAGATGTCGAACTGGCTATTTCATATGGGAACTTAGCAAACAACGTTGTCAAACAGGTGACATTTTTGAAAGACAGAGCCTATCTACTTATTATGGGAAGTTAGCAAGCAGCAGCTAAACATAGGAAATGAAAAGAGATGCTACATTTAAGCAAACAACATTGTTACTCTGTAACAGATCTAAGCAGGGCATGGTACTAATACCACTAGCAGTTCAAGATTGGAAAATATGTGAACCAGCTCTAGCTTGGAAAGTATGAGAAGCTAGGCTATTTCAAATGGGAACTTAGCAAACAACATTGTAAGGCAGATGGAAGTTCTTTGAAAGATGGAGGCAGCCTACTTATGATGGAAAGTTAGGAAATGAGAAGAGATTATGCATTTAAACAAACAGCATTGGTTATCCGTAACATGGGAATATCGCAACAAACATTGTCAGGCAGGTGACGTTTTATGGAAGATGGAGAGGCAACCTACTTTATTATGGGAAGTTAGAGCATCTCCAATAGTGTCAAATAAACCTTCCGAATAAGGAGTTTTGGGGGTGAAAGTGAAAAACAGTGCTGGTGTCCAATCCCGTGTCCAAAATTGCCAAAATTAGAGCTATTCTGAGGCCTTGTTTAGTTGCACAAACTTTTCAAACTTGTCACTATTCACCCGTCACATCAAATGTTAGGACACTAATTAAGGGTCTTAAACGTGGATTAATGACAAAACCCATTCCATAACCCCAGGGCAACTTCGCGAGACGAATCTAATGAGTCTAATTAGGTCATGATTAGACAACGTCGTGCTACAGTAAACAATCTCTAATGACGGATTAATTAGGCTTAATAGATTTGTCTCGCGATTTCCCGTCCATCCATGTAATTAGTTTTATAATTAGATCATGTTTAGTCCTCCTAATATTTCGTTTAAAATTGCTACAGTAAATTTCGCAAACTTTCAAAACCGAACTAAACAGGCCGAGTCAAATATCGACTTTGTTTTAGCACTCCCAATCCATCTGTCACCAACTTTTTTTTCCTTTCTACAATAGAGAAAAAAAAAGAGGATGCTGCAGGAGGAAAAGGAAAACAATAGTAAACATGGGGTTATTTTTTTCACGCGAAAAAATAATAGTTGGGCCCATGGATTACTGACGTGACATTATTTTTGCTTTTTTTGGGGAACCAGAACTGTTGGGTGAGTTGAGTTTTTTTTCCGCCCAATAATTTTTGACAGTCCAAAAACCAGATTTTTTTTTTGGACTATGCTCCAAACAGCAGCTAAACGTAGGAAATGAATAGAGACTCTGCATTTAACAAAAAGCACTGGTTCTCCGTAACAGATTTAAGCAAACAACATTTCTATCACAGATCTAAGCGCAAAAATAAAAGGAATGCGGAATACAATTCGGTTGATCGACAACCGAGGCCTGTGATCTAAGCAGTCATAGGGTGCCATTCAGCAGCAACATCCTCTGGTATAGAAGGAGAAGAGTCGCGGGCGGAAGGAATCGGGAACGGGAACTTACAGTGACGGGGCGTTCAGGAAGCTTCATACAGAAGACACAGCTGAAGTTCTTGCCCACGATCTCGAGCGCGTCGTCCGCCGCGTCGTCGTCGTCGTCGTCATCGGCGGCGGCGGGGGCGGAGCCGGCGAGGAGGGCCTGGCGGTGGCGGGCCTTCTCCTGGTCGGAGAGGGACTGGTCCGCCTCGATGGCGCGGATGGCGGCGACGAGGTCGTTCCCGGGGCCGGCGGGCGCGGCGGCGGGGGAGGAGTCGGGGCAGCAGTCGGGGCAGCTCCAGCGGCGGCGTCGGAGAGCGCGGGGGGCTGGGAGAGACAGGGGGAGTGCCACGGCGTCGCGCAGGTGGAGCATCGGAGGAGATCGACCTCGGGCGGGGCGGCGGCGCGGCAGACCATGCAGACGCCATCTCCGTCGCAGGGCAGGTCGGGCATGGCGGGCGGCGCGTGCGGGAGGAGAGGGGGCTAGGGTTTTGCGCGGGCCGAATGTGGGAGGAGTGGGGATTGAGTGGGGGAGTGGGGGGAGGAGATGATGAAGGAGGAGGCGATGGGTGGGGTGGGTTCAAATTTTTGGGTTCGCTGGTGGGCGGGCGCGGCGGCTCTCCAATTTCTCCAGTTCCCCCGCTCCCCTGCAGCGACGCGCAAGGAGGGATGCGATGGATGGCCCGGCTGGGAAGAGGGGGAAAGGTCGTGGGCCCCACCTCACGGGCCCGCACCAGCTGCCGGCGTCCCTCCGGTAACGCCACCAGGATGTGTGGCTGCTGGCGGGCCCCGTTGTAGTGGGACCCACAGCTCAGCGGCTGTAGAGTAGGTTTGCAGAAGGTGAAAGAAGGTTTTCGGATCGTTTCGGGAAGGGAGCGCCAATTGGAAAGAGCGGGAGTGGGGAGAGTCGTGGGCGGCTTCCGTGGAAAGACGCCTTTGCCCCTTCGTCTGACTTGATTTGATTTGATATGGTTTCTCACATGACTTGCCATTCCGTCGTTTCCGCTCTTGTCCACGCCCCTTTTCATTTTTGGGTCAAACTAGTCAAAAGATTTCATTCCCTCCCGTGCAAATAGAAGAGATCCTAAAAGCTGCACTGCTTCATCATAGAGGCTCCATATTCAAACCCGAGCAATTCCGATCCTGATTCGACGACAATACAATCCATGCAAGCCCAATAAAATTGGAGGTGGATGCAACAGACATTTACAAGTGATTTTTTTTCACATCAGGCGAACCTGTCATTAAAGCCATGAAACCACACTGATGTACAACATTTACACGTGATATACTATTTAATTCACTCATATGTAACATATGGCCGCTTTTTATCGATATGTGTTTGCTTGAAACAACACATCGTTTGTTTTGAACCACAATAGAGCGGCTCTTAGGCGCATGCCATGTTAGTAAGGGTCTGCTTGGATGCCAGCCACAACCTGCCACGCTCGCCATGACGCCTAAGCTGTGGCGGCAAAAACTAGCGCCTAAGGTGCGGCAAGAAAACTGCTGCTTCTTCATGTGAAAAGCTATAGCATGCAGACCTTGGGAACCAACCAACCAGCAGCCTTCTAGGCATGGCCCGCTGCGAGTTATGGCCAGAATCTAAGCACGTTCTAAGTCGCTCTAATAGTGGAAGTGTTGAGAGCACCACAAATTATAATAGACAAGGTACTACTAGTTGAAGAGCCACATCAACCATAATCTCGATATACATTAGTTCATGTAATAGTAAATTAAAGGTGGGAGTTTTTGGAACCCATAAAGAACAATGGAAAGTTAGAGAGACTCGTTGGAATCATAAAATAAAAGCCCATGGGGGAGAAAGAGGCAGGACCACAGGAGCAGGAGCCTTCCCAGACGAGAGACAATGGCCCTGTTTGGAACAGCTTAAATTCAGCTTATGGCCAAAATAAGCTGAAACTAGAAGCCAAACGATCCGCTTTTTTGCAGCTTTTTTTGGCCGCGCTTCTTCCCACCGCCCCCATTTGTACTAAAACACAGAAGCTGGTTCAAACCCGCTTCTCAAATAAGCGATATTTCAATGTTTGTAGAGCTTATCTGAGAAGCGCTTTTTTCACCGCAGTTCCAAACAGGGCCAATAATGAGAAAGGTGAGAAAATTGAAGAAGCACTATTGCAATCGGTGGTAAGTGACGTGTCCATTGACAATGAGACATATGGTGACTTTGTCAATCTCAAAATTGAAACAACTGGTCCAATATATTCGAGATGCTATAAGCGTCGGGTTTGCGTGTGTGTTCATCGAGGGATAATACGGAAGCTTACTGCTTAGGCCAGCATATGCTTATTATCGTGATGGCTCATCAGCACCGTCCAACAATGACGAACAAATAGTAAGCTTGTACAGTTGTATTCATGGCATCCGGCGAGATGGAGGCAACGGACTAAAGGGGTGTTTGGATTTCTAGTGCTAATGTCTAAAAGTGAAATGCTAATGAGTGCTAAAGTTTAACACCCGACTTTAGCACCTCCAAACATGCGCTAAGCAATGTCATTACCTAGACAGGTAAAAAGTTGGCATAAGCAAAGATGTTTGGACCTTGGCTAAGCAATGTCCAAACATGCGCTAAGCTTTTTGCGTTTTACTCCATCTGCCCCAAAAAAAAAATGCAACTACGTGTTGCGTGCCACCTAAAGTGGTTCACGTTTGACCAAGTTTCTAGCAAGTTATATTCATATCTATGGCTCTAAATAAATTTATTATGAAAATACATTTTGTAACTAATCTAATGTTTTTATATTATAAATATTATTATTTTTAAATTTATAATTAGACAAACTTGAGATACTAAACTGCGACACTATTTTAGAATTGTATTTTTTTTTTAGGACGGAGGGAGTACTGCCTTTTGGCTCCCCGGCCTTGGCAAGGCTCTGCCTTTTGCCCAGCCAAGCACGGCAAGCTAGACCCGCAAGAGAACGAAACGTGCCCGCATTTGTCGAGTCCAATCCGAGAGAAATCGGGGAAGGCCACGCGGACCACGCAGGCAGGGCCAAGCTTCGAAATGACATGATTGACAATCGACACAATTTCTTTTTTAATCTTTTTTATTTATTATTACATAGCCCATGGGTCCTCAAGCAGTCAAGAGCCCAAAACACAACAGTTGGATGACGCGGGCCTGTTCACAATTTGCTTCATATTAGCCCAGCCCATCTACCACTAAACAGATTGTGACACCCCTCGTGTCACTATAGTAATTAAGAACCATAATGAATTTAATTAAACTGTTGGGTTACAACCGAAGCCAATGAGCCCAAACAACAGCTAAGACAGAGAACCAAGACAAGCAACAATAAATTACTTATCAACAGTGTTCCCGGGAATCAGCCCTTTACACGTTGGTGGGAGGTCTCCTTTTATAGGGAGGTTAAGAGGCACATTTTACATTCCACTTATGCCCTGGAAATCAGGCATCATCCTCTAGACTAAACAACTTAAGCTATCCGGGGGCATAAGGGTACATTCATACGTCTCAATGTGAATACGTAGACCATCAACTCCGTCTTTGACTCGGTTTGGACTTGGTCCACGTTGCCTTCACCGTGCCTCTAGTGACCTTTGTCGCCTTCACCAACCGATATTCCTTCGGTCGGGCAGCCTCTTCTCCCGCTCAGGGAGGGAAAAACTGCCGCGCCTCCACCCGAGCACGTCCTTATCCTGTGTAGCAAGATGAACCAAACAAATGCGTGATATCCGTCAGTTACCTTCGCACCTACCTATAATCCGACAAGGAGAGCGAAGGCGACGATTCGGCTCATAATGCCTTCGCATCCATTTCCGGCGCCAACCAGCACCGAGGGCACCGGATCACCCCTCGGTGCCCAGTCTCCCAGCGAAGGAAAGAGAAGCCGGACCCAGGCGTGTGAAGCTCATAGGCTGCCTTCGCATACGAGTACGGTGAACTTCCGTTTCCATCAGCGAAGATAATTTCCTTTCAGGGATAAATAGCAAAGGTAATTTCCTTAAACCTGGAACAAGGTAACCGGGTGAAGGCGTTTCCTTGACAGGCCAATCCCCCAACATAAACCAATCATAACATGCATCATTTCATAATCATATTGTTTGTGCATTTGTGTGTAGGTGTTGACCTAGTCAACCCATTTAAACAAAAATAGTCAAAATATAAAAATTATACCAAAATATCACACATAATGTCAACAACATGTTTATGAACTCAAATGAGTATGGAAAGTTCAAACAAAAATTTGAAATTCAAATTTTAACTCCTTTGACTCTCATTTCATGTAAATGAGCAAATTCTTTTTATCCTTTTTGAGAGGCCCCAAACAATTCTTTTTGCCCAAGCACTTGAAATTCCACCAATATAAAGGTTGGAGTACAAAGTACCCTCTTTACAATGGTAGTGTTGTGGATCAAGGCAAACTTAGTTTAGTCATTCAAAACCTTGATCAAAATCAGGTCAAACCCCTGAATTTTCAGCACTTGGCTGAATTATCCAAGTCCTGAAAAATGTGACTTTTGCCCATTTTTACAGCCCCGTAACTTTCAAATGGTTGCTCAAAACTTGTGACACCCTTTGTAGAATTTGTAACTTGATGTACCGTCTCCAACTTTTGTATGGGACGAATCAAATGTTTATATACGAAAAGTTAAGTTTGAGTCAGTTGAAATCGGGCCTTTTGTGCTGAAACTTAACTGAATAAGCTCTAAGTCTGAAAATCGTGTTTTTGCCTGTTTTCACAGACCGATAACTTCCAAACCAGCGAGCAAATGATATAAGTTCCTTTGTAGAAGTTGTAGCCCTATGTTTCCTCTACAACTGTTGTATAGGATGCTCTTTGCATTTACAAACGAAATCTTGAGAAAATCTGAAGAAAACTCAAGTCCCCACGCGGTGAAAAGGGCTGAACCTTCAGCTCTGATTCAGTTTCTTCAGAAAAATGAACCAGAGCCAGGGGCTCGATCTGGCACCATTGCCGGCCAAATTGCCGAGCTGGCAAGCGCCCAAATGGCCTTGGCCACGCGCTGGGTTCTCCGCGCGCCTCCTGGCCTTTTGCCACTCATGCTCGTGAGCTGTCTCCGTGAGAGAACGCCTCGGGACGCCCTCTGCCAGCTCGCATCCTCCATTACCGCGCCCAGTAAAAGGACCGACCAAATTTACTGCTCCCCACTCCACCAAACTGCAATTAACCAAGCACAAACCTTCTCCACCTCGCCCTCTCCGTCCTCCACTCTCTAGCTCCCTCCGCCATCGCCTACGGCCTCGGGAATTTGAGTTTTCCCTACCGCCATAGCCATGGATGCCTAGAGCTCTACCTCAACGTGGACAGCCATCTTCCACCCTCCTCCGTTCCCACTGACCACAAAAATGAGTTCACCATGATGTCGTGATCCTCCCCGACCTCTTTCCCCTCCGTCCTCGTCGCTCTGGTGGCCGGATCATGGCCACGGTCGATGGCGGCACGCACTGANCCAAATTGCCGAGCTGGCAAGCGCCCAAATGGCCTTGGCCACGCGCTGGGTTCTCCGCGCGCCTCCTGGCCTTTTGCCACTCATGCTCGTGAGCTGTCTCCGTGAGAGAACGCCTCGGGACGCCCTCTGCCAGCTCGCATCCTCCATTACCGCGCCCAGTAAAAGGACCGACCAAATTCACTGCTCCCCACTCCACCAAACTGCAATTAACCAAGCACAAACCTTCTCCACCTCGCCCTCTCCGTCCTCCACTCTCTAGCTCCCTCCGCCATCGCCTACGGCCTCGGGAATTTGAGTTTTCCCTACCGCCATAGCCATGGATGCCTAGAGCTCTACCTCAACGTGGACAGCCATCTTCCACCCCTCCTCCGTTCCCACTGACCACAAAAATGAGTTCACCATGATGTCGTGATCCTCCCCGACCTCTTTCCCCTCCGCCCCCGTCGCTCTGGTGGCCAGATCATGGCCACGGTTGATGGCGGCACGCACTGAGCACGGGCTGCTCGGGCATGGCCACGCCTTCCGCGCGCCCCTCGACCGCTGCGCCTGGCCGGCCGAACGGCCGCCGCCACCCCATCTCTGCCGGTTTCTGTCCGACTGAACCGAGCGAAGCAATTCTGTACGTGAGGTAGAAGAAGGTGGGGTGAATGGTAAGAGAATAGAAGTGTAGGGGGTTATGGGGAAATATACAGGGACTTATGTGAAAGCATCAGAAAAGAATCGGGGGGAATCTGCAAAACTACTTTTTCTTTTCGTAATTGTTTTTGTGGAAAGTGGCTGAAACTTTATAAAATCGCTATAAATCATAGAAAAATCGTAAAATCACAAATTTAGTCTTGCTGGAATCCTTGTGAAATTATCTTTCTAGTGGTATATCATATGCATGTGTAAACTGTTGTGTGCAGATTGTATTACTTTATGTATGAATATGTGCTTGAGAGATTGGTTTATTGCTTTATAAATCATATGCATGAGCTAAAAATGCCAAACCACCTCTAAGGGTTCTGTTGAAGTTAGTAGAGTTAAGTTGAGTACCTGGTGGTCAGAGTCTATGCATGAGTTTGATAGATAATGATTTGAATGAGTTAATAGAGTGGAAAATGAGGTAAATAGTTAAACTGCTCAATAAAACTTGGTAATTTTTTTAGTGCTGGTATGGAGCTTAGGAACCCTCACAAAAAGATTCAGCTCCAGAAAGTGTGTAGTTTTAAAGTTATAATTTAAGTTTGTTTCTAGCTAGTTAAATATAGTTAAATCACCAAATATTCTGTACAAATTAGAAAATATGAAAAATTCACAATAGAGTCCTCTGATGATAAGTAAGATCAAGTAAAAATTTCAGCTCAAGAAAGTTTCTATAGATTTACTTATGATTTTCTAACTATTAGTAAATAGTGGCTAATGAAAGAAATAGAAAATAAATAGGTAAAATACTGGTAAAATCCTGTTAAATATGTTTTACTGTTGGAAACACAGAAACATGCTCACCATAATTTCTGTTCATGAAGATTTATTTTCTAGGCTTTAATCGGTGAAAACTAGTTAGAAAATGGTTAATCAATAAATAGTTTTCTTGTTGTAAAATTAATTCTAAAAACATGTATAGCAACCTGGAGTGCTGAATGTTCAGCCATAGAAACCCCATTGTACTACTGGTGGTCATTTATAGATGTTTTATTTAATTTGTGTAGTAGTTTAAGTTGTTTTTAACATATTAAAATATTTAGTAAAACTTCTTTCTGTTTTAATTCAGATAGGTATAATCAGCAAATAAAAACAACCCCCAGTTTTTCTTAATGAGTTTTTTAGTTATTAATACTCCGTAAATGATTGCCCAGTGACGTGTATAAATGAATTTCTGCAATATATTTAAGTTGCTGTAGATATTCCTGTGATTGATTGTTTATGCATTCATGCATCTCATACATTCACATCTCATGTAGAGAACACCATCGCTGATGGCGTATACGAGGTCGAGATCGAGTCAGAGGCTGATCCTGCTGTTGAGCTAAACCTCATTGCTGCACAAGACCCGGGCCAAAGTCCGGAAGGGCCCAAGGCCATTACTGAGCAGGAAGGCAAGCACCGGAGCATGTCCCAGCTTTAACAAACCCCAATGGTTGCTTTGTGCCTTACTTTGTGCATTTAAGTTTAAGGAGTTGTTTGAAACCCTAGTTGCATGATCCCTAGGTACCTATGTCCTAATACTAGTATGTGTAGGTCGTATATGCTTAATTAGAACCGGTAGAAGTCGAGTGATTGCCTTGTCACTCGCGAGATATAGGTTTTTACTTTCTATTGAATCATGAAGTTCGGCAGACGGGGCTTGTGCGATATTTCTGTTTGGTTGAATGCCCCGCTTGCACAGATGGATGTTGGCTAAGGCATTGATTGTGTGGCGATGTTGGTCAAGCTTTTGAAGGTACTAATCGTATGCCGAAAAATATGGTAAACTGGTAAACCTAGTACTTTATTCAAACTGACGTCTGACGGACATATCTACTCCATTGGGCGAGGGGTTGATGGTGAGTGTAGCAGTGGCCGCGGCACAGGTTTGCTTGGAGCACCTGGGGTCCGTTGGGGCGTGCACTCGGGTGGAGTGGTCCCCGATGGCAGATGGCAGGGAGAGATGGGAACGGTTGCCTCGTGAGGTCCGGGGTGTCTCTCACGAGGCGTGCGATTAGGTTGTCCCATGCATGGTTAAAATCAACTCGAGTTGTCAGTCCTTCGCGGTTACATGAAGCTGCTTGATCTCTCGTCACACATCAGTGTGCTTGGGCAATGGTTAGAAATATTGTTAGTTGAGTAATGTTGATATCTGGTTAATCAATTATTTTTTGACACTGAATGTTGTTGGATAGTTTGGCAAACTTAGTAATGGTTAATCTCACTTTAACTTGGCTAAAATATTAAAAATAAGGATCAACTTGTATATGCTTTTTGGTAAAACAATCCCCTCAGCCATAAAGCCTTGCATGTCTAGAATTTAACCTTGTCGGGTAAGTCTCGCTGAGTATTAGTATACTCAGTCTTACTTGTGGCTTGTTTTTCAGATATGGATGCTGCTGCTTTGACTGGCCGTGTGTTTTGCCCGATGATTGGACTATGGAGCGGGTGCAGCTTGAATCCGATTCGTGTCGCGGTGATTGAATGTCATGTGAAGGCTCCACATAATGTTTTGTGATCGACGTTAGACTTCCGCTATAGATAAACTCTGGCTTGTAATAATTAAAACATATTCACTGTGTTTATATAATTATCCATATGAACCTTGTGATGTAAAATTTTGTGATGAGTTGTACTGCCTGAGCCCATCTTCGATTGGGACTTGCTACTATTTTGTTTCGGTCATGAGAAATGGTGGTTTAATCGGAAAGGTATCCGATGGGCTGCACAGTTAGTCCGGTTGAAGTGTGTGAAGTACCACAGTGGAGATGGTTTCATACACTTGAGCCGGGTTAATTAGGAGCGGTCTTCTACACGATGCTCTTGCGGATTAGTATTTTTGTACTAAAGAATATTTTGAGCTTGCGTTTGTGTTTGGCTAGCCCCGAGCTAATGAAGTTTGCGATTAGGTAGGTAAGCAGAAGTAGTGGTCAGTGGTCAGTAGCATTGCCAAATAATGTTTGCATGGCTATGCCTTTTCATGCACTGAAGTGGTGATAGCAACAAAAGAAGCATATTTTATGCTTCTACCACCTTAGCAGAATAAGTCGCCAACTTTTCCGACCTCTTTTTAAGCATCTGAACCTTTTCCTTTGATCCATTCTCCTCCAACTTTTGTGTTGGAAAGATTCCATCACCCTCTCTATCAAATTAGTTGTACCAATAGGACTTTCAAAAGTTAACGGTCATCTTTGTATAAAATCATCATGTGTTTACTCTTTTTTTTCTAAATTATTGCTCATTTTAGTTTGCTCTATGTTAACTTTTTCATGCTCTGACCAAATTTATGCAGGAAACACATCGACATCTACGATATTAATATAGATTAACTGAATCCACCATTGAATATATCTTGATAAAGCATTTATTGGTGTTGTAGATGTTATTATATTTCTATATGTATTTGGTCAAAATTAAAGAAAGTTTGGCTTAAGTATAGTTTGGAATGAAAGGTTGTATACCTAAAAAAAAGGAATGAAGGTTGTATAATGTAAAAAGCATGCATACCCATCGCTAAAAGTTGATCCCCTGCTTCCATTTAATGTCTAACAAAAGGGAAAAAAAAGAAAAAGAAAAATGATGTTGCACCAAGGATTCCCAACCATCCAGCGGAGATATTGACTAAGAGATTTTCTAAGATAATAATCTTACTGTTCATCTTTATGTTGTGAATGTACGTCTTGCACAGAAAATTATGAGGACATATTTTGTTCCTCCTAGTGTTTTTACCAAACTATTTTCCATGGCATGGAAGGAAAAAAGATTATAGATGACAAAATTTAAAACCTTCTTGCTATGATGGGTTAAATTATAGGAAAAATTTTCACCCATCCTCGGAATAATTTCACATATCAAGAAATAAAAGATAGTCATTTCATAGCTTGTCTACTAGGTTGTTGAACATAGAAAACATGTCTAATAGGTTGTCCTTGTGGCAAATAGCCAAACAAGCACCGGATTGTGTGGCTAACCCATTGGAGATATGCACAACAACACTAAGTTTGGACCACAAGAAAGATATAAAAGTTTGAGAAAGATAAAGTATTTCACCTATCCCATAGTTATATGAGGTATTTACCCATAGAAAAATTTTAGGTATTTTGATGTGTTTTTGATAAAAAAAAACTCATTTGATTTTCCCGTAACATCGGTGACGTATTTGTTTCCTCCAAATATCATATTTGATTTTATTTTTTTAAAATGAGATCTGAAATATAAGTGCCTTTTTTCCTAGCCCTTATTTTAATACTTCAAACATTAGCAATGTAATGTGAAGTAAAGACATCACTAGCTTGCATAGTCCTAGCTTCAAAACATAAAATATGCATTTCAACTTAGGTTCAATTTGGTAGAAATTCGTTTTGCCGACGTAAGAAACCGATTCTAATATTCACATAAAACCAGATTTCTTATTTGGTTTGTAAAATGTAACATGTCTTTCCAAACATTTGGTTGGGATTAAAAAAAATGGTTCCTAAATCCTACCAAACTCTTATAACAGTTAGAAAAAAAGAACAAATAAACTCGATATCTGGTCATCTCTCGCCCCGTTTCCTTTCAAACTAAAACCAAAACAGGATGTACCCGACTCTTATAACCAAACAAAAATCATGATAGCTCTGAGATTGGGTCAAGAAACCAAACCATTCACAAACATGGTTTTATGATGCAAAAAATGTGATTGGCGGTAACTGAAAGGTGATCACTTGAGGGCGAAATGGAGTGTCAAGTCACTGCCAACAAGCTAACAAGCAATACTAAGAGCACCTCCAGTCCAGGTTCGACTAGAGGCCTCCACGGACGCCGAACACATGCACGGTTCGCTCCCTCCAGTCCAAGCATCGACTCATGGGCCCCACACGGTAAAAAAAGCCCGACTTCTCCTTTCGTTTCTTTCGCGCGAGCAGTGGAAACGCCCAGATTCTTTTCCCCTTCCGTTCCCCTTCCATGTTCCGATGTTCTCTCCCCTCCCTCCCCAATTCAATCCAGGCATGGATCCTGCCAATCCACCCATGAATCCTAAAATTAATCCCTAGAGAATAGCAGATCAGGTTGATTTATTGTCTATTGGAGCAGGCTACGGATGTCGCGGTGCTTCTGTGACTCACGTCGGCACTCATGGTGGCCTGCGCCGGCGCTCAGGTCGTACTCGAGGAGGCCATGCTCCTGATGCTCAAGTACATGACGCCGAGGAGGATGATGTCGCCTGCACAGAGGGGAGGCCGACGTTGCGTGCATACAGGGAAGATGTAGGGTTCTGGGGGAGGAGCTGTGCCTCAAAGGTAGCTTCTTTGAATTGCCATCAATTGGGTCATTGGAGTTGTTCAACCAAGAACTTATCAGCCGCAGATTATCTTCTTCGGACCAATACATCCGCACGCCTTTCTCTTTCTCATCTGAACCAGCATCACTCCATTCTTCACCTCTAATTGAATCTTTATTTGTATGATCTGCAGGACCTATTGGAGAAGCGACTGGAGAAGCTGAGCCCTCTGCTCTTGATCCACCAACTCCAAACATAGCAGCTGAACCAACTGGTGATGATGGACCACCAGCTATGTCACCTCCATGAAAACTGCCAGGGAAAATAATGCCATGTTGATAGCCTGATGGTGGGAATTGATGGTAACCTGAGTGAACTCCAAATGGATTGAAATTTTTTAGGTAGTAGTGAGGTGGAAAGGAGTTGGGACCAAACTGTTGGGGAGGAAAATTCATTGGAAAATGGGGTGGAAAACCATGTCGTTGTGGTGTGTTTGGATTTTAAGGATTTGAGCTTTTTATTGCAGAATTCGCTAGATATGTAAAGCTAGATGTGGATGAGTTCTTCATTGTGGCAATGTGATTTTGAATGCGAACACGTACATGTATGTAGAGGAAGAGGCAGGCAAGCCTCACCTGGCCACGGCTACGACAACGGCCATTTACACTATACCGCTTATTTTATTGGGAGTGGGTGGAAAGGCAACGACCATGTGCCAGAGTCTATTTTTTTATTCGACTGTGTTCGGCTGGTCTGCGGCGGCCGATTTTGAATCTGACAGGCTCTGTTGATGCAAAATTAGGTCAACACACAAAAGCGCTAGAACACGCAGCACGTAACACGATAAACCCGAGACTTTCCTGAGCTGACCGGTCAGACCGGTCAGGGGCACCGGTCTGACCGGTTACCACCGGGAAAGTTCGGGGTAAACCCTAAAACACGCCTCCCGGAAGGATCCGTCAGGGAGAATGCGAATCAGGGGTGTCCTAGGGTCGGCAGGCCACCTAGGATGCCTTCGGACGTCGCGGAGACGAAGGAAGAACAGCATATGGGGTTGGAAAAGCTAGGGTTGGAGATACATAAAGGTAAAGGTAAATAAAGTAGATTTGATAGATTCGATTGGGTTGCCCTCAATCGGCCGAATCCCCTTATATTTATAGGGAGGGTAGGTCTTGTCTCGCAAGGAAACCAAGTTACAACTCGTTACAACCTCGGAATCCCAAAATAAGAGTCCTAGTCGGATTACAATTAAGGTGACCGGTCTGACAGGTCCCCCACACCGGTCAGACCGGTCCGGGCATGACCAGCTCCTCGCGCCGTCTTCTGATTCTCCATGTGCCGTCTTCTATCTTGCTCCATGCGCCGTCTTCTATCTTGCAATCCTTCTAGTCCATGTGTCAATTTTGGTTGTCAACATATGCCCCCCTGTTTTTTGGTAAAGCTTACGTACCATAAAACACATCAGCACCAAAATTGTCATCTAAGGACGATGTTTAAACAGAATTCATCGACCATTATAATTTTCTAAGGGCGATATCCAAATATCGGCCATGAGCCGCTCTATCTATTCTTCATCATCTGAATTGACCGATTCTTGAACCGGTCTTAAAGCAGCGGACATGAAGCCATCCTTAGTACAAGCAAGGAACTCAAAATCCGAAATATCAATCCCGGTCAAGCATTTGAAATTATCATGAGTCCCTAACATGGATGCATCGGCCACAGCAACACATGCCGAAGAATCCGCATGAACCGTCTCAACTTCGTCACCAACCCATTGAATTAAGCATTGATGTAAGGTAGAAGGCACACATTGATTTGCATGAATCTAATCACGCCCCAGGATCACGCTATAGTTACCTTGCACCTCTGTAACGAAGAAAGCGGTTGCCAATGTCTTGCTCCCAATAGTAAGCTCCAATGATGCTACTCCCTTGGCACTCATCGGTTCTCCTCCTCCAACACCGCTAATCATCATGCTAGTCTTGATAAGCTCGCTGTCCAAACCTCCCAATTTCTTGTATAATGAGTATGGCATGAGGTTTACAATAGCACCACCATCGACGAGCATCTTAGAAATCGGCCTCCCTTTAATGTGACCCTTCACATAAAGAGTTTTCAGATGATTGTCCGATTCTAAAGGCTTCTGAAACACAGCATTCTTGGGAGCAAAATCAATTTGAGCCACCCTCTCATCATCTCCGACAAAGCAATAGTCGGCGTCTAAATAGATAACATTGATGTCCATGTCCGTTCTGCTTGGTGAAGGCTCAAAATCAACAGCTTCATCATTATCGCCCATCTGAACATTAGCAATAGCAGTGGGCGGAGTCGAAACTCTAGCCGAAGACGAAAATGCATCGGCTACTGATTCTTTGGGCGACACCGGTCTGACCGGTTCCTCCTGACCGGTCTGACCGGTTCCGGTTGTCGGAACCGGAACAGGGGGTGACCGGTCTGACCGGTCATGGACACCGGTCTGACCGGTTGCGGCCAGATCAACCGGGTTCGCTGCAGATGGTTCGGTCTTTTCTGGTGTTTTACCTTGAATGTCTTGTGCACCAGAACCATCCTTGGAACTCTGATCAACTGGTGGAATCATCGGCTTAACCTCATTGAACCACTCTTCCACTCTTCTTAGCCGATTCTTCCTCCCTTTGCTTTTGGGTGCGCAACCGTTGCAATCTCCTCTTCTGAGAATGAGTCAAACCAGGAGGACACCACTTTGGCTGCGTGTATCGAGGCAAAGGTATCTTTTTAACAGCCGATGCGCCAATAACATTGGGTCCATCAGCCATTGAAGGATTTACTGCCATAGAGCCAATTTGAATCACATTCTTCATAACTGGCTTTGGAATAATTGGTGCAGGCTCTTCCTTCTTCTGAACGGGGCGATATTCCTGTTTGGCCGGCTCTTTGCCCGGCCTCTGCTGGTAACCGGTCTGAC
This sequence comes from Alloteropsis semialata, assembly GCA_004135705.1. Classification (NCBI taxonomy): domain Eukaryota; kingdom Viridiplantae; phylum Streptophyta; class Magnoliopsida; order Poales; family Poaceae; genus Alloteropsis; species Alloteropsis semialata. The sequence continues at coordinate 67,275,211 of CM014272.1, read as the reverse complement.
CGGTTGAGGGGACCGGTCTGACCGGTCCGTGCTGCGGAGGCACAATCACCGGCTTTTGTCTTGGTTGAAAATTGGTAGGCCTTAGCTGCGGTGGATTCACTCTAGGATGTACAGGAACCTTCGGCCGTGGTTGATTTGATGCGGGGCAGTAAGGCACGTACATTATACCATCTCTCCAAATAGGTTGAAGAGAGGGAGGTTGATACGTTCTCCATGACCTAGAAGAACCACACCACTGAATGAACCTGTATCCTGATTCCATTGTCCTCTTGGTACCTTCATCTCACCAGAATTCCTTGGTGGAGAACTTGGTCTCTTTTTAAATGGCCGATCTTGTTGAACGGCCGTATTGTGCATGTGCTTAGCCATGACTTGATCAAAGGTCGCTTTTGGTTTAAAAGTCTTCCCCTGATCTTTTCTCTGATTGGTCTTCCAAGTTCCCACTTCAGGATGTTTAGGTACAAACGTTCGGACCGGCCTCTGGGCCGGACCGGTCTGACCGGTCAGCTGAACCGATCTGACCGGTGCGTCCTGGGCAGCAGGAGCAACTGGCCTTTGATCCCGCGCTTGAGAGCTTGATTGCACCCCGACTTCAGAAGTCTTCACTGTAATAGTTAATATTTTCTTTCCATCAGGAGCTTGTTTAAGAACCACTTCTCTCTCAAGCACTTTGTCATGTTCCGTCACCTTCCTTGGTTCTCCAATCACAACATTCTTGCCTCCTGTTGCATCGGCATTATCTGGCCGAACTAACATCTTGGCTTTCTGAAGATCCATGGTATTGACCAACATGTTGTTGACTGGAAATGGGTGTTTATCAATTTGCATCTCATTCAAACTCAACCGTCCATCATTTACAGCCGATTGAATCTGTCGACGAAAGAAATTGCAATCATTAGTCGCATGAGAAAAAGAATTATGAAATTTGCAATAAGCACGCCGCTTTAACTCCTCAGATGACGGAATAATAAAAAAGAGCATTTGATATATCCACTCCTATGCAATTCATCAAAAATTTTATCGCATTTGGATACATCAAAAGTAAACTTCATCTCTTTTTCCGATTCCTATGAGTCGGCTTAAGAGATGTGCAAGTAAAAGCTTTATTAGATGCTGGCCATACAAATTCAGCGGCCAACACATTATGAGACTCATCATCTGAACTACTAGAGTCACATTCAAGATTATGCACATCAACTTGATGAGTCCTTTGGCTTTCTTTTAAATCTCTGCTTCGGCTTTCAGCAACCAAAACTCTTTGATGCACTTGGTTTACGTTAAAGAATTTAAATCCCTCTATTTTCTCCTTAAGATGAGACTGTAAACTATTAAAATCCAAATCAGCAAGATCCTTTTCGGCAATATTGACACTAAAGCAACGGTTTTTAATATCACAGAAACTTTTAATATAGTCATTAACAGTTTCATCACGTGATTGTCTAACCGATGTAAGATGTGACAATTTAAGCTCATTGCTGCCAGAAAAGAAGTGATCATGAAACTTTTGCTCTAACTGTTCCCATGAAGTAATAGAATGAGGAGCCAATGAAGCATACCATGAGAAAGCAGTACTAGTTAGAGACAAAGAAAATAAACGCACTTTCAAAGCCTCACTAGAGCTAGAATCGCCTAGTTGTGCCATGTATTGACTTATGTGTTCAAAAGTGCTTTTAGAATCCTCCCCATTAAACTTGATGAAATCAGGAAGTCTAAATTCAGTGGGGAAAGGAACTAAATCAAATCTAAGAACATAAGGCTTTTGGAATAACCTAGCCTTATCCCTGACATCTACTCCCAAATTCTCCTTAAGAGCAGAAGCCAAATCAAATTTGTATTTAGAAAAAATCTTATCTAAATACTCTAATGAATTATCCTGTGTATTTGGCTGTTGAGTATTTTGAACGGGAGCAGAAAGCAAATTCCCCGTGTCTGTCCCCTCCGGATCGGTCTGACCGGTCACGCCGACCGGTCTGACCGGTTGATGCGGCCCAAGCTGATTGGCCGCATCTGATCCTCCAGGACCGGTCTGACCGGTCACAGTGGCCGGTCTGACCGGTTGGTGCTGGCCAGATTGATTGGCCGACACCTGCCCTTGAAATTGTTGGCCGAACCTTCCAAAAAGTTCGTAAGGTACTGGGCCTTGTGAGAATAATTTTTGTACTAATGGGGGTACAGAATATCCAGAATTTGGATTTTGTGGGGTGAAATTTGCAACTTCATTACTAATTCGGCCTTGATTAACCGAATTAAGAAAAGTCACAAACGGTTGAGGTGCAGTAGGCCTAGAAACCATTGGATTGGATGGAGTAATAGATTGGCCTTCAAAATAATTCAATGGCATGCCAAACGTAGGTTGTTCAACAGGTTTTGTTGCCGGTGCTTTAAAATCAGGCGCAATTGGAACTTTAGGAATCAAAAGATTGGGATCGGCGGCAGGTTGTTCAACCATGGGTTGTTTGCCTTCCGATTCTAATTTTTTATTCATCATCCAGTTAACTAATTTGACATTATTTGCAACCATCATATCCTCCATGTACTTAAGAAAAGCTTCGTGAGAGTTTTCATCGTCTTGTACCTGAGGGATTGGTGATGAAGATGTAGCAGTTGCGTCTACCTCCTTGAACTTGGAGACCACGCCCTTGCGGTCCTTCTTGAAGTGCGAGAGGTAGTAGAGCCGATCTTCTTCTGCCTTCTTCTTCATGTACTCTTCAAGCCCTTGACGATCTTCGGCAGAAAGTTCATCGTCCTTTACAGTGACGATGTTCTCAAGATCCAACTCAGTATTGGCACCCATCTAGATTGAATTAGATAGAACGGTTGTAAAAACCAGATCTCCAATTCCCCAGCGGAGTCGCCAAAAGTATGTTGACGCAAAATTAGGTCAACACACAAAAGCGCTAGAATGCGCAGCACGTAACACGATAAACCCGAGACTTTCCTGAGCTGACCGGTCAGACCGGTCAGGGGCACCGGTCTGACCGGTTACCACCGGGAAAGTTCGGGGTAAACCCTAAAACACGCCTCCCGGAAGGATCCGTCAGGGAGAACGCGAATCAGGGGTGTCCTAGGGTCGGCAGGCCACCTAGGATGCCTTCGGACGTCGCGGAGACGAAGGAAGAACATCATATGGGGTTGGAAAAGCTAGGGTTGGAGATACATAAAGGTAAAGGTAAATAAAGTAGATTTGATAGATTCGATTGGGTTGCCCTCAATCGGCCGAATCCCCTTATATTTATAGGGAGGGTAGGTCTTGTCTCGCAAGGAAACCAAGTTACAACTCGTTACAACCTCGGAATCCCAAAATAAGAGTCCTAGTCGGATTACAATTAAGGTGACCGGTCTGACCGGTGACCGGTCCCCCACACCGGTCAGACCGGTCCGGGCGTGACCAGCTCCTCGCGCCGTCTTCTGATTCTCCATGTGCCGTCTTCTATCTTGCTCCATGCGCCGTCTTCTATCTTGCAATCCTTCTAGTCCATGCGTCAATTTTGGTTGTCAACAGGATGCAATAGGTATGGTTCGCCATTGAAAGCCCACGGTTCGTTTGAGCCGCACACTGGAGCTGCCCTAAAGTGAGGTTGAGGATTTTCTGTAAGGGGCTTGATGCAAAATGTCCTGGAGACTTCCGCCGCATCGATCTCGCCCGTTGCTTATGTATCGTGCCGCCGTCTGTGGGCGGTAACACGGCAGCACCGCACCTGAGGTGCTCGTAGCACCAGAGGAGTTCTCGCCTCTCTCTCATCTCTTTTCTCCCCTCCACGGCTTCACCTTCTCTCTCTCTCTGGCCTTCCTTCCGGTGGCCACGACTGGGCGAGCGGCGCCATCGTAACCAGTCTCCGTCGGGGCTCAGCGCCGGCGACGAGTATCCACAGGTACGCCTTTCCCTTCCCTTCCCTTCCCCTTCCCGCTGCGCGGAGCCGAGCTCCCCAAACCCTAATGTAAGCTATTTTATTCGGATCTGACCTAACCACAAGCCCGGCACTGGATCCGCCCCCGATCTTACTGTCTGGTGCTCTCGCTGTGATATTAATCTGATCGATTGGTACCGACGCCACGCGCACCACCTGGCGCTCTTGCAAATCCAGCCGCTGAGCGATTCTTCCTGTCGCCTCTGTTTCAGGAGTCCAACGCCGAGGGCATGGAGCACTGCATGACGAGGCTCGGCGCGGGGGGCGGCCAGCAGCTCTCCAGGGTAGAGCCAATGCCTGACCGAAGGTCGAGGTTTTGGCAGATGGATGTGCAGCCTGGGGCTCGGATAGACCTCATCTGCCCCCAGCCCCGCCGCGCCTCCCGCCCAACCTTCCTCATGGACTCGCTCAATAGACCCAGCCCCAAGCCTAATGGGTTAGTTCTTTCTTGCCTCCTATACCCGCCACATACTTGCATGGACCTCGGATGTTAAATTCTAGGCCGCTTTTTATTAATTATCTCGGCACCTGCTCGATAGGCCATAGGCTGCATGGTTGCGTGATGACTTTGAGCACCAATTTGTAGGCCATATGTTGCATGCTTTTGTACCTTAGATTTTGAACACTGATTGCTTGGGCAATAGTTGCATAGATGCTCATGGTGAGTGAGGACAACAGATATATTATTATTATATATGCAAACTTGCTTCAAATTTATGATGCAGTATAATGAGACAAATGCTGTGAGATGCATTCACGTTAGCCGCATGCAGAGAGGGTTACATGTGGCAACAAAGGGAACTCATTGAGGCTGGATTTCACACATGTCCGTTACAAGCTTCTCAGCAGCATTCACATTAATTTAGCAACAAAAGCAGGCGATGACCGTTATATAGCGTTGCACGTGCTGGTCAATATACTTGTTGATAGACTGTTGTACGTTGCAAACTCGCCATTGCAATCATGCACATTTATTAGAAAGGTAAATGGAAATGATGGATGCGGTTACATGTACTGGCAAAGTAGGCGAGAATCACTGGATAGGATTGCGTGTTTTGCATACGTTTCAAATAACTGGATACAATTGGCACATGTTGGATGCTTGACAAGTGCAGTAGCTAAGCGTCAGGCTTGGTCTCTTTGCTGACACCATGTGTGTTCTGTGGTAGCAGGGCACTCCCAGTGTATAGAGCGGACTCCTGTGATATCCTTGACCTCATCCTTAGCAAGGTATCAGTGGTTTGCTTGGTATTGAAAATTTAGACTCGTGCATGTTTTTTTGGCAGTATCGTATTCTTCTGGATATGTGCGTGATGGACAACTTGCTTTCCCCTGTTTCAGAATGACCCTGATGTGGATACTGACTCAAGCAGCCAGGCGGGCTTTTTCTGTGGCTCGCCTCCTGTACGCACTAACAACCCTGTTATCCATGACCCACAGTTTGGTAAGAAAACACCATCCTTTTCTCCTCTAGGGAGCTCTTTCGGCAAAATGGGAGCTGGAAGAGTTGAAGTAGGTTCTCCATCTTGTGGGGCGAGCAGCCCAAAAGTAAGAATCGAAGGTTTTGCTTGCGGGAACAAAGAGCACCCCCACTGTGCAGTTACATTTGCCTGAGCATTTGATGATTCCCATTGACCCTAACGCTGTTTTGCTACCTCACCAACCTGTACATTTCCCGGCCCAGCTGAGGATATAACTAGTTTTTTTTTTTGAGCTGTTAGCTGCTCATTCAAGAGTTAAGTCAGAGTATTTGAATCCAGTGTCTGATGCCCTTGTGGTTGTGGCTTTTGAAACTGCACAATCGCAGGGAACAGATGTTTCGGATGTACATATGAGTTGTCGGTTGTACCTAGTAGATGTTGTGTGTGTCTAGTAAATGTAGTAAGGCTGGGTCTATGTGTCGGAGTCTGTAAATACCGTGGCACATTTGGATTTAAGTTGAAATATGAAATTTATCTTATTCTGTCGGTGTGCTGTTCATTTGAAGTTGCGAATTCTCTGCTTTGTGATGCCGCTGCAACAGTAGTTAGTATCCAAAGAGTAAGATATATATATCTGAATGTTAGTGTTTGCAAATGACTGCAATTGGCAGTGCAGTGTGACTGAGGCCCTGTTTAGATGAGCAAGTTTTAACTATTCACGAGTCACATTGAATGTGGTATCATTAATTAGGAGTATTAAACGTAGATTATTGACAGACCCATTCCTGTCAGATTTATGGACCCGGCAGTCCACATAGGGTAGTCTGCGTGGTTGATTTGTCGAGGGACAGATCGAGGATCAGAAGTCGATGGTAACACAAGACGCAAGGATTGAACAGGTTTGGGCCGTCAAGATGACGTAATACCCTACGTCCTGTGTTGGGTGTATGGATTGCTGTGTATGAAGTTCCTGAAGGATCTCCGTAGTTGGGTTCTGTCCTAGGTTGAATGATCGGATGTTGTGGTTGTAATCGTCGTGTTCTGGAGGGGGGTCTCAAGGCATCTTATATAGTCCGGCTGCCTTGAGTTACAAGTCGGCTAGAGATCATAACCTACCCGAAATACAAGGATGCGATCCTATAACGATTACAGATATCTTTCCCTATAATTCCGGCTAGTTTATCTTGATCTCCGAGCTTCTTGCGGGATACGCCGTCTTGTTTCTTGCTGCATGCGCCGTCGCGCCCGTCCGGCTCGTCCGACAGGTGGACCTCCGAGTGGTGGGCCACCCAGTCTGACAACCCGGCCCGACAGCCCTCGGATTGGGCCGCCCCTTGCTGGTTGGGCCAATCCGCCTCCTGGGTACCCCTGGGGGTCTACCCCCGACAAGCCCCCGAGTAGTACATGGTTGAGTGACAAGTCGGCGAGGTCGTGCCATCTGATGAGCTTCGAGCTTGCTGCAGTTGGAAACGAAACCGCGTGATACTGGAGAGAAAAAGAGAGCCGTTTCCCAACGGATGCGCCGCGAGGTGCGTCCGTTGGCCGTAGCCCCCGAGCCTTGAAGCGATTCCGAAGGAATCGGTCCAAGGGTTAGTAGCCTTGTTCTTGGTTGCCAGACAATCAACGTATGCGCCGCGAGGTGCGTCCATTGGCCGTAGCCCCCAGGCCTTGAAGCGATTCCGTAGGAATCGGTCCAAGGGTTAGTCGAGGAGCATCTGACTGAATCATCCGGCGTTAATTTCGGCGTCCAGCCCCCGAGCGTGAGGACCGGCGGAGTCCCGCGAGACACGCCGAGTAGTCATCCCGGCGTCAGCCCCCGAGCGTGAGGGCTGAGCACGCCGAGTGGTCGTCCCGGCGCCAGCCCCCGAGCGCGAGGGCTGAGCACGCCGAGTGGTCGTCCATACCCTGCAACAAAGCACAAATTCGAGAGGAGAAAGTACTCGGCGATATAAATATTAATGAACCCCGTTTCCTGCTTTTAAGTCTCTTAATTTTCCCGGGCAGTTAGCCTGTTACGTTTATGCACCTGATCCCCGATAGCCGTAGTCCATAGCGCAGGGAGCTGGGCCGCGTGCACGCGTAGGAGCGTAGGCGTACGGAAGAGTCGAGGTTTCACGGATTAAGGCGTGTGCTCCCCGGGTACTTTAGCAACTCATTTCAAAGCTCACGGAATTTACGAAGTTAATTGATTAATACTTAGCTTGGCGAGCGATTCGAGTCCTGGAGGATTCCTTCTTTGTCAGATATGCCAAAGAGGAGGCAGGCGGAGAAGTGTCGCTTCTGATACGCGGCGTCAGGAACAGTGTTCCCGTGATCGCACAGGACGCTCCCGTGGTCGAATGAAGCCAAAGGCGATAAGGGTAACCTGTGCAGCTTGGGCAGAAGGAGGGACGCGTGGCGTGGAGCTCATGCGTCTGTCATCGTGGAGGAAGTCTCTCGTTCTCCGGCGGCTCGGGGCTATAAATACCCACCGGGGAGCCAGAGCTGCCACCCAGGAGCGAGTATGTATAGGGCCCTTGTAGTCAGTATGCCGAAGGCTCATTACTGGGTTCATCCACCGGGGAAAGCTCATGGAGTCTCCAGGGTATGGTGCTAGAAGAGTGCTTGCGAAGGTTCTGAGGTGTTGATCAGCGTCTGAGTGCTGTCCCGTTCATCCCTGCATTCCCATATGACGAGGGCCATGTGGGGTGAAATGCTTTGTAGAGCAAGGGATACCTGAAGGCATTCGCTAACAACCCTCTATCGGTGCTGTCCCGTCGACGGCTGCAGTGGTGCTACAAGAGAGCTTGCGAGGAGCTCATGTGGGCCAAGCTTGCTCTGGATGCAGCACTAGGCGCAGTGGCGGGCGCTCCAGACCGTCTTCACGACGGTTAATGTGTTTGATCTTTGTAACCGGCGCATGACCGGCTTCGTTGTAATTGTATAACCCACAAAAGGATTATATTCTTCGACTGCCGTAACTTGTTCACAGCGTCAGCCGCCGAGCGTTTCGGGGCTGATCGAGCCCGAGAGGCGCGCTGTTTTTGATGTGGCGCCAGCCTCCGAGTCCGAGTGCTGGTCGAACATTAGCGGTACGCCCTTTGTTCTGCAGTGCTAGTTTCCGAACGGCTCGGAGCCAATCGAGCCCGAGAGGCACTGTCTTGGATGCGGCGCCAGCCCCCGAGTGCGAGCGCTGTTCGAGCCTTAGCGGCACACCACTTGATTTGCAGTGTTGGCTCCCGAGTAGTTCGAGGCCAATCGAGCCCGAGAGGCACACTGTCTTGAATGCGGCGCCAGCCCCCGAGTGCGAGCGCTGTTCGAGCCTTAGCGGCACACCACTTGATTTGCAGTGTTGGCTCCCGAGTAGTTCGAGGCCAATCGAGCCCGAGAGGCACACTGTCTTGGACGCGGCGCCAGCCCCCGAGTCCGGGTGCTGGTCGAGCCTTAGCGGCACGCCGACTTCTTCGTTCTGCCGCCATCTCGGCGTAACGGAAGGCGGAACGTCCAACGGCTCTTTTTACCGTTACGCCCGCGTCCGTTAATCGCGCCATCTCGCGGTAATTTCGGGCATCGAGGCGCGATATAAAGGGTGAGGGTTAGGTCTGGAGAGGAAATCTCCCCGTTTCCAGATCCATTCTCCCCTTTCGTCGTTCTTCATTCCGCCGCCACCAGAGCTCATTCTGCTCGTAGATCCGTTCCGCGGTCTTAGCCACCACGGGGAGTGTAGTCTCGTTGATGCGAACGAAGACCCCTGCTGTTAGATCCATGGCGCCGAAGAAGAAAATCACTGGCGTCCCCAAGTCGAGCAAGGTTCCCTCCTCCGGCGCCGTATGGGCGCGGGGGAAGGTAACCACGAAGATGCTGGAGGAGATGGTGGAGCGGAGCATCCTCCCGCCTCAGGCCGTGGCGGAGTGGCGGCCGAGCGCCGGGGAGGATTTCCCGTCAGAGAACTCCGGCGAGCTGGTCCTGTTCAAGCCGTTCTTTGAGGCGGGACTTGGCTTGCCGACGGGGGCCTTCTTCCGAGGTCTGCTTCACTTCTATGGGATCGAGGCCATCAACCTCAACCCAACTCCATCATGGCGATCTCTGTCTTTATCCATTTCTGCGAGGCCTATCTGGGGATCTCTCCCCATTTCGACTTGTGGAGATACCTGTATTGGCTGAAGCCCCAGCCGAGCGAAGAAAAGATGGTGGTAGTGGGAGGCGCCGGGTTCATGCTGCGTCAAGGGCGGAAGGACGAGTACTTCGACATCGCCCTCAACACCTCCAACAAGGGCTGGAAAGCCGAGTGGTTTTACGTTGGGAACCACGCGCCGGCGATCCCCTGCCACACTGGAGAGCGACCGAAGATCAGGGACTGCTGGAACGAACTCCCTGATGCTTCCCAGATGCAGGAGGTGGATGAGCTCCTTGAGTTGATCAAGGAGCTGAAGGACGTCGGCGGCCTGACGGCGATTGGTGTCGCCTGCAACTTTAGCAGGCGGCTGATTCAGCCAATCCAGGAGCGGAAGCACCTGGGCTACGAGTACTCGGGCCGGGATGATCCCACCCGGGGTGCCATCCGCACCGTAAGCAAGGAGGAGATGAAGGCGCGTGTGGGCGGGTTCTTCCTCGGCCACGTGTCGGAGAAGCACCAGCCGCGCCCCTTTTCCTTGAAGAGGCCTGCTCCACTGGTGAGTTCCTGTTCCGAGTGCTTTTCGAATGAATTTTTGATTTTTGATGTAGTCGTCCGTTGGCCGTCTGATTTTGCGATTTCTCTGGTGCAGGATCGGGTCTTCGAATATTTTTCCGCTGCTCCGCTTCCAGAAGACTTCCCGAGGAAGGTGTTGCTGGAGGAGGCGCCTCCGGCCGGTCAGGGTGACACTCCGGCAGAGGGGCGGTTGATCCGCCTGCTCCTCGTATTTGGGCGCCCAGCGATACGGAGGGTTCTATGAGCCCTTCGGATGAAGAAGTGGTGGAGGACCATCCGCGGAAGCGCCGGGCGGCCGTGGCGAAACGGATTACTCGCAGGGCCGGCGCTTCTAAGCCGGCGGCGCCCGCTGACGGTGAGGCGGCCGATGACGACTCGGCGACGTTGTCTGATGAGGCTCCCTCCGTCCGAGATGCAGTGGCGCGTACTCCGCCACCGCCTCCCAAGCGGAGGCGCACGAAGAAAGTCACGGCGAAGAAGTCGGACGCGCAGCCGGTTCAGCAGCCGGCTGCAGGTTCGGATGCTGATGTTGACGAGCCGGGAAATCCTTCTCCGGCCGTCATGGACGATGAGGAGAAGGACGAGGCGATGCCCGACGCCGTGTTCCAGGAGCAGGAACACGCTCGGGCCATGGGCGTCTCGGTGGAGGAGCGGCGGCGCATGATGGCGGAGACGATTGTGCAGGCCGCCGCGGATGCAAGGCCAGTCTCCAATCTGGGGACTAGGCCGATCCTGATGACGGCCTCGGCGCAGCGGCGTCCCAAGCTTGCCATCATACGCCCCCGAGTCATGGTCGTGAAGAGTACCCAGTAAGTATCCGGTCTTATGCTCGTTAGCTATGTGCATAGCTGTTTCCGAGTTCTTTCTTTTCATTGCTGAGTGCTTTTTTCAGCAAAGCCTCCGATCTTGACGGTGAAGCAGCCAGCGGGAGGGCTCCGTCGACTGACGTCCTGCAAGGTCCGAGTTCTCCTCTGGCCACACCTGTTGGGCAGTCGTCCTCAGGTGCTACGCCTGAGGTGACAAACTCGGCCGAGGGGTCGGCAGCGGCGCAACCGGAGGAAGTACCAGCCGGGCGTGACCCGGAGGTGATGGCGGAGACGCTGGCGGCCGACGACGTGCGGGGCGGTGGAGGTGATACGGCGATCCCTCCAAGTGGCGGCGCTGGGGATCCTGATGTGGACGCGGTGATCCAGGCTTCGCACGCAGGCGCGGGCGACACTGCTCAGGGAGAAGCCCAAGAGAAGGGACTCCAAAAGCAGTCGGACACCTCGGGAACTATCACTGTCCCCGGGGTGGTCGCTATTGCGGAGGAGGAGGGGTCGGTTATTGCCGAGCTTCACATTGCGGTCGACCACGCTCGGCGCTGTGCAGCGGTTTGACTCCTCATTTGTCTTGTTTATCTTTTCTTCTTACTTATGAGTTGTCTGAGTTCTTCACTTTGGCGAATGGTTGTAGAAGTTGTCTACGCTCCGGCAGTCACGCCTTGGGCAGACCCAGGATGTGGAGTCGGCGCTCCGGCAGGCGCGGCGAAGGCAGAGGCGGAGCTTAAACGGGTCAAGCGCCAGCGCGACGTCGCCCGGAAGAGCTTGAATGATGCCGTCGTGCAGCATCGCTCGCAGCTTCATGGTGAGGATTTGTCATTGGTGTAGCTTTTTCGGTGCTTCTTGTTTTACCTTTTACTTTTCCCGTGTGCTTTTCACCCTGACCCGAGTGCTCCCCTTCTGTTTCAGAGAGGGAGATGGAGAGGGATCGCCACATCAAGGAGTTGAAGGAGTTGCGTTTCGCAAATGCGACTCTGCAAAAATCGGAGGAGGTGATGGCGGGGAAGTTGAAGACGGAGCAGGACTTCCGAAAAGGTGCGGACATGACGATGCTCCAGGCGATGTATACTATCCAGAATAACTCTCAACTCATAACAGGCTTGGAGCAAGATCTGGCATCGGCGCATTTGGCCTTGACGGAGGTCAACGAGGCGGCGAGGGATCTGCTGGACGCCATCGCCCCGGAGGAGGGTGAGCCGACAGCCCTTGTCGCTCGTCTGCAGGGTGCACCAGCTCGGATCGCCGACCTGGTCAAGGAGTCGGCGGTTGTGTGTGCGAACGACGCTCTTGCGCGTTTTCGGATACTATACCCGCGGATCGACCTTGCGCCAGTTGGCGACGGAGTGGCAGCGGACGCCTCAACGGAGCAGGTGGATGAGGCGTTGGCCCAAACTCGTCCGATTGCCGAGAAGGTTGGCGAGGCTCTCAAGCTGGAATAGGTTCCTGCATACTCAAGCAGGATAGAGTATACTTTGTGTATATAAGCAGTCAGAAACAAGTAAAACAAGAAAGTTGGATATTTTGTTATATGTTCTAATGTTGCCCGAGTAGTTCTTTCGCTGAAATGTGCTTTTCCCTTCGCTTCACTTATCCTAAGTTCATAACGTCGAGAGCGGATCCCGTGCACGTGTAGAAGGCTTAGGCGTCGTTCCAGGCCCGGTTACACAGCATTTAGTTGGGAACTATTCGGGAACGGAGTAATACCGAGTGGTTTTGCAAGGAGAGCAATTATAAAAAGGACAAAGCATATATTTTTATTGAACTTCGTGATACATAGCTCTTTTCAAGGGTAGAATCGGCGTAAATGCTCTATGTTCCACGGGTGTGGGACTCGGTGTCATCCTCGTATTGGAGACGAAAAGTACCCGGACATATGACCTGAGTCACGATGAACGGGCCTTCCCATGGGGCGGAGAGTTTGTGAACGCCTGCTGTGGATTGCACTCGGCGCAAGACGAGGTCACCAATGTTGAAGTCCCGTTGCTGGACGTTCTTGTCGTGATAGCGTCAGAGTTGTTGCTGGTAGCGCGCATGCTGTATGAGCGCGTTGACTCGGTGTTCTTCGATGGAGTCGAGGTCCACCTCACGGGCTGCTTCTGCTTCGCCTTCCTCGTAGTTGTCAATGCGCGGTGATCTAAAAGCTATGTCGGTGGGGAGGATCGCCTCGGAGCCGTAGACCAGGAAGAAGGGAGTATGACCTGTTGCTCGACTCGGCTGAGTCCTGAGTCCCCAGATGACCTGTGGTAGCTCTTGGTGCCATTTTCCAGCGAACTTCTTCAACGGGTCGAAGATTCTTGCTTTTAGTCCTTGGAGTATCATGGCGTTGGCTCGTTCCACCTGTCCATTACACCTGGGATGAGCGACGGAGGCGTAGTACACATCGATACAGCTGTTTTCGCAAAAGTCCCAGAAGGCGGATCCGGTGAACTGTGTCCCCAAGTCGGTGATGATCCTGTTAGGGACTCCGAACCGGTGCGTGATTTCTTCGATGAAGGCGGCGGCTTGCTTTGACGTTGGAGTTCCGACAATGGCCTTGTACTCTATCCATGTGGAGAATTTATCGATGGCGACGAGGATGTGTGTGTAACCTCCCGGGGCCGCTCTGAATGGTCCCACCATGTCCAACCCCCAACAGGCGAATGGCCACGAGGGCGGGATGGTCCGTAGAGCTTGGGCCGGGAGATGTTTCTGTTTGGCGAAGAATTGGCACCCCTGGCACCGGCGGACGAGTGCTTTGGCGTCGGAGACGGCGGTGGGCCAAAAGAATCCGGCTCGGTATGCACTTCCCGACTAGTGTTCCTGCGGCGGCGTGGCTTCCACAGACTCCCGAGTGGATGTCGTCAAGAATCTGGAGGCCGACTTCTTTCGTGACGCATTTGATGAACACTTGATTTGTGGCGGCTCGTCTGTATAGGGCGCCACCGACCACCACGTAGTTCCTGCTTCGGCGTTTCAGGATCTTTCGCTCCGTGGGGTCCTTTGGCACCTTGTTGTGGGCAAGGAAGTCTATGAACTCGGCCATCCAGTCTTCTTCTTCGGCGTTGATGGTCAGCACCTCGCAGAGTTCCGGAGTAGGCTCTGGGTCATCCCCCAACTCTTTGACAGAGGGTTTGAGGAGGCCTTGCACGAACACTCCTCCTGGTACTTCCGCGCGGGTTGACCCCAGTTTGGCGAGTGCATCAGCAGCCAGGTTGTTTTCCCGTTGAACGTGGTGATACTCAACTCCGTAGAATTTTCCCTCTTGCTTGTGCACTGCCTCGCAGTAGGCGTTCATTCGCTCGCTGTGGCGATCCCATTCTTTGTTCACCTGGTTTATAACAACAGCGGAGTCGCCATAAACCAGGAGTCTCTTTATGCCTAGTGAGGTGGCGATGCGGAGCCCGTGGAGAATTGCTTCGTACTCGGCGGCGTTGTTGGTGACTGAGAAACGAATTTGGAGGACGTATCGGAGCTGTTCCCCTTTCGGCGAGATGAAGAGTACACCAGCGCCTCCTCCGTCGATCATTAGGGAGCCGTCGAAATACATCTTCCAGTGTTCGCCGCTGGTGTCTTCTTTCGCGTCCTGGCTCTCGGTCCATTCGGCGACGAAGTCGGCGAGGATCTGTGATCTGATGGCGGTACGCGGGACGAAGTCTATGATGAAGGAGGCGAGCTCGACGGACCACTTGATGATTCGCCCGGTAACGTCTCTGTTGTGGAGGATTTCGCCGAGTGGAAATTGCGTGACCACCTTGATGCGATGTGCTTGGAAGTAATGACGGAGTTTTCTTGACGTGATGAGCAGTGCGTAGAGCAGTTTCTGCACCTGGGGATAGCGAGACTTGGATTCGCTGAGTACTTCGCTTACGTAGTAGACTGGTCGCCGCACTCGTTGCACCTTTCCTTCCTCCTCCCTTTCCACGACGATGACGGTGCTCACCACATTAGTCGTGGCAGCAATGTACAGGAGTAGCGTTTCGTCATTATGTGGAGCGGCGAGTACTGGTGGATTGGAGAGATAGTTCTTGAGGTCAGTGAAAGCTTGCTGCGCCTCTTGGTTCCACTCAAACTTGTCGGTCTTCTTGAGAATCTTGAAGAACGGCAAGCCCTTATCCCCCAACCGGGAGATGAACCTACTCAAGGCCACCATGCAACCAGTCAGCTTCTGGATCTCTTTCTTCCCAGTCGGCGGTTTCATCCTCCAGATGGTGTCTATCTTCTCTGGATTGGCTTGGATGCCTCTGTTGCTGACGATGAAGCCGAGTAGTTTCCCTTTTGGTACGCCAAAGACGCACTTAGTCGGGTTTAGCCTCCAATTGAGCCTGCGGAGATTGTTGAACGTCTCGGAGAGGTCGGCGATGAACTCGGCTTCGATCTTCGTTTTGATGACTATGTCGTCGACGTAGGCCTCGGCGTTGCGGCCGATCTGCGTGCCCAGGGTCAAGTTTATGGCCCTTTGGTAGGTGGCGCCAGTGTTGCGGAGGCCGAAAGTCATCTTGGTGTAGCAGTAGGCGCCTATCGGAGTAATGAAAGATGTCTTCTCTTGGTCTTCTTCTTTCAGGGCGATCTGGTGGTAGCCGGAGTAACAATCAAGGAAGCATAGGAGTACGCATCCGGCGGTGGAGTCAACGACTTGGTCGATGCGGGGCAGGACGAAGGGGTCCTTAGGGCAGTGCCTGTTGAGATCCGTGTAATCAACACACATTCTCCATTCATTATTCTTTTTTCTTACAAGGACTGGGTTAGCAAGCCAGTCGGGATAAAAGACTTCTCTAATGAACCCGGCAGCTAACAGCCTTGTAATCTCTACCCTAATGGCCTCCTTGCGGTCCTGCGCGAAGCGTCGGAGCTTTTGGCGAACTGGCTTGGCGTTCGCGTCAACCTTCAAGGAGTGCTCGACCACCTCCCTCGGAACACCTAGCATATCTGATGGAGTCCATGCAAATATGTCGGCGTTGTCCCGGAGGAAGGCGACGAGCGCGCTTTCCTATTTGGGGTCGAGCCCTGAACCAATCAGGGCGGTCTTGGAGGAGTCGGAGAGTCCGAGCGAGATAGGGCGCACTTCTTCAGCCGGCTGCATGGTGGTCGGCGCGGCCCTTCGCTTAGAGGACTCGGGGATGGAACCCGGGTCTCCTTGGAAGGTTCTCGCCTCGTGGACCACTTCCATCTGGAGCACGCTGCGTTCGATGCCGGTGCAGAGGTGGAGCCCTTCTTTGTCGCAGCCCTTGGCGGTGTGGACGTCGCTGCGGATGGAGAGGACGCCGTTCGGTGCCGGCATCTTCATCAGCAGGTACGTGTAGTTGGGGATCGCCATGAACTTGGCGAGTGCTGAGTTGGGGATCGCCATGAACTTGGCGAGTGCTGGCCTCCCGAGTATGGCGTGGTAGGCGGTGGTGAAGTCGGCGACTTGGAAGTTAAGGTACTCAGTCCTGAAGTTGTCCTGATCGCCGAAAGTGACGGGCAGAGCTATCTGCCCGAGTGGTTTGGAGCCCTTGCCCGGGATCAGCCCGTAAAACGGGTGGAGAGAGGGAGTCAGAGCGTCGAGGCCAATGCCCATGTCCCTCAGCGTCTGGGCGAAGATGATGTTAAGCCCGCTCCCGCCATCGACGAGTACTTTGGTGAGGCGGGCGTTGTGCACGATCGGGCTGAGCACCTGAAGCGCCCCTGCCTAAGCAGAGACTAAATGTGATACAATTATCAGTCCCAGGAGGCTGATACACATTTATTCAACAGATAGTTCAGAACCTTACACTCCCCGATGGGGAGGAAACTTGATACAAGTTAGGATAACCAAAAGGTAAACTACGGCTATGAGCCAGATGATGAACCAGACCGGTTCAACAAAAGGATCAGAGTTGTGCGACAGCGAAAGCATCTTGGGCAGGGCCAAACTCCACAGGCAAAGTCGGGTGCGGGCACGACCACCTACTCGGCGTCCTCAACGACAAAGTCCAGGTCTTCTTCTGAAGCAACAAATACAAGGGTGAGTACAAAAGTACTCAGCAAGTCCAACCACACCCACGGAGGGGTTAACACAGAATTATGCACAGGATATATCAAGGAATAAGGCTAAGGTTTAATTTGCAATAAAGCTAATTTTACTCATGCAATGGTTTATCAAGGAAAAACTTTAGCAACGCAAGCTTAAGTAACACAACTAATAAGTGGGGGTTGATCCACAAAGGATTCAAATTTTAAATGCTACCGGATTTCCCATCCGCCGTAGCTCTTGGCACAAAGCCGAACACAATTCCAAAACACACACTCCAACCCATCCCAAAACCTTCGGTATTGTGACCAAGCCATAACTCGCCCATGACCGTGGGCACGGCTATTCGAATAGTTTGAAAACTCTGCAGAGGTGTACACTTTCACCACAAGTAGGGTACCGCAACACGGTCACCTTAGTGCCAGCGCGGATCCTATCGAAGCCATTACCCACCATAGCCAAAACTGCCTAGCCATCACGAGAAAATAACCAAGGGGTTTATGACACCAAGTCGGAAACCATGTCACTAAGACGGCACTTGGTTTTCTCGCTGCACACCTGCCACCAGACAACTAACAGCACGGCTAGTGGGATTTAGACTAAGCCCTTGCACCATACAAGAGTCGAGTGGTTGTACAAGATAAATGGGTTAGGCAAGATGAACACATCACCTCGGTTTAAAACCGGACAAAATGGATATCTCCCAACTTGTTTAACCACAAAGGTACAAGCCACCAAATGGTATTTCACAAAGAAATACCCATCCATTTTATCCAACACTTTCTTTACTTTCAAAACCCAAAACCCAAAGCGCTACTCAACACACTCACACTTTTATTCTTTGTAAAACCAGTAATTGTCATGATTAATTAAGTAACTAGAACAAGTCCTAAGCATTCTAATCAAAGGTTATCAACCAAACAGAGCAGATCATATTTAGTGATAAGTGATAACTAGGTTATCAAGGAATGGTTATAACAATCAAGGAGTGGCTAACCAACCGGGTTTTTAATAAAGACAATGCAATTATCAAAGGCCAATAGGTTGTGTTTATAAAACTGGGATAAACATGCATCAAAGGATGGGATTGGACTTGCCGTCAAAAGCTTCCGGGAGGTCCTGCTCGCGGTACGGGTCGTCGGATTCGGGCTCGCGGTACTCTCCTGCGTATTCCGGCTGCTCCTCCTCGATTATACCGTCGTCTACGGCACACACAGCAAAACACATAAAAGAAAACAATCAAACCTTTACCGATGAGCTCGAAATAGGAAATGATAAAATAAAATAGGAAAGATGATTATTTTGGGATGATTTGGGTATAGCTCGGCCGGAATAGATGAAAGAAGGACGTGTTCGAGTTTGGTGGAATTTCGGAGAAGTTTGGCGCATAAAATGACGAGATAAGGGAGGGTTAGGGCTTAAACGGGGTTTTAGGACCTCTTTATAATAATTATAAAGAGTCAAG
>CM014272.1:67235648-67252905 GCA_004135705.1 Alloteropsis semialata | reverse complement strand
TAACTAGTGGAGATGCACGTGCCCAGGCACGTGTTTTAAAAAAACTTGGCACATGAAAATTTATATTCATAAAAATTAGTAAAGAATAATACACATAATAAGGATATATTTAAAGATAATGAAGCGTACTATTTATCATTTAATTATTTTTATTCACTTCAAGTTAAACTAACAACATATATAGCTCACAAATATGTTAGATACAACAAATCATATAGGTCTAAAGTCTAAACCCATGTATTCCTATGTCAAATAATTATCACAAATATTTTCATATGGGACCCACAACAAACCTAAATCTCACATGCCATCTCAAAAACTATCTTACATCCAAAATTCAATACTCTCTCTATCTTCTATCTCAATACACATCCTAGTCCGACCTAGATGTGGTTTTTCTCTCAATCTGCGTGTGTCTCTCTTTCTCATAACTCGATCCATGTAGTCTTCCCCTCCCTCCCTCCGTTCTGCCCTCCCTCCCTCCCCCGCCCTCCTTCCCCTCCCTCCCTCCGCCTCCCCGGCTGCCCTCCTCCGCTTCGCCCCTCCCTCCTCCCCCCTCCGCTTGCCCTCCCTCCCCCCCCCTCCTTCCCCTCCCTCCCTCCCTCCCTCCGCCTCCCCGGCTGCCCTCCTCCGCTTCGCTACAACAGATTTAACTGTGGAAGGTAGCCACGATAAATAACAATTTAAGAACACACACAAAGCAAAAACTAAACCTTTTTTGGAGAGTGGTCTTTGGCCCAATAAGCATTCAAGTAGAGTAACTCCTAGGTTCCCAGTTGAGGGTGAGAGAAATCCTTCAGAATCCTGATATTATATCCTATTATTAATTATAGAAAATTAAGAAAATGCATGAAAATATTTTGGCGATAAAGAAATTGTACCATGAATGCTGCCTAATCAGGTGGAAACCCAACCCATATGAAATCCTCGTCATAAAATATGAGCACGGAGTAAGATAAACATTAAGATATTGCACTGGTTCAGGCATCCAAATAAAAGATAAATAAGAATATGCATCCCACCAGGCACGTGTTAAGAAAATACAATATATAAAGTATATTTTTTTACATTGTTAGACAAAGATGAGGTTAAAGGGATTAATTAGATACCTAGACACTTGTTTAAAAAAAAACTTAGTACATGAAAATTTATATTCATAAAAATTAGTAAAGAATAATACGTATAATAAGGATATATTTAAAGAAATAAACAAATAAATAAATAAAGTAAAGAATAGTATGTACATTCTTCCCTCTCCCACCGATCTCTCATCTCTCTCCCCGGTCCTCTGCTCCCTCCGGCGCCGCCCACCTCCTCCCTCCCGTAGAGCCGCGCCGCTCCCTGCCCCCTCCCGCGGCGACGCGCCGCCCCCTCCTCCCTCCCGCGCTGCCCCCTGCCCCCTCCCCCAGCGCCGTCGAGGAGGCCGCGTGGCTCCTCCTTGCGCCGGTCGGATCCGCAGGAGGCGGGGACACGGTGGCGCGAGGTGCTCCGGCGGAGGAGGTGGGTCGTCGAAGGAGCTCAATCGCGGTGGCCGGTGGAAAATCCCACGCCGCCAAAATCCCCTCCACCCCCAATCTCCCACGCCACCAAAATCCCCTCCACCCCAAATCTCCCATGCCACCAAAATCCCCACCCATGCGGCCACCGAGAGGGCGCGGCGGAGGCCGTGGCGGCCTCCCTCAAGCAGGGGCGTCGGAGGCGTTGAGCCGCTCGCTGTACGCGGTGAAGCCCAACTCCACGGGCGCGCCGAGCGCCGACCGGGGCTTCCACAGAGGCACGGACGGGAGCGTCATGGCGTTGGCGGCGGACGCGGCCGCCCCGGCCTTCTTCTTGCGTGCGCCGCGCTTCTTGGGCCCGACGCGGGACTTGATCCGCATGATGCGCTCCTCGAAGTCGTCATCCGCGGTGGCCATCTTGGCGCTGGCCGGGGACGGCGGCGTCGGCTCCTGGTCGGCTGCTGCGGTGTTGAGGTATCGGCCCATCTCCCAGAGCTGCCTCTTCTTCTCTACCTCCGCCCGCCGTGTTGAGGTATCGGCCGCCGGCTCTGGTCACGAGAGCCTATGTTGCTCGATGCGTCCTCGCCGTCGTTCGTCGTACGCTGCTTGCCACGACCGCTCGTTGTGCCACCGAGGAGGTGAATGAAAGGACAAGCATCTTCTTATAGTCCACAAGATCGGTTGTGCCTTTGCTTGCATTGGAAGGAAGGACATGAATCGGTGACGAGATTTTAGGCGGGGAAGAGGGCGGCAATTGCTAGCGAGATTTTAGGCAGGGAAGAGGGCGGCAATTGCCAGCGAGATTTTAGGCGGGGAAGAGGGCGGCAATTGCTAGCGAGATTTTGGGCGGGGAGGAGGGCGGCAATTGCAGTGGACCCGGTGGGTATCGATCTTGGTGAGAAAAAAGCGACGCGTTTGGGAATTTTCACAGGGAAACCACGCTGAGATGGTTCTCCCCCCCCCCTTTTGGTCTTCGTCCTACCTGACGGGTGGGCCCAAAAAGATGATTAGTGAGGTGAGGGTAGGTTTATAGCTGTGTAGATTTTGACATCAAATCTCTCACTCTTTATAGTATAGATTAGCCCATCTATTAGTTTAGGATCCAAAAACCCCTCAACTAATCTTAGCTGACTAAAGTTTAGTTCGGCTAAACTTTAGTCCTGACTAATCTTTAGCTCTAGTCGATCTAAACAGGGCCTAATTAAGTTTAATAGATTTATCTCGTGATTTCTCGTCTATCTGTGTAATTTGTTTTATAATAAGATAATGTTTAGTCCTAATTAGCATCCTCAAACCTGAGCGAAATGTCTTGAATGGGGGTGTCAGGCCATGCAGCTGCTGCTTGATGGAATCATGGTACTACGACGAGTTTTTCTCCCTCTTATTTTTCGTTTGAAAGCGTCCCGGAAATGAGGAAGAATCCTTGCCGGCCCTGAGGAAGAATCCTTGCCGGGCCTGCCCGTTCAGCTAGCTTTTGTCACAATCGGCCATGTGAAAGGATTCTAAAGAGACACAAGGAAGGCGATGTGCATGAGCAGAGAAGACATCAGCTTAGTGGTGTCAACCCTTGATATTATCAGCAGTGCTAACCCTTGATATCATCAGCAGGTTAGTAACGGTACGGTTCCTGAGAATTCCTAGGACTAGGAGACCAGAGCATTTGCAGCAACATAGTTGTACGTGATTTACAAGAGTCAATACAGTGTTACATGTAATTTACAACAGCCAGTGGCGCTGGACATGGGAAGAGACTTACAAACGAAATAAAGAATGGCGTGTCATGTCAATTTACAAATGAACCAATACAAGAACATCAGCTAAATCTGAGTCGTTCAACTAGCTTGAACGAACACACATGAAACAGAACAGGGCGATTGAACAAGTTGCACGGGTGAAATGAATCAATGATCTGTACAAATGAATCCAATTAGTCGATGGACCGACGGAATCCATCTTCAATTCAGTAAGCTGCGAGCTGGGTAAAAGATGGATTGAGCCCAAATTCTGCCAATTCCATCCTTTTCCCTAAGCACAAGGACGCTTGCAAGCAGCCTGCATCATCTGAGGATGGCCCTGGAGTGCCTGAGGATCATGTGGAACGGCATCGCCGCCGTCGCCGTTGCCCTGGTGACCCTGGGCAATGATGCAGCAGCAGCAGAAGCAGCTTCCGGCGTCTGCTTGTTGGTGATGGCATTGTTGGACCTCCCCACAGGCTTGCCCAGGCTATCGCGCTTGCCGCCGCTCTTGTGGGCAGTGGTCGGAGCTGGCGGCGCCTTGACAGGCGTGAAGGGCAGCTTGGTCTGCGACATGGCGGGGCGGTGAGCGGCGGGCGCGGCGGGGACACGAGAAGAAGCAGAGCTCCTTCTGGTGACGGCGCCGTCGCGGGCGGCGAGCTGCAGCGCGTGGGGCAGGCTGGACTCGAGCAGCAGCACGGTGGCGCAGTGCTTGAGCACCTCGAGGTTCATGCGCGCGTCGTCCAGGCTGCGGTGCTTCTGCGTGCCGATGCCGAAGTAGGCCGCCAGGGTGGCCATCTTGAGGTCCCCGGCGCGGCGGCCGAACTCGGCGGCCAGCACGTTGAGGGAGTCGATCACGCCGGCGGGCTCCGGGGCCGGGCGCCCGATGTCTGCGAAGGCCTCCCGCAGGCGCGGGCAGTCGAAGCGCTGGATGTTGTGGCCGGCCCACACGCGGCCTGTTCCCGCCATGAATTCGGTCGGTCAGATCAAGCGCCTAAGCTAGCTAATCGATCATGGTTTGTTGCAAGAAGAAGAAGAAGAAGCCAGGAGGCCGGCCGGCGTGCGTACCGTCGAGGATGTCGAAGATCTTGTCGGCAACGTCCTGGAACGTGGGCGCGGAAGCGATGGCCTCGACGTCCGTGAAGCGCCTGGTGACGGCGGAGAGGTCCCCCGGGCGGATGAGCGTGTCGTAGCTGCCCACCTCGACGAGCTTCCTGGGGCACACGAGGATGGCGCCGAACTCGAGCAGCCACCACCGCCCCGCCGGCGACGGCGCCGTCGTCTCGATGTCGAAGAAGACGATCTCGCCCATCCTCTTACTACTTCTGGTATCCATGGATCGGATCGGATGATGATGACGAATGTCTCTAGCTAGGAAGATCAGAAGAACAAGCTAGCTGCTTAATTTGGGACGCACGTACACGCAACGTATTATTTGGCGATGATTTTGCTTAATTAGCTTGTTGGCGTCTCGATCTATGTCGATCCGTGGATGGAATGGAAATGGAAATGGAAATGGGTTGCGCGGCTGGATCGATCTCCTTGTCCTTTCGTACCATAAGCATATATAGATATGTAAGCAAGCAGGGGCAGATGGAGCTAATGGCGGAGGGGATGTGCGAATATTTGCATGGGTGTAGGTTAGCAGTGGAGGGGGGTTACTGCCCGCCTTGGCTTGCGGTTGAAGTTGTGCTTCCTGGAGGGCTTTGCCTCATTCATTTCGTGTGCTTGATTGCTTGCTTGCTGTGTTGCGATCGGCGGAGGAGTCCTCCAATGGCGCGCAATGCTCTCTCCCACAATATAACTAACAGTGCGTGCAAGCAAAGCCCAAGAGGCCCAAGATCGAAGCCACCAAAATAGAAACTAAACCCAAGGAGCGAGGCAACCTGCATCGTCTAGCTGCATGCCCGACCTGGTTGGCAGAGTCGGGTACGTCCTCACTCGATCCCCAACACGAACGGCGTTCCAGAAAACAAAGCCACTGTTTGCTTTCTCTTATAATCATTTTATCAGTGAAAGTAAGCGAAAATCTCCCCAAACATTTTGGTTATTTTCGCTTATGTGATAACGCAATTCAGAGATTTGAACTACAATAAGCAAAAATTGAGAATCGAGAAAATTTTCGCTGACTTTATAATCTAAACATGGCTGAGAGAAGCGGAAACAAACACACCCATAGTGTGTCAGTCGATTAGCAGTCGTTAATAAGCTTCCATTTAGCTGCACATCGTGACCTGCACTGAAATGTCCTACGAATATTATATATCTTTAAAGAAACTTCTTTTTTGGGGGAAATAAAGTAGAGATTGTATATTTGAAGCAGCAGGTATGTAACGTGAGATTGTATTCCGGCACGGACCGACCGGCCGGCCGGCCCGGTACGTAACTACAGGTAATTAGGTATCGTCGATTCGTTGTAGATGCATGCTGCATGCATGTTTTGTGTTGCGAATCTACAGCTAGTCATAGATTGTCCGTTGGTTTTGCTTGCATGCCCAAGCAAAAATCAGTTACAAACAAGTGAAGAACGACAGGTAGGATCGCCATGCAACTTTCAGTTATATGCACGGGAGAGCCAGCAGGGGATCGGAGGAGAGAAATATTCTCTGTTCTCCGGCCGGTTCTCCACTTCTCCTCCTCCGTGGGAAGCTTAAGAGGAAGGGAAAGCAAAGCAAAGCAAAACAACCTTTATTACGAGGGGCGGAGTATTTGCTTCCGTGAGTGCATGGGTCGCCACTCTACCCACGCAACCTGCACCCCCGGCCGTTAGTGTCTTCAGAGATTCGGCAGTGGTTAATTAGTTAACGTAAATTTTCTTAACTCACGCTATCGAGATTAATCTGCGTAGCTGCTTGGGGGTCTTGTTGTGCTGCACGCAAGGCTGCAACTGCATGCTTTCATATATATATTTTTTTAAAAAAATCGAGTATATAATGCAAGTCATCTCCTCTTGCTTCACGCTTTTTAATTTTATCCAGCATTCAAACGATCGTGTTTTTTTTTATATAAGGAGAGGCAATACCAGAATAAGGTTCCCCACCACCAGGGAAATAGGATCATCTATTCATCTGTGAAAATACGTACGCCTGAATACTACTAGACTAGTCAAGCCAGAAGAAGGGGGAAAAAAGCAAGCCAAGTAAAGGTTTCGCCAGAGAACCTTTCAACGGGTGAAAAAAATGTGACCAATTCGGCCTCTTCATTTCTGCCCACGTAAGGGCTAAGCCTTGTGACATCGAATATATTGATGTAATTTACGAGGACTAAACATAGTTTAATTATAAAACTCATCCCATAAGCCTAGGTTTTTTCGAGAAACAAATCTATTAAGCCTAATTAACCCATGATTAGCACATATTTACTGTAGCATCACATGGGCTGATCATGGACTAATTAGGCTTAATAGATTCGGGTCACAAAAAAGCCTAGGGATTATGGAATTTGTTTTGTCATTGGTATACGTTTAATACTCCTAATTACCAAATCGTTTTTTAAAAAAGTTTTGCAAAACCCCACCTACAGGCTAAAGGGCTAACTCCCACTGCATTTTTCCTATATTTTTAAACTATGCTCACCTAGACAAACGCATTGCTAGCCTCACGGCTTATTGGCCTGTCTCTAGTAAGTTTGCCAAAGAGTTTCCTTGGGGTTTTCGTATGTTTTCCTTCGAGCCTGGCCCATTTTCCTTGCCATTCTCATTTCTAGTTCTAGCATTATTCATGCATGAGCATGGAGCATTTCTAGCACCTGCTCACGGTACGGGGAGAGTCAAGTTGATCTTGAGATCAACTATATCGACTGGTCAACACGTAAGGAACTGAGATCTTGATTTCCAAAATGACACAGTAGAAGAGGGCACAATTTCTACTACTAGCCAGTAAAGGCGTAAAGCCAAAAAGTCTGAAAAGTGGAAAAACTAGGAAAATATCTTCTGGGATGTGGAACAAAGGTAAAATGTTAGTGAATAGTGATTTGCCCTGCAAGGGAAAAAAAAAGGGGGGAAAACTTTGTCCATGCCACTATTTGGTCTAAGACATGCATGGTCAAGCTTACTCCACATCGTCCAAGTACATGTGGTTAATAAGGTAATGAGCAATAACTAATTAACTATATCAACATAGTCAGGAAAACTTGATGGCCGCGGTTTACATGTTCCTAAGGACTAAACCTAAACACACAGAACCATTCATATATTTTTAGTGATTTAGTCTATCAATAATGTTGTGCGTTGGTGGAAGGCGTGGATGACTCGGTTAACACTTCCGCTACACACAAGATTGGGCTTCTTAAAACTTAAAATTCAAATACCTATCTCTTCTCATTAATTGTTGGTTGATGTAGCAATTTTAAATTTGGTTTCAAAAGTAATGTCGAGTTCAAAACACTATGTTGTACTGTGCATGAACACTGCGGGCATGTGTTTGTGGTGCTCGCTTCCTGTGCTGTATCCCCACGTTGAAACTGCTAAAAGCCCAATTCCTTCAGAAACTAGTATATAGCCCGTGCTAACGCTACGGACTCAATTTATCAGTTCATGGTTGACTATTTTCTTTGAATGTTGTAACATATCTGGCAACTAAAACTAAAGATCATTTGATAGCCAGAATATAAAGCAAAAGAGTGAGCACGCCATATCTCATTGCGGTCATGATTTTCTAAATGGTCAAGCATATGCACTCCGTTACTTGTAAACTGAAAGTACATAACCAATAAAAAAATTTCTAACCACAACCTTTCCCTAAGAATGCAACCAAGCCAGCAATACTCATTAAGTGATTGTAATGATCCAGGCTCCTTTGATCACTGCAGTTGTTTTATCAATACCATCACTTAGGAGTTCATTGTAAGTCCACATGCACCATTGACACTGATTTCTGCACAACCAAACTCAAATATGTAAAGCAACAGCTATTTGTAAACATCAGATAGTGTTTACTTGAGTGTCGTTTAATGTATTCAACAGATATATATTATGGGATCAATATTCAATTTTTTCATGAATAAGCAGCGTATAAGTACAGATCTGTGTAACTGGCAATTGTTGTTATGCAGACACTTTTCGTGCAGCAACAAGAACATCCTCTAATTTCTGCAGGCTTTAGAAAAATATTTAATTCTTCTAAAAAGAGTTGTGAAGATCTCGAGAAACAGTATATTGGTAACAACAATTCTTCACTCCTGTAATGTCAGGACAAGTTCAGATGCCTGAACCCATTAAACAATTGTTTCCACAGTTCAAAGGCACAAAAAATATTCATTAATTTTTGTCAAAACATGTTTGCTGGCATTCTTGCCATAAGGATAAAATGGCCGGCATAATTGTTGTGTGGTGATGTCATGTAGAAAATAAAAACATACATAACTTAAATACTACAAGAATTTAACAACAATGCATAGATAAAATAATTTAGCGATCTACCTTTTAGTTTTTGTTGGCATTGGAGAGGACGGAGAAAATAAAACTTTGTAGGTATGAAATTAAGAATTGGAAAGTTTAACATTTCCCCCCATGCATGCCTATCTGGATATGTGTACCTGTAAAGAAGTTAATTAATTCCCAATCTAATGTATTGTCATCGCAATGAACAGAAGAGGAGAGAACTGATAGATATACAGAACCCAAACTTGAGCAGGAAGGCTTGCAGCGCATTGGGGCCATTGGAGAGCACAGCCGGCAATGTGCCGGCGTTCCCTCAATCTGCACATGCATATCAGGAGAAAACAAATCCAAATGCTTGTCCAAAAAATAACGCTTACTGAAAGAAACACTATGAGCTTCAGTGTCTGCAACGCAATTGTCAATCTTGTAAAAATGTCTGGTAGATAGGTTAGGTACTTAAAAATATACATAACTTAAATACTACATGAATTTAACAACAATGCATAGATCAGGTAATTTAGTGATCTACCTTTTAGTTTTTGTTGGTATTGGAAAGGACAGAGAAAATAAAACTTTGTAGGTATGAAATTAAGAATTGGAAAGTTTAGCATTTCCCCCCATGCATGCCTATCTGTATATGTGTACCTGTAAAGAAGTTAATTAATTCCCAATCTAATGTATTGTCATCGCAATGAACAGAAGAGGAGAGAACTGATAGATATACAGAACCCAAACCTGAGCAGGAAGGCTTGCAGCGCATTGGGGCCATTGGAGAGCACAGCCGGCAATGTGCCGGCGTTCCCTCAATCTGCACATGCATATCAGGAGAAAACAAATCCAAATGCTTGTTGAAAAAATAACGCATACTGAAAGAAACACTATGAACTTCAGTGTCTGTAACGCAATTGTCGATCTTGTAAAAATGTCTGGCAGATAGGTCAGGTACTTAACAATTGAAGATCGAAAGAACAGTATCTCCTTGTCGATTGAAAAGGTTTTGCACCAGTAAAGCATTAGGAAAAATTCTGGACTTCAACAGGC
The DNA here is from genome assembly GCA_004135705.1 of Alloteropsis semialata. Taxonomy (NCBI): domain Eukaryota; kingdom Viridiplantae; phylum Streptophyta; class Magnoliopsida; order Poales; family Poaceae; genus Alloteropsis; species Alloteropsis semialata. Next base: position 67,243,255 of record CM014272.1, on the reverse strand, counting down.
TACAATTTTATTCAGTTTAATTAGCATGAAGTTCTCTTCCTTACTCGAAAATAACAGAGGGAGAAATGCCATGCCACACAGATCAAAACCTAAGAGATACTAACTATTGCAAATATATTAGGAAATAAAAAATAAAGCATTAGAAAAAATTTACACATGGAAGTATTTGTGCAGAAAAGTTGAATCCTGGAAAATGAAACAAGCAACAGACAAGATATGAATAGAATCCCTTTACCTCGAAAGAATTACATGCATATCTTCATCCTATTAATTTCACTTTACCATTTTTTCTACCAAATACACAAATTATGGATCATACAATTGTCTACAATATTAAATATTCAATTGTAGAGTGCCAGAAGAGAAATTTGTCCTTACTACCTATATGGCATTCTGCCAAATAGATCCGCAACAGCTTATGCTCTACAAAGCTTCAATGGGATGTCATTATTTTCTTAAAAGTTAATAAATGTCTTAAAAAATATGAATATCTAGAATGCTTACTCCAACTCAGTGTGACCTGCCAAAAATGCATAACAGAACAAAGAACCTTCTTATGTTTCAAACATTTATGCAGAACAATGGTTTTTGGACAGGCGCAATTTGCACTGCTTCTTTGTAACCTCCAGCATTGTTTCTGTCATTGCAGCTCTCTTCTCCATTTGTGAAACTGCTACAGTTGCTTCTTCATGCTTTACCTGCATGTAGAAGGTATGAGAAAAATAAGGCATCTGCCTTCTCAGACATAACATGTGCATGCAACAATGTAAGAAAGTATCACTTCCAAAGGACTGCTTGCAAGAGTGTGACCAAGAATAAACCTTGAATTTGAAAATGAATTACCACAGCAAGGATTAAATTTCCAAAACTAAACTGATTGTAACAATCAGATTCTTGCACTCATGCTATCACTGGATTGCTTTGCCAATTTTTTACAATCCTAAACTATTCAATATACAACAAATACAATTTCTATGATTAATAATAATAATTAGCTCATGCAGCAGTCTACAAAACAAATTCACTTACAACCAGTTCATGTAAGCGTATTTACTACCACAAGGCTTTTATTCAGAGAACAATTCATTCAAAACTTCCATTAGATGATGTATTTCATTTTCTCCTAGTCAAATCATCATGCACAAAGAAGCTTATTATCCCTGCTTTCATTTCTCTCAAAACAAACCAAGAAAGAAGGAAAAATCGCTTGCGAAAAAAGTAAGGAAATCAAATCCAGAAATGTGAAGGAATCTCCACTCTCTCATCACTTGATGCCTGATGATTCCAGGACCTAACATGCTTCACATACGCAAAAAATGATTCAGTGGCTCAGTGATGGTAGTTCTACAAGGAAAACTATGGTATACAGTGCACATGCTCCTTGTCTGGCCTTGTTGTCAACAGCTGCTGCAAGCCTGCGAGTCAAAGGATCGATTGAATCGAAGAAGGAACAATGGAGCAACAACATACCTACGAACGTCACTCCGGCCACTACTGCTCGTCGTGGGATGGGAGGGGGGCACCATCGGTGGGGGGTCGTGCAGGGGAGGAGCTGCCGGCGAGATCCAGGTCACGTCCGTCTCCCGCAACGGCGCCTGTGCCAGGCCGGAGGCCGCGCCCGCGGCCATGCCTTCCGCAGACCAGGAAGGGGAAGGGAGCCGCCGCCACCAGAAATTGCCGCCGCATCTTCGAATCGGAGAGGAAGGGGGCTGCGCTGCCCCTCGCCGGGCAAGGACGCCCAAGCGCGCCATCCCTCGTCGGTGATGGTCGATCTGCAATGGGGTCGAGCCATCCAAGAGGGTCCGTTGCACATCTTTGAGCAACTGCCGGAGGGGAGGGAGAGGAGACAGAGGATGTGGCCGCGGACGTCGTCGTCGCCGCCGCCGCCGCCGTGGGCCTCGGGCGTGGCCTCCGCTCCTTGGGGCTGCATGCCCACCGCCGCCGCCTCTCGTCGTGCTGCAAGATGAACCGTCGGGGTCGACGAGGTCCGAGGGAAAAACTGAAGCGTAATTTTTTGGGAGTGGGGCGCGGGAGGCCGGGAATCGGCGCGCCTGGGAAGGCGTCGTGCGTCGGAGGGCGGATCGGCTCGGGAGGAGGGTGGTTTCCAGATACATTGAAGGAGGCCGTCGGATGTGGTAGGCGAAGGAGAGAGAATGTTTGAGAAATGATCTGGACCGTCGATTGTGGAGCCTGTTGGATTGCTGGGTACGTTTTTGGGTACACAAAGTTGAAGCCTCTCTGTTAGATGCCAAATCCGGGTGTACCAAGCAATGAACAAACTGGTGGATTATTTAGGGGTAGAGATGTCCTCGGAAGTACGGATCGTCCGAGAAGGAATACGACGGGCCTTATTGCCTTGTTTTCAACGTTGAGCATATTTATCTGATGGGTTGGGTACCCTATTGGTAGTGACGTGCGTGCTCTGCATCTGCATGCTTCCCTTCAATTTCCCCGGCCTTGGTGACCACTAGTCCACTAGACACTAGTACCCTCCTGGAACTGGAAGGCAGGATTTACTTGGTGCAAAAAGTAAAATTAAACGTGCTCATACGATTCTTGCGTTTTGGACTCTGACCTGCGGCTGATGCAGCAGTATGCTTCACACGAATTCGAGTCACGTGCATCCTCTGGTGCACGCACGTGGAACCAGCAACGAACGGTGGCACTCGGCCAACGTCGCATCGGCCATCTCCATCTCGGCCAACCTCTGGCTGTGGCTGCACAAAGAAGGAAATATCCCCGTCCATGTCGCTCCATGAGCCCATCCACTGCATTCAAGTCGATGGAGCCAAGTTAACCGGGTCGAGATTACTATTCCTTCCAAAACTTATATGTTGTAGTTGACTTATATATATGTTTTTTTCTCTCTCTTTTTTTACATTTTTTTGAGTGAGAAAGTGTGTGTATATATATATGTACGGACGAAACGAAGTTGTTGACTTGTTGGTACTGGCATGAGTACTGTAGCACCATGCATTATTGTTCTCCACGTATATATATGCGGCCTCTTCTTTTCATCAATTTAGAAAGGGAACCTTGGATTCGTCAATCAATTCATATGCAAAGATTATCGGTTTTGGTTGATGCGGACACGTGTCGCTCATCATCGGCATCATTCTAGTCAGATGGGATTTTTTTTTTTACATTGCCCTTTTCCTTATTGGTGCACATCGATTTGTCCATCGGCATGGATAGTCACTCTCAGCTAACTTGGAATCGCCTGCAAAGGAAGCTCAGGCTGCACTGCTAGAAAGAATCCAAGAGATTTCTTGGTCCTAATCTTTGCCATATATGGCCTGAAATCCTAGAATTTTCAGTGTCCTGAATTTTTTGCTACATGGCTTGAAATCCAAGCAATTTGAAAGTCCTAATTTTTGCTATATGGCTTAAAATCCTATAAATTTCAATGTCCTAATTTTCTGCTTCATGGCTTGAAATCCAAGAATTTTCAAAGTCCTAAGTTTTTGCTATATGGCTTGAGAACCTAGAAATTTCAAAGTCCTAGATTTTGTTATACAACTTTAAATCCTCGAAAGTTCAAAGTCCTTTTTTTTTTGCTATGGCCAGGAATCTTTAGAAAATTTTAATACGTCTTGTATCACTATCGATTGTAATTATGACTTTAAATTCATAGGAATCCAAAATATAGCAAAATTACATCACAACCTATTGTAGTCAATAAAGGGAATAGCACTACTATAGCAAAATTACATCACTACCTATCGTAGTCTACAACCGGTTGTAAGGGGTATATCACTACTATACTACCAGTTGTATCCTCTTATGGGCCCCCTCCACACGCCCGTTGCCGCCATACGCCCATACCTGTTGACCCGGCAAAGAGCATGGCTCACTGCATTACGGTCCTTTGCCCCGTGCTTGTGTTGACCACATGTTGCCCGCCTCCGATCCTCCTCGCAATCGTCGCCCTGGAGACAAGGCTCAGTTGAGAGCTGATTCAATTTGGTATTCTGCTTTAATTCGATTGATCTAATTGCCGGATTAGGGTGTAGTTGGAGTTCCATGACCGGCGAGCGAGGTCGCCAAACCAATGGCGGGTTCGACAAGCGGCAACAACAAGGGGACGAAGGAGACATTCGTATTCTCTATCGATACTCTGCCTATCTTTGTTTGGCATGCTTGTGTAAATATCCCTTAGATTTTGTGTGACTTGATTCTTGCTGAGCTGCCACTGAAAAAACAAGCGTAAACTGTAAATTGATTAATTGTTACATGATTAAGTGTTGTTCTCTCCATGTCATTGTGCAAGCGCTTGTTCATGTGATCCTTGCGCTTGTTCATGTGATCCATGTGTTTTGATTACTTGACACCTCCTGAGGAGCAGCTTCACTTGCAGTGATGACAACATTAAATCTGTCTAAAACATTTTCTCTCTTTTTAGTTGTGAAAAAATGTACTACTCCCGGTTGGTGTTACTAGATTAAACCGACACCAATTGGAAATAAAAGTTCAATTTATACATGGTTTTAGACAAGGCATCATTTCTAGATACATTACAAACCAAAGATTCCAAGAGCGATGCCATTTTTCTAGCCAGGCCCGGTGAAATAGGTAGCGACGCGCGCGCGGGATTGTAGAAGCGAATGCACACATAATAGAGTTGAAAACAGGATGAATCCAATACCCGTCGATTTTATATTATGTATTTTTAGGATATCTTTTGCGACCGTTCCTGTAATAGCAAAACATAAAGTTGGCATTTTCATCTATTTTTTAGTTGTATTTTACCGTATCTGCATTTTATTTCATCAAATGTGAAGAATCCTGACCGCACGCTTTCATTTTCTATATATTGTGATACATTTTCCCATCATTTTCGTCCATGTGACTAACAAGACCGTGAGCGATGTGACTGTGCGCGGTAGAAGTAGAACCAGGCCATGTAGGTTTGAGGCCTCGGTCTGGCGCTGCCGACCGGCCGGAATTACTCTTGGAAGAGAGCAAATCGATGCACATGGAACACGCGCGTGTGTGTATATGGCCTTCTTTAGATTCGCAAAAAGGGCACCAATTCAATCAAAAGCAACGTATTGAACTACGTGCTCCTTCTCTACTTTTTTAATTCCCAATGCACTTCCAATCATTGAATTCAATCGAATTCCACCAATCTAAGGCCTGTTTAGTTCGCTCGATTCGATCGAATTCGCGTTCTGTTTTACGCATTGAACAACGTGCCCCCTCTCTGCTTTTTCGATTCCCAATACATTTTTCTACAGTGCATTCGATCGAATTCGCGCGAACTAAACAAGGCCAGTACACCAACCGATGGAATAGCTCTCTGTACCGCTGCGAGATGCAGATTGCAGACGGCGAGACACCAACCGATGGAATTGACATGGCAGACGAACCAGTAGCTCTCTGTACCGCTGCGAGATGCAGATTGCAGACGGCGAGACACCAATCGATGGAATTGACATGGCAGACGAACCAGTAGCTCTCTGTACCGCTGCGAGATGCAGATTGCAGACGGCGAGACACCAACCGATGGAATTGACATGGCAGACGAACCAGCCACTCGTCACTCATTACAGTAGCATGTGTACCACCCATGCATGCAATGCGCCAATGCCTTCGCTTCCTTCAGCGGCCGCTGGCCTATAAATACCAGCGATTCATTCAGATCAGTCTCATCTCTGATGGGTAACAATCTCTCTATACACTAATCTCTCAGAAAAGAACCGAAGAGAGAAGACTTTTCTTCTTCGATCTTTTTCCAAAAAGAAACAATGGAGGACGAGGTGGCGGTGCTCGCCAAGCCGTCGGCGGCGTCGGCGGTCGTGCGCATGAACAGCAGCGGCGAGGGCAAGACGAGCTACGCCAACAACTCCGACTTCCAGCGGGTCATCGCCGCCGTCACCAGGAAGGCCAGGCGGGACATGGCCGCCACGCTGTACCGCGCCCGGGGCCGCCCGGCCTCGCTGGCCATCGCCGACCTGGGCTGCGCCACCGGGCCCAACGCGCTGCTCATGGCGTCCGACGCCGTCGGGGCCGTGCTGGCGGAGAACAAGAAGGGAGGCGGCGGGGAGGATGCGCCCCAGCTGCACGTCTTCCTCAACGACCTCCCCGCCAACGACTTCAACGCCGTCTTCCGCCTGCTCCCCTCGTCGCCGCTCGCTGGCACCGGCTGCCTCGTATCGGCCTGGCCAGGATCCTTCTACGGCCGCATCTTCCCCGAGGCCAGCCTCGACTACGTCGTCTCCTCCTCCAGCCTCCACTTCCTCTCCAAGGTACCTAGTCGATCGTCCTCTATACCATGCATGTGACCTCCATGCATGGCTCCATGTAATTCATGTATAACAATATATGATGTAATGCAGGCGCCGTCCATGGCGACGGAGCATCTCAACCGGGGGCGCGTGTACGTGTCGGAGGCCGGCCCCGAGGCGGTGCTGGACGCGTACCGGGCGCAGTTCCACGCCGACTTCCTCGCCTTCCTCTGCTGCCGCGCCGCCGAGACGAGGCCCCGGGGCCTGCTCCTCCTCACCTTCGTCGCCAGGAGGGCGGCGCGCCCCACCGCGCACGACTGCTACCTCTGGGACCTCCTCGCCGACGCGCTCATGGACATTGCCGCCGCCGGGCTCGTCGACGAGGAGCGGGTCCACACTTTCAACGCGCCCTACTACGGGCCCTGCCCCGACGACCTCGCCAAGGTCATCGCCAAGGAGGGCTCCTTCGCCGTCCGGACCATGCAGCTCTTCGACACCACGCGCCGCCGCCTCTGCCCCTCTCGCCCGCCGGCTAACAATAGTAAACACGACGGCGGCGGCGACGACGAGTTGCCGCGGTGGCTGGCCACGGAGACGGCAGGAACCATAAGGGCTGTCGTGGAGCCCATGATGCGGACGCACTTCGGATGGGCCGCCATGAACGAGCTCTTCTGCAGGTACCGCCTCCTGCTCGAGGCGTACTACCGCAGCAAGACCACCAGAAACAAGGATGATATCACCAACGTCTTCCTCGTCCTGGAGAAGAAACAAGACTAGCTAAGCTACTAGAGCAGTAGAGCCTACTACCTACCGGCTCCCTGCCTCCCTGTCTCCCTCCATGCACGATGCCCGTATATCGATCTCCTAACTCGGTCTCGTTCGTCCTGTGCCATCAAATAATCGAAGTTTGAAAAAATAACACTCCCTCCATTTCAAACTATTAGCCTCTTTAATTTTATTTTAAGTTAACATCTCTAATTTTGACCAAATTTATAAAAACATTAACTTTTACAATACTATCAATTTTCAGTGGGAATAATATTTTACCCGCCCCGGCCCCCGCGTCGCCCTCCCGCTCGGGCGACTCGGGCGGCGACGCGAAACCCTAGCCGCCGCCACCCACTCCCCCCCTTCCCAACCCCTCGCCGCCGCCGGAGGGCGCTGCCGGAAGTCCGGGCGGCCCCCTAGGACGGCGGCGGCGGGGCCTCGTGCCCGGATTTGTCGCGGGAGCCGGTCCTGGGCGGGGGACGGCGAACGACTCCTTGGAGGCGTCAGTGCGATGCCTACTCCCTCTCCGGTGGGATGTCCTCAAGGTGAAAGCCGTGCTCCAGTCGGAGCAGCGATGACGGCGTCTAAGGACGTCGTTTCTCTCGTTGGAGA
>CM014272.1:67201102-67224816 GCA_004135705.1 Alloteropsis semialata | reverse complement strand
TGCTGATTACAGGCCAGGTAACAACAGCAAGCGCAGCTACATGGATGGTCAAGTATCTTGCCGACAACAGAGACTTCCAAGAAACCTTAAGGGTCAGTGATCAGTCAGTCCAATCCGAATCTGATTCGGCTCGATCTTATTCACGGTGTCTGATGGATTCCTTGTCGTTGATGCATGTATGTATGCAGTCGGTTCAGCTGGAGCTGGCACCCGAGCACCAGGATTGCCCCCTTACGCTTCAACATCTCAGCAGCATGGAGCTTGCATACAAGGTCTGAAGTCTGAACATCCTTCACAACCGCATGCAAATCCGATTCCATCAGCAGTACGTACAGGAATAATCTGGGTACATTCTTGCGCTATGCTAGGCGGTGAAAGAATCTCTGAGGATGGCCAGCATAGTTTCCTGGTTTCCAAGGGTAGCACTTGAGGACTGCCAGGTTGCAGGTATTATTCGATCTGCTCTGATCTGAAAGCTAGTACACGCGTATATTAACAGATACAACTGTGCTAACGAAGAACCCAAAATACTGTCCGTATTGCAACAGGGTTTCACATCAAGAAGGGCTGGATTGTGAACGTTGATGCGAGGTCCCTGCACTATGATCCGACGATTTACGACAATCCGACCATGTTCGATCCTTCAAGATTCAATGTAAGTCTGAGAAGAAGGAGAAATACTACCAGATTAATCTCGACAAAGTAATACATGCAAATTGGATTGAGCAGGGGCAGGATATGAAGCAGCCGTACAGCTACCTGGTGTTCGGAGCAGGCGGGAGAACCTGCTTGGGAATGAACCTGGCCAAGATCATGATGCTCATCTTTCTGCACCGGCTTGTTACAAACTTCAGGTTCAAACCATTTAGCAGTTCATTATTATATTACTGATGACTGTGGAAGAAATATGTTTAACCGATCCAAGATGCGAAGACACAATTATTATTGACAGTGAGAGACTGCATCCAGACAGGCTAACCGATATGCATCGGTATTGTTGCAGATGGGAGATGGCAGACGAGGACACAAGCCTTGAGAAGTGGGCAATGTTTCCTAGGCTCAAGAACGGATGCCCCATTCACCTCACACCCATATGATAAAACCACCCATCAGAACGGATCATCACACTGTTTTGTAATCGTGCTGATGGGATAGATGAAGAAAGTCAAGCACACTGACTCTGCACATGCTCCTATGGCCATCCCCAATCCAAACTCTACTAAAGAAGAATAAAAATACAGCAGTAGTTTTCATACTTGCTATGTCATCTAGATATTAGATATGAAAACTATACTCTCAATGGATGGTTTCTTCTTCAAAATAAATCATGACCCAATCGTATCTTTTCTCTCCATTCCTCCTCCAATCTCCTTTCTTTTTTTCTTGTTTCTCGTGTAGACATGGTTTCTCATACAAGACACCACGTCTCTCTCTTTTCTCATTAAATCTCATGCCATATCAGATTTTTACTTAGTTGTCACATAATTTAATGCTATGAAAACTATCCTAGTCATTGGGTTGAGAATGACCTATACTCCCATTCGAGAATGCAAGGAGTATTTTATTATAGCCTGGCATTTAAAGTTAAGAATTTGGCCATCATTTGTGTCACAAATGCATCACTTATATCAAATGCAATATCAAAATGCTGTGGAAATATCCTGAAATATGAATCTATCTGTATCGTTTTTATGCAGTAAATATATTTATAGTCTGGTCAACCTATAGGTGATGGAAAATACAAAGAAAACTACTTTTCTAAAACACGCCTTGGTTGTACTTTTTTCATTGAAATGGCATTTCTTCCATATACTCTTAAAGGATTCTTACGTAGGTATGTAAACTCTCAAAGCAAGGATCAGAGTCTTTGAATTTTTTAAGTGGTTTACTCCAAGTTCCCTTTAGAAATCGAGGCGCTCTCTCTCTCTCTCTATTCCATGCCTCAAAACGGAAATACCAGATTGTATGATACATACTTCTTCCGTCCTAAAAAAACAAATAATTCATCCTTATAAAAAAAACAGTCATTTACCTTATTTCATATGTGCAATTGCATCCAGCAATCAATTTGTACAAACATAGCTAATAATTAGGCACAGGCACAACTAAGGTCATTTTACTTCTTTATTAATCTATACTAAAAATTTCTAGAATTACTTGTTTTTGGGATGGAAGGAGCAGCATAGAGAAAGAAACTACTGTTCGCTTGGCTTATCAGCCACCAGCCAGCAGTACTTCAGTCTCACAACAAATCAGCACCAGCCACCAGCCAGCCAGCAGTATTTCAGTCTCACAACAAATCAGCACCAGCCACCAGCCAACCGAACAGGCTCGCTAGAAAGTTAACTAAATCCGAAAACCTCGACGACATAATTAGGTAGGAGAGACGACAGAAACCTAGGATGTTAGGCTCAGGATCCAACTCGTCCAAGAGGAATGACGAAGAGAGACACCATTGTTGATCTTAGGCCTCGTTCAACGCGAGGCTTGCAGCTATGAGCTAGCGTACATGGGTTCAACAAGATGATGTGGCATATAGAAGCGAGCAGTTGGCTTTACTGTTGGACAAGGTCACAAGGTCACTACTAGTTCCAATTATTATTAGTTCCGGATTCTCTTATGAGACTTTAGAGAGCGGGTTCTTATATGTTGCACTAAACTTAAGGTGCTATCCCCATGTTAAAAAAACTCAAGGTGCTAGCTTAGCTTGAACTGATGGAGAACGCAACTAATTTGCATTTCACGTGGATAAAAGGAAAAAAAATTGTTTGACCTTTCCAACCATAAGGCGAATATCAATACATAGTTTCATCCTATTTACCGACAACTTGGTAACTGTACATACTGCATTTAATGAAAATAAATCTTCTCTTGCTCTTTCCTCGTTGTGATTTTATCATACTCCCTCCATATTGAAATAGAAGTCGATTTGGACAAAATTTTAGTCAAACATTGGAACATAAATCATGAATAACTTTTAATTCGTTGAGTTTGGAAATGTGAAAACCATATGAATAGGTTTGTCTTGAAAAGTATTTTTATAAAAGTATAAATATATTATATTTTAATAAATATTTTTGAAAAAATAATAAGTCAAAGTTACATTTTGGAGACCGTGTCGTTGTCCAAAACAACTTCTATTTCAATACGGAGGGGTATCAATAATAAAATTGCTGCTATTTTATACAATTTAATAAAATTTCTACTCACCCAATATCACGATCATAGATGGCGTTTATCATGCACAGCAGGTGTTGGCAGCCGGAGCATGGTGTACACGTGGAAGGGAGTGAGGGCGGGCTTCATTTACTATTCCCAGTAGTGGAGGGCGGGTCCCATACTCCACTACACTCCACAGTCCACTCCACTCTCACTCTGCCTCGGTGCCGCTGCGGGCTAGCGGCGTTGACGTTGTGCGAGCCTTCTTCTTCCTCGGCTCCTCGCCGTCTCCGTCTCCGTTCCCGGCTGCCTGCCCGATTCCATGGAGGGGAGTCGCGGCAGCCCGCTGGCCCAACAACCACCTCCCGCCAAGGAGGACGACGAGGCGGCCCAGGCCCTCACCAAGCGCGCGCGCAAGAGGAGCAGGTACCTCTCCCCTCCCTACACCGACGCAGATGTCCAGGAGAGGGAGGCCGCCGTGGAGCAGGAGGAGGAGGAGGCGCCGCCCGATGTCTCCGCCGCGGATGCGGTGTCCGCTCTCCAAGACGCCGCGCTTTGGCAGGGGCTGGGGCAGGGGCTGGTGGTGGATGCGCCGGCCCTCCATTTCTTGGCCCAGTACAGGAGGACCACCACCGGCACCTTCGACAATCACCCCGATTCCAGTGTCGCCGCCGCCGACGACTCACACGACGGTGGTACCAAAAAGCCCCCATCACCTGCTGCTGGTGGTGTTGGCCACACGATGCTCGACTTCAGTGCAGGCCCTGCCATGCCCAGGCCTTATGATGGATCCCCATCGCCTGCCCTGGCCAAGAAGAAGAAGAAGAACCCCCAAGCTCCTCCTGCCGTCAAGCAACAAAATGGCCCAATGCAGAATGCTTCAGCAGTTCGACAAGCCGCTAGACACATTTGGGCTTCCAAATCGGCTGGTTTTGCTGTCAATGCAGCATATAGTGTCCCTAACCCTGCACCCCCAGAGAAGAGGAGGAGGATGAAGAGCTCTGGGCACAAGCAGCACCTCGGGAATCCTGTGGTACTTGTCCTTGACTTTGCAGCGGGAGCTCCTCTGCCCTCCAAAGAGGACCTCATCTCCACATTCCGCAGGTTCGGCACTGTGATCGACTCCGAGACCACCATTGCCCAAGACAAGCACAGCGCGCGTGTGGCGTTTGCCACCAGGGCTGAAGCAGAGGCCGCCTACAGCTGTGCAGGGACTCCCAGTGCATTTGGACTTCCATCTGCGGTACCAAGCCTCCAGGATCTCCCTCCCATCATTCTCAGCGCGCCTCCACCTCTTCCAAAGCTTCCCCTCACAGACATTAGGAATAACCTTGAGAAGATGATCTCGTCCTTGAACGACCGCCGCTCCTCATTGGCTAAGCCTACAGCAGAGGCGGTGAACTCACCTGAAGAAGCAATGCGGGACATGGGTAATCTTGTGGGAGAAGCAATGCCGGCCATGGGTGATCTTGTGGGACAAATGCAAGTTCTTCTGGCCAAGGTTGACAAGAAGCTGCAGGGTCCTTCTGCCACTGCTTATCACGGTTAAGCTCAGCTCAGCAAGTCCACACTCAGCAGTATGTATGGTTACCAATTACCATGCATCTACTGCCTGATCACCCGTTGCTAGGTTCTCCGTTCTGGTACTGACCCCCTCATCTTTGTAGCTGCTGACTGTCAGTCTTTTGTGGTTGTAGCATGGATCCGGAGATCCGTTTCAGCAGCTGTAATCCTAGTCCTAGTTTCTCATCTGATGTAGTCGTGTAAATGGTAGAACTGCATGTAGGCCGTGCTCCTTGTAGTGGTACTTTGTAACAGACTATGCTATTTATGAAGTACCCTTTATCATCCATTTTCAGGGCAACAACAAATTGCAATATTGTCACCTTGTAGTCCAAAACTAAAGACAGGAATCAAATAAGCATTTGTGTTTCGTTTTGAAAAAAAAAGAGAGAGAGAATAAGCATGTGTTTGCCAACCTTTTAGTAGGCTGACGGTAATCATCAAGCAATTGGATCCTTCCGGCCAATTCCACTGAAATACCCTTCCTATCCCTGAACTCCTGCTCAGGAGAGAAGTATGCATTTTGAAAAATCCTATAGCATGATGCATGCACAACAGAAATGCCCAACTGAGAGGGTGTTTAGCTGGGTAGATTGAAAGTTACCGTTTACTGTAGCAATTGTAAATCAAAGATTAGGAGGACTAAACATGATCTAATTATAAAACTAAATACACGATTGGACGGGAAATCGCGAGACGAATCTATTAAGCCTAATTAATCTATCATTAGAGATTGTTTACTGTAGCACGACGTTGTCTAATCATGGCCAAATTAGGCTCATTAGATTCGTCTCGAAAAGTTACCTAGGGGTTATGGAATGGGTTGTCATTAACACACGTTTAGTACTCCATGCATGAAAGATTTCTTTTGATGAATAGTTGGATGTGACGTTTTGACAACAGAAATGCCCAACTGAGGGGGTGTTTAGTTGAAATGCCCAACTGAGGGGGTGTTTAGTTGGGTAGATTGAAAGTTACCGTTTACTATAGCAATTGTAAATCAAAAATTAGGAGGACTAAACATGATCTAATTATAAAACTAAATACACGATTGGACGGGAAATCGCGAGACGAATCTATTAAGCCTAATTAATCTATCATTAGAGATTGTTTACTGTAGCACGACGTTGTCTAATCATGGCCAAATTAGGCTCATTAGATTCGTCTCGAAAAGTTACCTAGGGGTCATGGAATGTGTTTTGTCATTAACACACATTTAGTACTCCATGCATGAAAGATTCTTTTTGATGAATAGTTGGATGTGACATTTTAGCGACATTTTTTTGCGAACTGAACAGGCCCTGAATCTCAATGCGTGCAGGACATGGGTCTGGGCAGAGCATGAACTCACGATGGCAATCCATGTGTACGGCACTTGTGCTATCCTTGGCAGACCTAGAAAGGCAACAGGCCAACAGCTGGAGACATCTGAATGGAAAACAGCAAGGAAACTTCTCCATTTTATTCATTATGATGCTCACAAATTCGTGATCTAAAGACAACAAATTCACAACCACGTTTTGTAAGCACCCCCCAAATGCACAGCCATAAAAATCTTATTGATATGTTTTCCTGTGTACAAAGTAGCATCAGCCTAAGTATAGAAACTATTCGTGACTACAATCACGGGTACCCATCTTCCGCTGCAAGGCCATTGTTCTGACACATATTATTCAGAAATGTAGGACAAACTCCCAGATGTACCCAAGTCTCACTTAGATTGCTTCTCGGTTTTTGGCAGACCTCGCTTTTACTCAGATGGCCTCTGATTGTTCTTCGATCTCGCTACGTCCAGCATCGCTTGCAGCAGCGCCATTAACAGGCACCTCGGTGACAGCAGCCGATGCACTTGAAGCACCATTCACTTGCTCACCAGCTGCCTCAGAGGCATCGATCGAGGGCTGCTTAGGAAGGGTCTTCAGTTGACGTATGGCAGTCGCTGCTTCAGGCATGACAACACCTGGAGGCTGAGGGGGCACCCAGCGGCGCTGAGGCGGCGGCCTTTCCTCAACCGTTGTGTTGTAGGTCAAAGATCTAGGCTCGTCAGGGGCCTTTCCATTCTGGTGATAGGAAGGAGGATAGCTGTCCTGGGCATCAGTGTATGGTCCATCATCACTCAACTGGGAGTTGGGTCCATAACCAGGCCTCTGCTGTGAATACTGCTGCATCTCCCATGGCTGTAATTTGTTTTTCAGGGTTAAAAACACAGATGATGTGAAAGTCAGTTCAACTCAAATACATCATTGTCTCAGTAAGTGCAACAGACAAGGGGCAACTTATCACCTTATTACTGCCAGACGACCTATCCCCTCGTTGTGCAGTGGACATTGTCTGCTCAAAGTACACAGGTACAAACAATTAGGGTAGTAGTTCAAATTATAGTAGGGCACATGATTTTAGTGAAAGCTGACGAGTTAAATGGACGCAACAAAATAGACGCTGTTATGGAGTACAGCAATAGATGTGAGGATGGTCAAGAACACAAATATGTGAGATATTTATCAATAATGCAGGTGCATATATTTAACTAGGAGCTCCACAAAATTATAGAAACAGGTGACAGTGCGACACAGCTGGATAGCTTTCAACTGATTAGTAAAGAACATCATAGAACAAAATATATTAGTAATATGTCACAAGTATTTGGCGATCAAGCAACATGTACATTGAGATATGTAATAGCCAATATACACTAAAAGGACTAGCTTTGTCAAGAACAGGAGTCTATATATAGCAAGAAAGGAATGACATATCTTGTAAATTTCAGCCATGTACTCTTATTTAAATAAACTATTTTAGAGCAGATAATATGTGTAAGAAACATACAGAAGTAAGGATTTGTGTATGGTGGATTGCAAACAAACCCCGTTGATACACATCCATATCTAGCTGATTTACAAGGTGCGATATTTTGGGGCTGATCAACTCAGATGTAAACTGTTAAAAACTTTAAAGAAAGCTGGCTGCCAGAAAATACTAGCTGAGAACAGAGTTGGTTCAAGTGAAAGTACAACCTCAGACTGTGCGCCAAGTAAACCAACTAATTTTACTGATTTTATATGGATGTCAATTAGTTTTCAATGTTATATGGATGCAAATTGGTTTTCCTTCTTATTTTTACTCCCTCCGTCCCAAATTACTACTCGTTTTGGCTTTACTAGGTTCATTACTCTTGCTATGCATCTAGATATACGCTATGTCTATATGCCATAGCAAAAGTAATGAACCTAGAAAAGACAAAACAAATAGTAATTTGGGATGGAGGAAGTAGGTTGTTTATTGCACCTGGTGTGTGCTCGCTGAGGATTAAGCTCGGGTCTAATGAGTCAGCACACCTTTGTGCTAACCAGCTGAATTTATCTATGGTTGCAGAGTATGTCAAGTATAAATTGTTAGCTCCTTACCTCCACATATGATCTTGAAAATGACCCAGATGTAGGTTCAGTAGGTGCTGGAGCAAATGAAGACCTCCCTGCTAACGAAACCCAACAGTAGGTAAAGGAACAAGGAAACACCAGATGCAGTGAGGCAAGAAAGAAAACTAGAAAAGGGATATTCTGAAAAGATACCAACCAGAGCCAAAGTCACCATTTGATCCACCGTACATGTTAGTTTGCTACAAAAAGGGAAAATGGTCAGAAATAGGATGATGATTCAACGCAAGAGCACGTTTGTACAACAGGAATACAGGATGGACATTACAAGTGCACACCTGAGAAGCTCTCCATGAACTGTTAACTGGCCCTGAAAATGCAATCAAGCAGACAGTACTATTTTGAGATTCTCATAGATATCGGGATCAACGATGATATTGAAACAAGAATATATTTTTCTTCTAATCTAGGGCCAGCATGCAGATAATTCTGATAACAGAGCTAAGCACTGAAGCATGAAAAAGGCTACATGGATTGCCGACACTGACCATTCCTTATAGCAGGAGGGGCATGCTCTTCCAGTGAACGGTACTGAGAAAACCTATCATCCCTGGTAATGTTTATGGATTCCCTGCTATGATTGAGTGACTCACTCAAGGATTTTAACTCCTTGGCTTGTGAATCTAGAGCTTGTGTTAATGTCACAAGTATCTTCTTTTCTGCCAACAAGAACACAGTAACATTATTGGCAACAAAGAAGAAGCAAACCATGAATGAATAAGTAGAGTGAAACCTTCATCCTTTGAAGCAAGCAGCTGTTGGTTTGTTTTAGCAATAGCAGAAACAGCAGATGCAGAAGCCTTTACAGCCTCTGCCGTTTCCTCGTCAATCTTGGCTTTAAGTTGGTTGCCTTGAGTTTCATCGCCTTCAGCTACGACACTGCGTATCCAAGACTTGAACCTGGGAATGAACAATTTCTACAAGCAAATATGGCTCAGTTAGTGAGCTAGAAAGTTTAGAAAGATGTCTGAGTTGTCTGGGCTGCAGCCTGCAGATGACATACCTTGATAAAGACTGCAGCACTAGCACCAAAACCAAGCAACAGCCCTGCAGCGAGGAACGCTTGGTACCAGCTGAACCTAGGCTGCGTGCGAAGCACGACAGGGCCAGCGGTTCCAGGCTGCACAGACTGCACTGGTGTGTAAGTTTGCACTCCAGTGGATTGATTCTGGGTGGTTGCTGGAAAGCAATCAAATTGAGACGAGTCGACCTTGTTAGTGACTGAAACCAACCTGATGAGGTGAGACAAGCAGGGGAACCGAGCAATTGAGCTAGCAGTTTACTTACCGTGCTGCTGCGCTTGTGAAGCAGTAGCAGTAGTAGCACTTGGTTGCGGATCCTGCGGAAGGATCAGAATCAGAAAAACGTGAGAGGGCTGAATGAAGCTGTTGGTGGCCTTGGTAGATCCAAGGAGGCGATGCGTGGTATCTTACAGGGACTCTTCGGAAGGCCTCGTCGATCTCCTGGGTGGTGAGGCCCTTCTTCTCGAGGAAGGATCGCCTGTAGACGACGGGGGAGCCCTTGACCTTGGGGTGGGAGAGGAACTTGACGGCGTTCTGGACGTAGTCCTCCCTCATGGGCTGCGGCGGCGCCTCGAACACGAGCTTGTCGCCCCCTGCTCCCGGGTCAGCATCTGCTGCTAGGGTAATGATCCCGTCCAATCAGGCATCAATCAGGATCCCAATCCATCCAAATCGAACAGTGAGAGGAGGGAGAATGGTCGAATTCGAGGGAGGCAAGGTACCTGGGTTTGAGGATTGCGGCTGGCCGGAGCCGGAGCCGGTGGCGGAGGCCATGGTCTCGACCTCGCCGCCTCTCACGGGAGTCGTTGGAAACGGGACGGGACTGGGAAGCCGTCGTGTCCTTGTCCTCTTCAGCCTCAATCACCTCATCTGCTTCTTCCCTCGTCGACTAGGCCCTTTTTAATTCAGGAAGATAAGTTTAAAAAATTTATTATAGCAAAACTAAATTGAAGATTAGGAGGGTTAAATATAATTTAATTATAAAATTAATTACACGGATGGACGGAAAATCACGAGATGAATCTATTAAGCCTAATTAATCCGTCATTAATCTATATTTAATACCTTTAATTAGTGTCCTAATATTTGATGTGACAGGATGAATAGAAAAACTTATGGAATTAAACATGGCCTCCAAAACGAAAGGCAACGGGTTCCTCGTCGTGAGTCGTGACTGTGTGGGGCGCGTCCATTTTTATTTGCAACATTATCTTCTTGTAGGCAACAAAATATTTTTTTCGACCCACAAAAATAATATATATATACTCTTTAAAACAAAAAGTAAAATTCTCTGTGTACTTCTTCTGATAAAAATAAAACTACGTTCGATACTTCATTATATTTTGTAATTAGTTTTTTTTATATCTTGCATAGAAATTATACTATGATGTTGCCTAACTATGGCCAGTGCAAGTTACAACTCCATGATTTCCTTCAACATTTCTAGACCTTTGGTCACTAGTCCAAGAACAAAAAACTATCATTCTCCGTTATAGGCTAAGTTCTTCATCAGTACAAGCATTAACAAACCTTGCATCATTCTCATTTTACACTTTTCATGTTCGCTCTACTTTCTCCTCTGGCTCCACAACAGTAAGTTATCCTCGGGGAATCGACAAAACCAAGAAAACATTAGAATTGAATATGTGCATAGCTCAAAATGATCACATGGACATTAAGCTCGAGACCTCGAGTGCTATCTGAGAATAAAGCTTCCTACTACCGGGCTCAAAAGTTCCGCACTAGCCAAAACAAAGCTCCCAACACCAAGATCCTTGAAAGCTTGCTGCCCTTGTCGTATGATCTGTGTGGACGGTGGATCTAGCC
Organism: Alloteropsis semialata; assembly: GCA_004135705.1. Lineage (NCBI taxonomy): Eukaryota > Viridiplantae > Streptophyta > Magnoliopsida > Poales > Poaceae > Alloteropsis > Alloteropsis semialata. The sequence goes on along the minus strand of CM014272.1, from coordinate 67,213,811 downwards.
GAATGGTAGGGCTGGAGGTTGTGATAGCATCGCCAACCCGAAACAAGCCGGGGCGGAGGAAGAGGGTGTCTAATGTGGGCTATGGCCCATCTTAGAAATTTGCTCATCTTTCTTTTTCAGAAATTATATGCCAAAAAAAGATTTCTTTTTTGTCTTTGTGCGTCGCTAAAGCGTGACATGTTATATTTTTATTCGATAGGTAAATTCTATACTTTTATAATGACGTATTACATATTTAAACATTAGAGATATATAAATTATGTCAAATTGTTGGACCAACGTGGCCAAAAGTCCTAGCTACGCCACTGGAAACAAGGATGGACAAGAGATATTGGAGAACAATTTTTGGCTTGACTTGCCAAAATTTGAGTTAGCAAGTTATATAGGGTGTCTCTTGGAAATGCTCTTAGGCGTTCATGTGCTAGTGTTGGATGATGATTTTTATTTCCCGCTTATTAGATTGGCATAAAACATGTGTATTTTTTAAAAAAAAACGTGTGTAAAAATTAGTTGTCCCGTGACTCGGGGGAAACAAACTTTTTAGGTTACAGCGGCAACGCCGGTCGATTCCGTTCTGCGCAGGGGCTCGCATATCCTGCCTCCTGCATCGTCCCGCGTATCCATGACGGGCCGGACTGTACGTGCAGTGCATATATATATCCACGACGTCGCAGCCCACGTCGAACAAATCCAATCATGCTCAACATCACCTCGTGCCGATCCAAGTCGATGGCGTCCTTCCGCAGCATGATCCGATCCATGTCGACGGCGACGGCATCCTTCCCCGCCATGATCCGATCCATGTCGACGGCGTCCCTGGCCAGCACGATCCGATCATCCATGTCGGCGGCGCCGTCCCTGCCCACCATGCAGCAGCTGCAGGAGGCGTCCAACTCGCGCGCCTTCATCTTCGGCCTCGCCCTAGTCGCCACCGCCGCCGCCTTGCTCGCCTCCTTTTTCTACGCCGTCGCCACCGTCAAGCGCCGCCGAGCCGGTCCCAAGCAGCAGCCGCCGCCGCCGCTGGAGCAGCAGCAGCAGAAGCAAGAAGGCAGCGTGGCGGAGGGCACGGCGCGTAGCACCAGCGGCGATCGCCGCGGCGAGTCGTCCGCGGCGGCCATGGACGTCGACGACGACACCGCGTCGTCGGCGACTTCTTCCGCCAACTCTGGCGGCAGCGGCAGCAGCAGATCAAGAAGCACCGAGGCCGCCGCAGCATCGTCGATCTTGGAGGAGGAGGAGGAGGAGGACGAGGACGAGGACGAGGTCATATCCGTCTCGTCGGGGACAGACTCGGCGGCGACGGGGAGCATCGGCCGCGGAAGCCCTTCGTTCTCGGGATGGCAATACGTCGTGGAATCATGAACGACGGATCCGTCCATTGCACATGCATCTTCCAAGTACTACGCACCTTACCCAGTAGCAGAGATCAATGAATAAGAATTAGATCATCTCTTTTATTGTCAATGCAACTTTCGTTTAGTTTGGAACTCTGGATTGAAAAATAGGCTAGTCTGTTAATTCTTTTCTTGCGCTTTCCATTGCTTCTGCATTGAGTAGACTTATATATTACTTATTGGGCGATTAAGTGTTTAAATTAACACCAAGCAAGCGATACTTTGTATACTACAGTACTAATTTGGATTGGATTACCAAGCAGAGCTCACGAGTGGCCATCTCCATGCTTTATGCACGATTCCATATATTACCAGTGCTAAACGTACGTCTAACAACAATATTCTACACAGTCCGCATATACCGTGCGAATAATCCTAATATGAGGCTAAACGCGAAATTATTAAAGGCAGGATGTATAGTCGCCAATTGAAACCGACATTTTTGCTCTTTGTTAGGGTTTTCTTTGTCTAGGGATATACATGAGTACATATCCGCTCCCGCGACTCCATCCAAATTAGGGTACTGTCAAATTGCATTTTTAGCTTCCTATTTAAATTGCATTTTAGCTCCCTTTTTTTTTTGTCATCGGCAGTTCAGTTTTACTATGCACCACTTGACAATTGATACATTGCGCAGGAGTTTCGCCATGGTAAGATTAGGTGGGAGTTTCGCCACTAGTGCATCAGTTGGTTTTACGTATTTAGGTCCTTTAGTTTACATATAGCTTAAAGCAAAATCTCTTCCGCACACGCCAGGTAGAACCATCGCCACCTCTTCACAGGCCTCCTAAACCCTAGCCCTTCTCCAATGCCTCCCTTGCTCTTCCCCCTTAGTAGCTCCCAACCATAACATAAACCACTCTGTGGCGTCTGAATCCATCGAATCTCCATAATCTAACTCACAACACTATCGATAAAGTTTGAATCATCACTTGTGGTGGTCCGTGAAAGTTCCATCCACATCATTAACAGAAGGTCTCTTTGTCCTAATCATCAGAACTAGGTCTGAAAATTCTTGATACGTACGTCGTGTTTAGTCAATTTCTCACCATGTTCTATTCAACGTAACAAGTTTTATAGATATGCTACATTGTCATCCCGGTTTAAGGCCTCGTTTGGATTTCAAGGTCTAAACTTTAGCTACTAGAGATCCAAATAGGAGGGCTAATGTCTAGCTAAACTTTCGTCCGAGGCCAAAAAGAGCATTAGCGCATTGGCCCTTGAAGACGAACTTATGTGGACTAAAATTCTCTAGAGTCTAACAAAAGATATTCTTTCCCTACCTCTCTCTCTCTCTTCACGATGCCTGTATCTAGGGCAAAAGTGTTATTTTAATGAAATTAGCTTACTCCGTTAGCTAGGATCCAAACATGAGTAGGCTAAGGTTTAGCCCTGGCTAAATTTAACTCTATAGTCAATCCAAACATGCCCTAACATTGGTCATCATGATCAAACTAAACCACTAAAATCTTCATCATATCTACCACAAAACCATCGTATTAATTGTGACGGAACAGCCCTACTTAAACTGACTCAGGTGTGATCTGTAGTGTGAAACACTGACACGTCACACACCTGGGTCAGCATAAGTCCGAGGTTCCATCTAGTTCACACTGTCAGCTGTTCTCATCACATATACTCAGGATCCCAACACCAGAGGAAGCATCACAGATATTGCACAAGATTATTATACAACACAGGCAGATAAGATTTATACAAAACAGAGTACTCAAATTTAAGTATTACACACGGTTTCTAAGTTCAGCAACAGTTTAAAAGGGTAATTAAACAAACTATATCAGTCCCTGTCGTGCCCTGACATGACTGATTCTGCACACCACCACGACGCCAGCACAACTACTCCTCGGGCTCCACTGCAACAAGGGTCAAAGAAACCCTGAGTACAAAGGTACTCAGCGAGACTTACCCGACAGACTACGCTAAAGGAGATACAAGGAAATGCAAAGCTGTGAAGTTAAATAGAAATAAACCGACTAGCAAGCTTAGCTTAATTAGTTACTAATTATTTACCAAAATTTTAAATTAACAAGAATAAACTCTATTAGCTAGGTGAACCAACCATTACTGCCAAACAGTAGGAATTAAGGCATAAGAGCTGAACAGAACATAACATGCAATAGAATTATCTGTCAGGTTCAAGCGTGTATCAAAACCGTGACACTCGGCGATTCGAATCGATTTTAAACCCTGCAGGGGTAAACCTGGAACACACGCCACGTGCGCGCCCCCGGTAGGCCACACGAAGCTACTTTTCCCGCCGCGGCCACTATTGCCTGAACTGTGCCCACATAGCCCGGGGTCGCATCCCCAATCCCTACACATTGCTCGAGCAAAGGCATGTGGGTTACTGACTACGACCCCGCCAACATTCCTCGCCAGACACGGTGAGTCACAGTTCAACCGCTAGTACCACGGAAGTACGTCAGTTTCCCGGCTCCCTATACCGGTATGTGTCCAGTACGTTCAAAGCTTGACCACAGGCAGATCACATCAACTCCTACTATCCAGTGGGCAGGACCACCATCTTAAACCAAAGCGTCCAACATATTTCCCAATTAACATCCACATGTCCTGCCCAACACTTTCAAAGACTTTCTAAAACAGATTTAGCTCTCTAAGCCAAAATTACCTAGTGGCAGGTGATTGGGATCACACCTGATTTACTACTATTGTGAGCAATTCTAAGCAACTCTACTCTATCTTTTTGAAAAGGTGGCAGAGATGCTCTAAACAAGGATGTATAATGCATCAAAAGTAGGATTCACTCTATCCTAATCTAATGCACAAACATAGGCTCAAACATAACAAAAGTAGTCATGTTAGTACTGGGACGGAAATGCTCCGGGGCTTGCCTGGCTCACTGATCTCTGGCTCTGCAGCAACAGGGGTCTCCGGGGCTCGCGGAACGGCTTCAGTCTCCGCCTCGAACACCACCTCGTCCCCCTCCTGGACGTCGTCAGGGACCTCCACCAGCTCCGGCTGCAACGGGTCCTGGTCTACACGAGATGATGCAAAAACATGGGAGAAATAAATTAGAGACCCTCGAGCCCACCTAAACTTAATTAAACTCCTAAATAGCACAAGGAATTAATTAACATATTTCAAGGGTTATAATAAGAGGATAACTAATTAAAAACATATTTTCTATTTAAAAAAACCCTTAAACACCCTCCTAAAATCAAGGATAATAATTATTAAAGCATCTAATACATTAAACCACACCCTAGATGCATAAAGGAAAATGCAACTATTGCAATAAAATTTATTTCATTAATTTTAGATGTTCCTAAAAAAGATATGAAATTTCTAATATTATTCCTACATGAAAAGCATTAAAAACCTAAATAAACCCTAAATTCCCCCAATTTGCAGAAAACCCCCTGGCCTAATCCACTTTCAGCCCGCAGTCCTCAAAACTCCCTAATGGGCCGGCCCGGTCCGGCCCACCATCTTTTCCCTTTTTCCATTCCCTTTTTCTCTTCTCAATCTCCACTGGCGGCCCGGCCCACGAACTCGGCTCGGCCCATCTCGTTCTCCCTCTCCTGTTTCCCCTCGGCCCAACGGCGACTCGGCCCAGCGCCGCTCAAAGGCGCTCGGCCCGGTCCGGCACCGCCCGCGCCCTCATCTTCCTCGCGCTCGCACTCGCGCGCGCGCGTCCGACACCGGCGGCTCCGGCCGGCGACGGTGAGCAGCGACGGCGGCTCCCAAAGACCAACCGCGCCCCCAGCTCCCTGTTCCAGGCTACGGCCAACACACCCCGGGCAAAAGCCCCAACCGAGGACAACCGAACCCCCTAGAACACCTTCACGGCGGCGGCAAACTACATCCCCGGCGGCGGCACTCCCAAATCCACCACGGCACAGCATCCCCAGGCCAACAAACGGCAGTTCTAGCTCCACACCCTCCTAGGACACTCCACGCTCTCCTCTAAAGGGCTCCTAAGCCACTGCGTATTCCTAACCACGGCGGCGGACCGCCGGGCGGCGTTCCGGACGGCATAGCAACGTTCCGGCCGCACCAAGCCCTATCCACGACCACGCGTACCACGACGAGCATCACAGGAGCACCACGATCACTGTCCAACCACACAACGGCCACAAGAAGGACGGGAGGTGTGTTCTCACCGTGGCGTGCGGACGGCGGCGGTAAAACTGAACGGCGGCGCGACGCTTTCGGACGAAGAGACTCAACGCGGCAAGCTGGGGTGGCTAGGACTGATCTAAGGCACTCACTTGGCGACGGGAACAGGCTAAGCAGCAGCGATGGCGGCAAGGAGCAACGGCGACGGCAACGACCTCAGTGACGAGCAGAAGCAGCACACAGCAGCGCGGCTGGGTTCCTGCCTATCCAACTCGCGCGAGCAAGGACCTTGCCAGCTCCTGCTTGACGCGTTCGTGCTGTGCGCGGTGTATGCTGGCACGTGGCGCGCACGAACCTTAGCGCATGGTCCAGAGCGGCGGGGCGGCGGTTTCAAACGACGCTCTGCCGATAACGAGCTTAATCCGACTGAAACCGACGCCCAAACACAGCTCAAATCTTCCAAACCATACGCCCTCCGTAGCAACACCCAAAACAAAACTCCTAGAGGACACATCCATCTCCACTTCTCCTTATAGGGTCGTGCTCCAACTCTCAACCCACACGAAGATCCAACGCTCTGAATATCGGCCAAATCACCGAACCCTGACTGAACTCAACCCATTCTCTGAATTTCCTCCAAACCTGCTGAATAAATCCCCCTTTTTATCCAAATTCCATAACTAAACTCTTAAAACTCAGAATACGAAAGTTGCAGTCCAAACATCCAGCTACAACTTGTCTTATATGACCTTGGTCCAACTCCTCACGGATTTTAAGTTACAAGCCTCTGAATGTCGACCTAAAAACCTGTATCTGCTGAAACTTCGTAGAAACCTGCAAATTCATCTCAGTTTTTCTCCACATTTCAAATGTAAACATCCAAATCTCCAAATATAAAAGTTGTAGCTTATACAATGACCTTCATTTTCTTCAATATGAGTTTGAGCTTAATCTGTCCAGATCAGGAGCTAAATTGCAATGAATCCGAACCAATACAGCTGTCCATTTTCAGAAAAGTTTCAGTTAAGTCACTTTGCAGCAGCTACAATCAAACCCTTTTTACTCCACATTTCACATATTAACTTTCAAATCTCCCAATATAACTCTTGTAGCTGATTCCTTGATCTTCATTTTCCTTTAAACACATTTTGGCTAATTTTGCTTAGTTTGGAAACTACAAGGTGTTGACTTTGACCTTAAGCTTCAATTTCAAACCTTCCTTTAGCTTTCCCTTTTGCTTTTGGACTTAACCTTTCTAATCAAGCCTTACAACTTGCATATGTCACCCAAATGGTGTTTAGAGGTTTTTAAGTAACACTGGAGTGTTACATTAATATCTGCATTTAACACTGTAATCGTAAGGCCGCTAACAAGAGACTGCCCTAGCGACAACCAATAAGTCTTTAGACGATCATTTTTTCATGACTAAGTTACACTATGAAACCATCCAACCACAGTTAGTCCAATTTGCTATCTATGTAAGAATGGGATGAACTATACATCAACTCATTAAGCCCTTTCTATGTTACCCCAGTGAATTTCATGATTAGTAGCAACACACATCATGGCATATCCCAATTCAACCTAAGCCATGACCTAACTATCCATGTAGAAAAAGTAAACTTTATGTATCCAACCTGCCCTACTTGCTCGTCATCCTAGTTCAATCCCATGGCATGCATCCAAGTGGCTCATATTACTCACAGTAAATAGGTTGCACTCCTTGTTGTCTCAGTGTGCGTCATCGTCAAAGAGAAGTGATGCCTCAGATGGTCCATAGTCAACGGCTCCACGCCCCTCTAGCTATGCAGCTCCTCCTCAACCACCTCCATTGTCCACTCCTCTTCAATTGCCACCCGCATCTCATCCTTGACAGAACCAGACAAATTTGGAAGGTAACGAGGAATAAATAGACCACAGAGTCTTGAGTGAATAAAGCTACTCACCCTCCTTGTCTTGCGCAAGCAGCGCATGATCTCTTTTGACGTGGTTAGACTATCTCCAACAGCGTACTCAAAACACGGTACCCATTTCACGGTTTTGAGTCCTGCACAGTGAAAAGGTCACGAACCCAAAACATAGTTTCTCCAACAGCGAACGCAAACTCCTCCCTCGCGATGGAGCAGCGGCGAGCTCCGGCGAGCCGGAGCTGGCGGCGGGCTGGGGCTGCGGCACGCGGCAGCGGCCAGCGGGGTTCATGGGGACGGGGACGGCGAGGAGGTGCGAGGAGCTGCCGTCGGGGACGTCGTCGTCGGGCGGAGGACGCGGGGCGGCTGCGGCTGCTGCTGCGCGCGGGGGCGAGAGTCGGATGGAGGACGCCGGCGCGGGCCGGTGGGAGATGGGGCGCGCGGCGACGGGCGAGATGCCGCGGAGGGGCAGCACCGGCGAGGTCGGGAGCGCGAGCGGCGTGGACGGCGGCGCGGCGGCGACCATCACGGGGCGGGCCGGCGGCTGGAGGAGCAACACGCAAGCGCGTACCAGGAAGATCCTGCTGCCGTCGCGGCCGAGCTGCAGCAGGTCGAGCGCCCTCTCCAGGGCGTCGGCGAGCGGCGCCAGCGCCCGCTCCCGCTCCTCCTCCTCCTCCTCCGCGGGGCCTCGGCGCGCCTCCCGGAGCTCCTCGGCGAAGGGTCCGAGGAGCCGAATCCGCCGCGACAGCGCCAGCAGCTGGCGCCTGTACGCGTTCCGGAACTCCCAGCCGCCCGACGCCGCAGCCTCCACGGCCGCCGCCACCCTCTCCGCGGCGGCCGCGCTGCCGCCGTAGCCAGCCATGGAGACCGGAGAGAGAGAAGAGAGAGGAGAGATGGAACCGGAGACGGAGAGACGAGAGAGGACGATTTTGCCTTCCGCCTCGCGTCCGACTCATTTCTGCCTACCGCCTCGCGTCCGACGCATTTTGCGTCTCCTCTTTGCGTCGTCTGTTGGAGGGCGATTTTCTCCCCGTAAAACACTGTTCACCACGCATTTTGCGTTTGCGTCGTGGTTTGGGTACGCTGCTGGAGATAGTTTATACGTCACGTTTGGCGGTTGGGCGTTGGCGCGATAGGATGGAATCACGGATGACACACGTACGCAGTACTACTATGGCGGGAATAGTTTAAAGACTATTAGAGAACTTTTAAAAATTTATTTAAACAATATTTTAGAAAACTAGCACAAAATTTTGCACTTGTAGTTTTTCTTGGTTGTTGAACATTGTCTTTCTATGACAGATCATCGTGCTTATTTTCTTTTTTCAAGAAAAGGAATAATGCGAACAATCTTATTTCTTGGCTGGCTTGTTATTTTGGGCTCTTCTCCTCGCACCTCCCATCCAGACCAGTCCAGTCCAGTCCTTCGATCTCCAGTCACCGCTGCCCCACACCTCCACTCCATTGCAGCCCCTGTCCTCCCCTCCCCTCCTCTCCTCTCCTAGCCTCCTAGTAGCCTACTAGGGCAGGGCAGGGCAGGGCAGGGTAGGGTTTCGTGTTCCTCCGCACCCACCCTTCCCCACCCGCATCCCGCCCGCCATGGCCGATCCCGACGAGCTCGGCCGGCGGCTCGCCGCGGTCGGCGTCTCCGAGTCCCCTACCGCCGCGGCCGCGCTGGAGAGCAGCAACAACAACCTCTTCCAGGTGATGCGCGCCGTGGAGGACGCGGAGGCCACCATCCGACAGCAGGTACCCCGTTCTCTCCCGAACGAATGCTCCGCTTCGGAGTGATGGATTCAGTGTTTCAGTTGAGTGGTGACGCCTCGCCTCTCCTCAATCTTCAGCTGGAGGAGAACAGCCGGTTGAAGGACGAGCTGATGCTCAAGACGCAGGAGCTCCACAGAATTGTAAGCACTTCTATACCTGGCCCCGATCCAAAATCCCCAACCTCAAGGAACGATTGCCATTGCCTGTTCTGGCTGTACAAACAAAGCACAATTACTGCAGCAGAGGATTCCCTATTAATTTCTAAGTACTTCCTTTTGCATTATCATTCCATGCGCCTAACAGCTTTCACCTGTGCCGAAACCAGAGGTCAGAAGCCACAAACACAAACCAAACTTCTCCCCACACAAACACCTTCTCCAGTGCTCGGCTTGGGAGCGCCACAGAGGCCTTCAAATGGGGAGCTGGGGAGCCCATGCTGCAGGATGCCATGAGGCACAAGTACCTCGAGGCCACCCAGTCCAATGGAATTCCCAGGAAATCATCGAGGGACCAGAGCGCCGCCGATAGTGCTTTCCCATCTCAGCTATCTACTCCGTCATCACGTTCCCTTTCACCAACTAGGTGCATTCCAAATCCAACCTCTCTTTATTATAGCCTAATATTTTCTTTCTTTATCTTGACCAAGCCTTTCCTTGCAGGCACCGCAAAGAACCAGACTATGATTCCAGGTTCAACTTATCAGGACAAGGTGTAGTGCCTGTTTCAGAGCTCAACTCAAACAACATCTGGAAGCAGGTGTATACTATTTGCTTTGTCTTTCATTGCAATTTCTTTTTATCCGCTCTTCTTGATGAAGCTATTTCCTTCCGCTCTTCTTGATGAAGCTATTTCCTTCCACAGGATCTTGTTGCTAAGGTTAAAGAACATGAGGAGGAGATTGCACAATTGAGAAGACATCTTTCTGATTACTCCATGAAGGTGACTATGCACGCTAAGAATCTTTTTCACATAGGTTTCTTCTTCAATCTTTGACTCGTATCGCTTTTAACAGGAAGCCCAAATACTTAGTGAGAAACATGTCTTGGAGAAACGCATTGCATACATGCGCATGGTAAGCAAATTTTTTTGGTCTTATCAGGTATTGACTGCTATCTTGGAGTACATGAGCCTATGTTTCAACTGTTTCCTTTTTCTTCTCTTTTCTTTTCTGCCAGGCATTTGATCAGCAGCAGCAAGATTTGGTTGATGCCGCATCGAAAGCTTTGTCTTACAGACAAGACATTATTGAAGAAAACATCCGTCTGACATATGCATTGCAGGTACCTTTTTTAACCAAGCTATTGTATTGTCTCCTAAAGTTCTGGAAGCCATTACTTTCCCCGTTTGCTTGCTTTTACCCCAAGATTCACTTGTAACCAATTCATTTTTCATTCTATTTGCTTTTTGTGGATCTTTAGTTTCTGTAGTTAGCTGCAGCATTCATATCACTGAATGAACATCATTTCTTATTTATGAAGCAACTAGATTCTGCGCAGAAGTGTTTACAGAACTGATTTCTGGTTAAGTCACTTCATTATCAGGGTCATTCTTACTTATTCTATTTAGATATAAGCTTACGATGCAGCTAGTTTTCTTCTTCAAACCTCATTGTCTGGATTTGGCAAAGTAAAATGAAGAATGCTGAGTTCTACTTTATTCCATAGGCAGCACATCAAGAGAGATCGACGTTCGTATCTTCTCTATTGCCTCTTCTATCGGAATACAACCTTCAGCCTTCTGTTCTTGATGCTCAATCCATTGTCAGCAATCTGAAGGTATGTGCTGTTGTGATTAGTTGTTCTAGTTGCTCCTTTGGCATTTGATTAAATACCCTCCTTTTCCACTAAGTGAGCTTACCTATGGTGAACTGGGGAACTTCTTTGTATATTATACATGGGAAATTTACTTGGCTTATCTGGTTATGTCAATCTTACTGAGAGGAAGCTCAACTACCAACTTAGCGAGGCGTATTCCGCATTTACTGGGACTGTTGAACTATCTTCTAATTTTTGATACATAGAATCATTGCTTCAGAAGAGAGAAGTGATTAACATAATATTTACGAAACAATCAACAACCAAAACTAAATAAAGTCCCTTGATTTTCTTATTTCTTGCTTGGTTGAAGCAGCCACTCTTTGTTAACATTTTATTTTCATATTGTAGGTTCTGTTTAAGCATTTGCAAGAAAAACTTATTATTACTGAGGTGAGTCACATTTGTCCTTGTTTATTTGTACTCCCTCCGTATCGAAATATTTGTCGCAGTTGACTTTTTCTAAAATGTTTGACCTTTCGTCTTATTCAAAAAAAATATGCAAATATGCAAAAGGATAAGCCACGCTTAAAGTACATACTATAATGATAAAGCAAATCACAAAAAAAGGATACACATAATATTTTGAATAAGACGAATGGTCAAAGTCATGATAAAAAGTCAATGGTGATAAATATTTTGATACGGAGGGAGTATTTTGTGAAAGTAGAGCTAGTATATTCTTGCTGCCTGGCTAGTAGTGAGCTTTGTTATGCTTGCCTTGCTGCCTGGCTAGTAGTGAGCTTTGTTATGCTTGCCAAGTGTATCACAGAAACTTGGGGTCTTGCAGGAGAAACTGAAGGAATCACAATACCAGATTACTCCATGGCATGCTGAATCTTCAAATAATACAAGTGCTGCTGCACAGTCACCTTCTCATCCTCCTGGAAATGCATTGGTTTCTTCCGCATGACACTATGCTTTTCGTCCTATACTTTGTGAATACATGCATGATTGCTTACTCAACTTTTATCACATTTCCCAGATCAAAGCCAACCTTGACATTGTGCCCCAGCAAGCATATTCTCATGTTCAATCCCCAGCTTCTTCTCCTGTCCGAGCTAGACGTGACTGGGATTTGTTAGGGAACGAAAGCCGTCAGGCCATTCAAAGCGAGGTTGCCACAACAAGTGCAGAGCATGATAATGTTGGAAGGACATCTCCTTCAACCAGGTTGCGATTGGCTATTTCAACAATTCAATTGGATGACTTTTTTATCTATTTGCTGCGATTTCACAACAATTATTTGTTTTGAAGGAAATACAGTAGGGGAGGCTCCTAGTGTGCTAGATATATGTTATATATAAAAAACAATAAAAGGACTGTACAGGGGAACATAAGGAAAAAAACAAATGAACTTTTTCTAAATGTATAGTGCAGTTATTCCCCAGTTCTTTTTCCTCTGATGTTGTTGACTTTTCATAGTCTTCAAGACATGACTTAACCACTAATTATAATTTTATACCATTACTATATACTAATGAACTGTGCTCTATGGAACCGTATCTAAAATTATGATTTTTTTCATCAGTAGTACTCTACTACTATTTTATTTTGTTACTGTATTTTACTTCCTTTCTTTCTCTTTGGTACACATGATCCTTGTTGGGTTTGGGGATTGAAGGCTTTGTTGTTGTATCCACCACCCACTTCTGTGACCTGGTTTTTCTTCTTATTGGTGGTGGTGGTGGGCTAAGCGGCGTGTTTTAATGTGTGTTTGGGGTGC